>BMAW01010225.1:223433-246426 GCA_019974015.1 Nephila pilipes
CAAGGGGTTCCCAAAATTTCTCGGAATATTACAGGGCCGCAGTAGTCTAGAGGTCATGTTTTCGGATTCGTGGCCGGCGGTTTTCGTTCAGTCGCGGGCTCAATCCTTGGCCACCAAAGACCCGGTGAAGCCGGGGCTGATGCACGTTAAATCTGTCAGGGCCCGAAGTCCTCCCGTTGGTGTGGTGTGGATGTTAGGAGAGGGGAGTGCCAGCTCAGGTGTCGTCCTCGTCACTTGACCGTGGTTCAAAATTACGAGGTCCATCACCAATAGCCCTCGTGTTGCTTCTAGTGCGACGTTAATAAAAACTAAACTAAACTAAACTCTCCTAATAGTACTGTCCTGAGAGGAAATTGCGTAATATGCATATATCTCCCGCTAGGAACGAATCGCTCAACTCTTTGGGAGCCCAGTACATCTTGTAGAGTTACTGGGGAAGATTTTGTAGTCGTAATAGCAGTTTCGCTCTCTCTGTCTTCCTCTTTTATTTTATTTATTTATTTTGAGATAGCAGGTTTAAGTGAACAATGTGCAAATGTTAAATTTTGCTTCCTGGTCAGGAAAAATGACGCAGAAACTATTATGATGTTAAAAGTAGTTTACAAAAATGACACTTTGAGGAAAACTCAAGTGT
Organism: Nephila pilipes; assembly: GCA_019974015.1. Classification (NCBI taxonomy): domain Eukaryota; kingdom Metazoa; phylum Arthropoda; class Arachnida; order Araneae; family Nephilidae; genus Nephila; species Nephila pilipes. Next base: position 224,068 of record BMAW01010225.1, read on the forward strand.
ACGAGTGGTTTTTCTCGTTTGAAAACTGAAAACATATAGAATGATGAAAAACATCGTTCTGGACTTCTGTAAACTGTCTGAACACTCGAACATTTAGAGAAAGCTCCTAAATTTGTGATGATGGAATATTGAAAACGAAATGAATTTAACAGGATAATTGAGAATGAGAAGAGTCGTTGCCAAATTTCTGCTTCGTGTTTTGATCGAGTAGCAAAAAGAGCAGTCTGAGCGGACCAATAATGGGGCGAAAACTGTTTTGAGATCCGAAAAGACCCATACGTCTTACATACTTGACCTAGCTACGTGCGATTTCCTTTGTTTCCGCTCCTGAAAAAGGACATGAAAGTACACCGATTTGACGACGTACAAGTGGTCAAGAAAAAAACAACGTAGGAGCACTGAGCCATCACTGCAGATAAGCATCAAAATTGTTTCCAACTACATAATCACCCATTTGATAAATATAATGGAGAATACTCTGAAGGCGATTATATAGTTTCGTGAAAAGAATGAAATGAATTGCTTTTTAAAATATCTGGGATTTTTTGGGTACTCCCCTCGTGTATTTATATATATATATATATATAAAAGAAACCAATTTTTATAACTATGTTATATATAAATGTGTGTAATGTTCATTAATAATATGAAATAAACATGCACATAAGCTAATAGTAAATTACACAGCCATAGCATATAAAAAACATAATTTAAAAACTAAAATTAAAACTAGTACAAAATGCTATTATTAACAACTTAACAAATAGTTATTGTAGTTACATATCGTAATTCGGTAAAAGTAATAATGAAATTAAAATAAGTATTTTATGCTGGAAATTAAAGACAAGAAAATGTTTAAAAAGAAATATATATAGTCTTCAAACTGCTGTAGGTATAAATTTAAATCAAAATTCGTAAGAATACATGATAAATATATATCATCATCTACTTGCAAATTAACCAATTATAGCAATGTGAAATCTAACAATATTTAACGTGCAATAGAAAAATCAGTATTTTTGAAAATATTCAAGTACGGCAATAGTTTTAATAGACATAACTGCCACCAAAATCTGCGAAGTAAAGAGAGAGAAACAGTAAAAACAAAAAATGAAGATGAAGCATTTAAAAATGTTGTCTCAATCTTAGGATAAGGGGATTTATACTGGTATTATGGATCCATCTTATCACAGTCAGTGTAAATGGTAAGCAAATAGTAAAAACGTTGACAAACCAAGTGTAAGCAATAGCCCTCATTCAAAAAAGAATCAAACGATGGAAATAAAAGGAAGAATAAACATAGGAATCAAGATTTCTCTCAGTCAAATTAAAATAATCCATTAATAGACATAAGATATACATATTTATCCATTATTTTAAAAATAATGAAATGTAAGAGATTTATGAAACTCATCTATCTCAAAAGCACGTGATTTACTTAAGCCAATTATGTAATATGGTGCGTGTCGGCTTGTTAACACCAATCTTCTTGATTAATTTATATAATTATACAAGGATACAATTTACGAATTCTACACATTTTAAATATACTGTAGAAAGCTATTATACCAAGAAAAATATTATTAAGAAATACATATATTCAAAAAAAAAATTTTACCGTAGTATATAGAAGTTCTTATAAATAAATTTATATCTAATATAAAAATTCGCATGATAAGAATCTTGATCATTTTATTCAATTTCGATCTAGCGACTAAGAATTGAATGACTTTAGTTGTAAAAGTTAACGTTAAACAAGAATTTATACTTATAAAAATTATATCAGATAATAATTATTTTTAAAACGTAAAATGTAAAAGATATATATATATATATATATATGTGTGTGTGTGTGTGTGTGTGTGTGTGTATGTGTGTGTGTGTGCGTGCGTGCGTGTGCGTGTCATATTTAATGTATATTTAAAAAAATAATTGGATAATTTGCCAGTTGCAACTTTTGAAAAACTTCTTATTGTTATTATTTTTACAACAGAACTTCATGCTGAATTATTATTTCATGTAATATAATTAAAGATAATGTTTCTAAAAATAGAAATATGTATTCAAGAATTCCAGAAAGGTACCTTATCATGCACAAACACTCACATGTGTGTGTACTAGCAACAACCAAAAAGATAAACTCAAGTACGCAAACATCTTAACAAATTCACAACTGTAAAAAAAAAACAATTAAGAGTTATAAAGACATACACGAAAAGATCATTTTGACAATTTTTTTTTTTTTTTGAGTTTTCCGGAAGTCACAGCCTGATACTACAAAAGTGTACGATAAAAAATTCAATCGCTCACATCTAGTAGAAAGTATATAAAAGTCATTAAAACGCAGAAGGAATATGCTTCGATATTTCGTAAAATTATTATGCCTCATCAACATCCAGGTGATATTAATAGTGTGAAAGAAGAGAAAGAATCGCATTCTAATCCTTTGATGCGAGTTGGAAAAGTTGTTGCATTTCGATAGCTTTTCCTGATGAAATAGTTTCTTTCAATTAAAAATGTTATTAAAGTAATGAATAAATTTCCCGAAACATTTTGGAATCGTAGCATTTACATTAATGTATAATTGTGTATACAATATAAGCATTTAGCACATTATTTGCAAGACATGAGGCTTTTCGTCGTCTCAAATTCCGCAATTATTCTGCAAGTAAATGTAATTCCAGTGCCAATATCTTTTTTGATTGAATTTCTAGAACTGTTTATTTAACCAGTTTTCTTGCATTTCTAATATTTTTTAAGAAATTAGCTGAAAGAAGGACAATAATTGCAGTTTAAGACTTATATAAACCAGATTTTTTTTAATATTGAAGTAGATAAAGAGCAGCTTTATTTTAGAAACACTACATGCATTCCTATTAAGTTGCTTTTTAAAATCTAAATATAGAGTTATCATCAAAAATATTTAAAACATAAATTAATTAAATAGTTCATATTACTTTATTCTGCAAAATAGACTTTCATATTGATAAATATCCTTCGGACAGCTTCTCAATAAATGCTAAGCCTTAAGTAATGAATAAATTGAAACATTTTTTTTCCCATTTGCATAAAAACTGAGAATTAATTGAATAATATCATGAAAAATCAATAAGAATATTTAGCAACTTTATTGACGTATTAAACTATTCATTATTGTGCATGATTCACAGCGTAAGTTGTTTCAAAGAAAACAAAACTTTGCACAGAAAGTATAAATTTAAGTGGTGGCTAATGCATCATGCTGATATCGCAGTGAAGAGAACAATACAAAAGCCGGCAACAGTACTTCGCAAGATTTGAATAGATGCTCTTGTGTATTAAAGATATACGGTTGCTGGAAAATAACACCAAAATGAGAGGGAACAGAGTCTCAAAATACTCTGGAGGCTTGCTCCCTGGAGTGTTGTAACGGAGTAATTGTGTAGTGGAGTTTTCTTGTTGCTCTTTGGGCCAACTTGCGAAAACAGTGGTTTAAAGCTTTAGATCCTGCTTACATTCCTTTATTGCTCGAGGAAGCTGAGTCCGTGATCTTTCCTGCACTGAAGATCTAACAATCAACAGTAGACAAAACTTCAGAGAACGATCTAGCGCCAAACCTGTTGGGCTTTAGGAGCACTTTATATTGTTTTATATCCAAAGCGTAAACTTCTGCCATTGTTGTTTCGATTTAGAAACCTTTTTTCTGTTTTCTGTTTTTATTTTATTTTTCTTTCACGCGTTTCTTTCTTTAGGGAGTGATCGTAAGCGTATTTTGGAAAAAAAAAGTACTTGAAATATGTTTTTAATATACTTTTATGCAAGATATATGATGAGTTTCGTGATAGATAGATTTAATATTAAAAGAAAAAGGTTTCAAAGCTTTGAAAAAATAAAAATAATAAAAATTTCATATGATTTTTTTTTCTTTAATAGATTCTTCTATTTACTTTGAAAATTGAAATTCCTTTGAAACCTCTCATTTCACAGTATTAATGAACACTTAGAAATGACTAAAATTTCCAGTTAAAATCTTGAACGTTTCGCGTACACTGTTCAACAAGTATATGCTTACACTTTTCTACTACACAAGTTTATTCTTTGGGCTCAAATGTATGCTTTAAATTAAATAATATATTCGAATAACTTTGGTTGTGAGCAGTAAAAAATAATACTAAACTTTTGCAATGTGAATATAAAAGGAAGGAAAAACTAAAAATAAATAAAAAATAAGCCCAAATAACACAGTCATAGTCATCACAGACGATATAAAAATGAATTTAATTATTTCAAATAACACAATCATCATTTTAATTACATACATTTGAATATAAATCCACAGAAGCAAATCCATAGAATTTATTCAATTTCCTCCTAAAATTGAACATTCCGTTTTGAAACAAACGGATATGTAACATTATATGACTCCTATAACTGCCTAAAAAAATTTGCACTTAAAGATTTTTATAAAAATAGATCCCAAAACCTAGCTTTACATATTGATAACATGCAAAAAAAGAAAGAAAAATGCACTTTTAAGCCATCATTCATTAAAGTAAAACTCCAATTTATTTTTACATATAAATCGGAAAATTAACTTATATGTAAATTCAATTTTTATTTAAAGACGATTATATTATTAAGCTCAATTGTAAGCTGATATTACGCTTTTTTGCGAATTTTATTACTTTCTATAATACAAAAACTTGATGCAATTCAAAACAGAAATATATAAATATCATACAAGCAATATCGCCCGAGAGGCTCATTTGGAATGAACTCCAAGCAAATATTTTTATTTCAAAGTAATGCGTCTATGTCATTTTTAAACTTATAAAAATAGATTCAAAGGGCTAAAGTGTAGCTCAGGTGATAAATCCATGTACAGTGAGAAATTTCCTTCATCTGATGCACGAATAATATATAACTATATAAATAAGTATAATACTTTCTACCAGATTAATTCACACCGAATAGTTCAGGAACCGGTCGAAGATATTATTTTTCCGAGAGCAGCTTTCCCGATTGTATTTGGCAGCCTTACTGAGTAACCTAAGAACAATCCGTTAAAGAATGATAGGGAAAGATATAACAATACTAATAAAAAGAAATCTATAGAGCACGGGTTATATGACAAGTTGGGTGGGAAAATAAGGGTGTGATCGAATGGGGATGAGGTAGAACAGCTCACCACTAGTAGCAGGTAGGCTCTTAACCTAAATGCTTGCCCAAAATGGAAAGCGAAAGTGGATTAATACCATTACTTTATAACGATGCAGTGGCAGCAGATGTTTTCCTAGTTTGAAACGACGCACTTCCTCTAACCATCGACGAAGTAGGAAAAGACTTATTATTATTCATAGCGCTTCAGCGTTTTACGATAGGGGGTGCTTCTTTTTTTTCTATACTGGCCCTTACGTGAGAGTAATTTACTCACAACACCCCTCAAGGAAATAGTGCAACGACAAATGTCATTGGGGACATACGTACTGGATCTATTTGCTTGAAAGGAAGAGTGTTTACCTGTAGGAGGGGTTTAACTGAGAATGCTACTTGATGAAATGGAATTTGATTCCACAAAGGCATCGATTTCAATGATTCGCATACGGGAGTGATTTTTTAGTAGATTGAGGCTGAAATGTTTCTTTCAGTGAATGATGGTCTCATAGATGAATGACAGTCCCCGTCTCATAAATGCATTCGATTTCCTTAACTTGTTTAACCAAATGAGTGAATAATTCAAGCCTTTGAAAGTAATTAGTAATTGAAAAAGAGATCTGAATCCCAATTTCCTTGCAATTGATATTAAACCTAATTATTTACGAAAGCCTATGACTTGATTGAAAATTAGAATCACTTGTTAATGTAGTTACACACTTAATCGCAACATTTAAAATATTCTCAAAATAATTCAATTTTAACATTACAATGTAAAACTTACAGAAATATTCAAAACACTAAAGTGAAACATATTTTTAAGACATTTCAGTCATTTATCTGTGATGAGAATATGTTACTATACCATATACTCTCTTAAATACTTTTTTGTACATTTCGGTATTGCTCTATTTTTGGAATTCCAGAGATTATAGGTATTATAAATTGTATTTTTCGCTTTTTTCTACACGAAGTATTAGTTTAAGAGGAAAAGAATTCAGTTCAGAGTATGGTATTCAATTAAATATTTTATATTAATAAAAATAAGAATATAGTTTAAAATTTCAAATGTGAGCAAATATAAATAAGAATTATTTTATTTATTATTCTCAAACATTACTAATTATAGTTTTAATGAAAAGTAGTATATATTACTTAGGCGTGATAAATTTCAATATTCATACACACATAATATCTAGACTTAAAATGTAACTAAGCCTTTGGAAAAATAACAAAACAAATTACTTTTAAATAAGTTAAATAGTTGAAAAATTAAATAAATGCATTGTGTTAAAAACATTTATTTTAAATTTTTATCAAACGCTTTCATTATAGAAAGCAGCAGTGATGAAAAATTAATTTATTTTTCCAAAAATCTTACAATACTTTATTTTAATTTAATTCCTGTTGTTTTTTTTAAAAAAATATTGAAGGCTCAGAATATTTTCTGTTATTTTTAAATTTCGAGATCTTAGAATTTAATTTTTAAGAAAATTTAATCCCTTACTTCTTTAAATAAAATAGATGAATGATAAATAAATGTATATATGCATTTATATATGAGCTATTTTTGCTGGCATATTTTAAAAATTATGGAGGAAATGGATGTGCTCCTTTCCACTTAATTTTGTATTAACTATGAATTATTATTTATAATTTTTGCAGAATTTTGAGCTTCACTTCACTCAATAATTTAAAAAACATTTCTAACTGACATTTAGTTCGGTGAAAATATTTATTTATTTTTCAATAATAATTTATTAATGATTTGAATGTATTTTTTTATGCATGTAGGCCCATTGTTTGATAGATCCTTTTTATAAATTCTTTAAACTACTAATTGAATTATACTTTTATTTTTCCTCCATCTCTTTTGAATATATTTGCCATATACCCAATATTTATTCAATTTTAGATCTCATTCAGTTTAAAAAGCAAAAAAAGCAAAAATGAAATGAGACATTATTTCGGAAACGAGAGATGTAAATATCTTAAGCGAGAAAGAGTAATTTACCTTTTCTTCTATTTCTTTTTACGACAAAATATATTATTTGTCGCCAAAATTCAAGAAAGAGAAAATAAATTTGAAGATTCGGAAACCGATTTGATTGCTACAACCGGAATCCAACAAAAGCAAATAGAAAAGAGAAAGCTTTGAAATACTTGTATCTGTAGATTAAAGCGTTTGAGGAATCATCTCACCACTAAAAGCAATTACAAAATGCTTTGGCTCCAGATTAAAATAGATCTGCTTTCGTAATTTTGTCCCTAACTTGGCAGATTTTTTTCATTTTTATTTTCACCCACTTCGAGTAAATGGAGTTGAATTTTTTAAATGTAAATTCCCTTCTCTTGCATCCGAAAGAGATATTGAAAGTCATAGCTTAAGCGAGGAATTTAAATAAAATTGGTTGCGGAGATAAATGCAACGGTATTGCGCTTTGAATTTAAATTGGGTTGTGTGACAAATAAAAGTCACCGAATCTGTAATGGAAGAATTAGAGTGGATGAAATTTTTCCAAGCGCTTGACTGCGTGCAAAAATAATTACCATAAGGTGAGCGAAGAAAAAAAAGAAAATATACACACCGAAAACAAATTATTTATTTTCTATTGCATTTTAAATTTGACTTAAAATAAAAATTGAAGCTGCTTTTCTCTTATTGTGAAATATATAATTTTAAGGTTAGAGGAAATGATAGAACAATTTCTACGTTAAGTTGAATCAATTACCTGAACAATTTAGGTAATTAAATTGCAGTTTTAACTATGTAAGATTTTTTGTTACTTATAACATGGGAGTGAATCATTTGTATTACTGCAGATCTATTATTTGGATATAGAATACATTATTTCAGAAGAACAGGGAAAATTCTTCGCGTAACTAAAGGCAATGCTAGGTTACATTTAAAAAACAATTATTCGATCTAACTTCTTAATCATGCAGGTTTTTCTAATTATGAACTAACATTAGGCGTAAAATAATTACGTTAAAAATATTTTCGTTTTCATTCGAATATAAACACGCACATACACACGCACGCACACACATACACACACATATATATATATATATATATAACTCCAGTATTCACGTGTATGTTTATAATAAAATCCATTAACATTATGAAGTATACTACTCTCCCAAAAATAATAACTACTATGAAAAAAAATATTTCTTATTTTTCAAGTGAATATTACTGATTAAGTTCACTTATCATTTAGAAATAAAAGTAATAAAAATCAAACAAGCAATCAATCTCTCTCTCTCTCTCTCTGTGTGTGTGTGTGTGTGTGTGTGTGCGTGCGCGCGATATTGTATGTGTGTTATTTATACTCAATTTTCGATTTATGTATTTATCTCTTATTTTACATTAAGCCTTATAAATAAAGTTAAAATCATAAATAATACATGAATCGTTGAATCCGTAAAAATCAAAAATGTAGTTAAAATTAGTAGAACTGTTGAGTCAGAAAATGAAAGAAAAGTAGTTTTAGAGAGAAATAAATTCTTAAAGTAACTTTATTTTAATTTTCAGACCCAAAATAAAACATTCATGTGTAGAGAATCTTAATTTTATGTCAGAGAAAGCTTCCGCTTTTGTTTACTACTTTAATTATAAAATTATGCTGAAGGAATTTATGAACGATATCAAATGAATTTCATCTCATACAGTGTCTTAAGTGTTTTTTCGAATTGTTAAAACTACATCTATAGTGACTTGTAATTGTGTTAACACTTAAATGTTGCTTCATAATGATCCCGTATTTCAAGTTAAACTACATAAATCATGTGTACTTAACTGATACAAATGTATATTCCAATAAGAAGACATGGTGTGCAATAGATATTAAAAAGCTATTTTGGGGAGATATATAAGTCTATATACATTTTAATCTTAGTCTTCTTGTGATTTTTGTCAATTTAATAAAATCTTCTTTCTAACTTTGCCTGTTTTTTTGGAATATACACACTATAACAAAAAAAAGTAATAATAAATAAAAATAAAAATAAAGTTGCATTGTGATTTAGGATACCTTTCAATGACTGAAAAAATCCTTCGCCGCAGGATTCGAGCTCATTACGAGTAACTGCCAGAGTTAGAAAGAGGTCGTATCATTGGATTGAAAGAGGCAGGTTGGGAAAATCGGGGAATCGCTCGTCATATGGGTCGAAGTGATGCGACGATTAGAAGATGCTGGCAAGAATGGGTGAACAATGGCAGATTTCAGCGTCAGGATGGTAGCTGTCGGATATAGCGGATGTCAGATCAGCTATAACAGCGCCTGATTCCTCGTTATCAACCATTGAGTGTCCACTATGACCATTCACAGATGGCTGATAGAGCGAAATCTACGCTCGTACGCCACCTGCCACTCACACCTGCACACACTGTCGAGCCAGATTACGGTGGCGCTTGGCTCGATCAGGTTAGAATGCTGTTGATTGGGGACTTATAGTGTTTAGCGACGAATCCGGCTTCCAACTGTGTATTGACGATAATCGAAGACGTGTCTGGAGACTCCCAGGGCAGCGAGCCAATCCTGCTTTCACTATTGCACGCCTCACTGGCCCTCAACCAGGAGTTATGGGCTGGGGTGCCATTTACATTGATAGCCGGGCCCCTTTGGTCGTCTTTAGAGGCACACTTACAGCACAGATGTAAGTCGACGACATTCTGAGACCTGTTTTGCTACCGTTCCTTTTGTAGTACCCTGGCCTTATTTTTCAGCAAGATAATTCCCGACCACATTCGGCACGTATTGCTATGAACTGTCTTACAGCTTGTCGAACACTTCCGTGGCCAGCCAGATCTGTCTCCAATCGAGCATGTCTGGAATATGATGGGAAGGCAATTGCATCTACCAGGGAATGTTGATGACCTAGCCCGACAATTGGAGCAAATTTGCCAAGAAATAAACGCAGGAGATCACCAGGGAGTTTTATCACTCTATGCCACGTCGTGTGGCAGCTTGCATCCAGGCTAGAGGAGGGTTAACATCTTATTAAGCTCATTACTTTGTAACTATGTAACTCTGAAATAAATCATTCAATTTTTCTGAAGTCTTAATCATTTTCTATTCTGTACATAATTTTCTTATCCACCAATTTTTGTCTCCATTGGATGCGGTTTTTTTTTTTTTTTTTTTTAATAGAGTGTATTTCTAAACCAGCTGAAACCTTCATGTCCTATTATAATAAATGTGTTGAATATTGGAAATATTTAAGCACAAATAGAGAAAGGTGCACTCTTCTATCGATATCCTTGTGTTACTGTAATAAAAAGAGTATGATTATAATATATATATATATATATATATATATATTGAGTCATTTAAGATGTCTTTAAAGTAGTTGCGAAATTCTAAAATTGTTAAAATAATATTTTTACTCTTAAGAGAATCAGAAAATAATAATACATAGTTATAAACGTCTATAAGCATTTGAGTATCTTAAGCTGTTATTAAATTATTGCTCTGTTTTCAATTGAATAATTGTTTTTACTTCAAACCTGTCCTATAAAGTAAGCAGTCAAATCAAGAGATTTTTATTTAATAAAAGCTTTTTTTTTTTAATCTACATGATCATAAATTATGAAATGTTTTCTTCTATTTTAAGAAATTTTTACTTTCTTTTATTATTCATGACACAGTACTTTTACTTTTCCTTTTAAATTAAGGTTGTTGTTGTTTTTTTAATTTACCAAAGAATGACCATAGTATTTTTCCTTTTTGTCTTGTTATATATTCAATATTTGTTTCGAAAATGTGAGCCAAACTTATTCAATTTCCAAATTCAATATATATTAAGTTATTTTTGTTTTAGTTTGATCACACAATAATTAACATATTAAGCGTATTAAGTGATTCAAAGTAATTGTAGAATATTTTAAGAACAACTTTTTTTAGCAAATTTGTTCAAAGAAACGTTTTTGATAAAAAAAAAATTGTGTTTCTTATCAAACTTCTTAAGTATTCTGTATTTTAAAAATGACTTTTTAAATTAATGCTGTTTTTCTAATATTTGTTGTATTCATTTAAATCACATGCACGCAATTCGAAATACCTATAAGTACTCTTAAATTTTTAATGTTTCAAAAATAAAAAGTAAACACTAAATAATTCAATTTTAACTAACGATACATTGATAAATTACTTTGTAGAGTTTGAGGTAAAATGCAACATAAAAAAAAAATATTTGATAATGTTAGAATAACGATTACATTACGGGAAAAAGTTATAAACTCTTTCTTTTTTGGAGGAAAAAACTTTAGAATTATATTTTATATCAATTTTAGATTTATACTTCCATAAATGTAATTGACTATCTGCAAAATGTAAAAATCTGAAACTGCTACTTTAAATTGCATTAACCTTTAACTGAGAGAACTCTCAGACGGCTAAATGTTTTTAAGTCAATTATTTCACCGATTAAAATAAGTAATAATTGTTCTTATTATTATTTTCAAAAACCAATAAGCCAGACACTCAAGCTCACATACTAAAATTTGTTTGGCTAGCTTTTTAATTACATTTTCCTATTTTTTTCTTTAAATAGTGAGCTGGTTCAAAGATTGCAATATGTAAGAAATAATTCCGAGGCTAGATAATGTGTATTATCAGCTATCACTGGATATTTTTTTTTGAAATATTACAAATGGAAAATGGCCTTTTCAAATCACATCTAACTATATAATGTACCTCGGAAAGAAGGAAGTCGTTGATATCATTGAAAAATCTTCAATTTAAGAAAATACTCAGTTACTGCATCTACACATCGTACTTGCCTTTTCAAATTTAACATCACTTTTTTCTCGACCAATTTGGCTAGCTATTTAAAAGTTCAAACTTCTGTCCAAGCACAAGACATCCTTTCTTAGATCTACATTATCAAGAAAGTGGATTTCCTCTCAACATTTATTCTCTTTGCTGAACAATCTTTAAAAATTTTCAGCAAGAACTTTCTTTTTTTTATTTCACTTCCAGCAGGAATACCCACAATCTGCATTTCATCTCCACAATTACCACAATCGTACTAAAGGGCTGCTTCGCAGCCCAGGCGCCTGTTGATTAGCAGCATCAATACAATACATATATTATTAAAAATGATATAATTTGGTACGTTTAGATTATTAAATAGTATTATAGTTAGCAGCATTCTTATGGCGGGTATAAATGAAGAAATATTCAATATCCTTCTTTATGATGAATGTTTTTGTTAGAATAGATTTTATGGACTGGACAAGCATCCAATTTAAAAACTTGAGATTTAAAAAACAATACATTTATTCTATTAAGTATTTCAAATGCTCTGCTAAAAACCACACAAGATGTAGGTTTTTTTAGAATCTTTTTTAACATTTATTGTCATTGAATAAGTTTATTATTGATTCCATTTCAATTTCATTTTCGTTGTAAAACGTGTTAAAGTACTTGTAGTTTTAATTGTCTATAAAATTAATAAGAGCATTGTATTTTATAAGCTGATTTTTGAAAATGAATTAAAATTCCTTCTAAATATTATGTAATTAAATTTACTTGTGTATAGGATAGAAATCTATACATTTTTTATGGTTGGATCAAATTATGAAATAAGTATTTTTATTCCCTTTTTCTTCAGCGGTTTGGGAGATTGCTCACCATTTTTATGAAAACATTCCGTTTACAGAATTTAAAGGTTATATATCATATATCACACACATTAAGAAATTTTTTATTATGATTTAATTAGCATATTTTTGCCTTTTGACACTAACAACAAAATAATTATTGATTTAAATAGCCCCGAGTGATATTTAAAAAGGTTAGAAAGTAACCTAATTATCGGATTGAAATATGTAATGTTAGTATATCAGAGCTTTTGCTCTTATCAGTTGAAATGAGCTCTAAATACTCATTGTTCAAAATTTAAAACTGGAAAGATAAATGGAGTAAGATTACGAGTAGTTGATAAATTAGTGCGAAATTAGAAAATGGTAGCTATCAACCAAATAAATTTGGGTTGGTAATTGACATTCGAAAAAAAAAATTATATTATTGTGTTTAATTACATTATATTTAAATATATTATAACTTTTGTTTTAAGTAATGTCTTAGCTAAGAGACGTTTCATATACAATGACATCTTAATAGTAGCATATTGTTTTGGGCAACAAATAAGCGTTAATTCTGTATTTTCAAAAATTTTCGTCAACTACATTTTACAATTTTTATTCGTTTTCTACTAAAAACAAAGTAAAAATTATATGCATCATCGTATTAATAAAATTTTTAAAATCTTATTAGCACGTGTATTATGTTTCTTCAAAATTCTTAAACAGAGAAACTTTCATTTAGTTTGTACAAAAAAAAATTGAGTATGATTTATTAATACTAGAATCTTTACCAACAAAATATGACATAAGACATTTTGAAGCTTGCATTACAGAAACAATGAACTTGAACAAAATTTTGGTTGTTTTATTCCACGTTGGTGATTTGTGCTTCATAATTGTTTTAAAAAAGGGAATCAGGAATGTGTGATTTCTTTCCAATATTTCTATTTCTATACAATTAACATCCACCTAAATGTTATCAATATCTTTTACACCATCACTTGTACTTTTGAAGTAAGAAAAATAGTTCATAAAGATGCTGTATCAACATCTCAAGTTCAACTCTTTTTTAAAAAAAAGTTCTACAAATACGTTATTTTAAATGGTAGGAAAAGTTAAATAAGTTTTCACGAACTCAAACAATACAACGAAATTTAATCACTTTCATAGTTACTCAAGCCCAATACAGATGGACTGATTGATTAGATTTATCTAAGTTAAGAATCGATCAGTTTTCGATCCTTCCCCAAACCGCCGGGGAAACAGTTGAAACTCTGAGATTTTTCTTTTTTTTGGCTTATTTTTATTCCAACGCGTTGGCGGTACTTTTCATTGTTTTGGTTCTCCTATTGACCACATGGCGCCTTTTTCACGCCTGAACGCTCTTGAAAAATACGGGAATCTCAAACTGGGAAAGGGGAAGAATCAGAGTTGGGGGAGGCAAGGATCATTGAGGGAGGGAGGGATCACTGACAGTAATGTTCGTGTTTTCTGTTTCGTATCTGTGCTTTTCTGAAAATGAGGGGAATGTTCGCACATTATGGGGAAGCTCTCTGAGCCTCTGATAAAGTTCAGGCTGTCCGACTTTATAGTAAGTAAAAGTCTGGATTTAAAAAGAGAAATCCATGGTATGTCTATTCGCATGGGAATTAAAATACTCAACTGGGACCAAATTTTTTTTTAGAAAAACACATTTCAAGTAAAAAAAAATACAAATATATTTAAAATTCTACGATGATACAGCATTTTCTATTATCGATAGATTAACTGTAAAAGTAAATTAATCAACATCAGAAAATAAATCCACGACGCTTCTATTTTCTGTAAATTCATAGTAATACTAAGCGGAAACAGACGTTTGTCTGCAACACGATTTTATTACTTCTATTGTTTCTGTAAAAAATAATACCTATCTATTCTAAAATCAGGAAAAAAATCGGTTGTTATTACATCACTTACTGATAAATTTTATTCATAAGAAATTCTGAGAAGCTTTAAATGATACAATATTCAAATTCCTAAAAATTTTTTATTTACGTTTGATTTTTATTAAATTCGATTAAAGTGGTTTTAAAACCGTGCACAGTTTTTATGTCATACATAAACTTTTTTGACAAATGTATTAATTTCTTGAGTTAATAAAAAATTCCCTTTTATCATCATAAATATTTAAGACGCTTCTTGTGATTTATAATTTTAACCTTTAACTGTTGTCGATGGATTTCGTCTCATTTGCAGAGGTGCGATCTCGCAGGCCGCTAGCATAAAAGTAAGATAAAAATAACTCAACTAAGTTGTTAAATTCAACTCAGTTATAATTTATGTAAATTTTTTTCTGTTTCATAAATACCACTAAATCAGTTTTTCTTAAAGAAAATCAAGTATTATTTCCATATTTTAGTTTTAGAATAATAAAGGATCCCATTTTAATCCAACGAATGAATGGAGGGGGATTTAGTTTGGTTAAGGTCATAGAATGAAAAAAAAAAAAAAAAACAGTGTGGAGAATTCAGTCCGCTGAATTCTTAAATTACAGCCTTCGAACGGTCAAAGTGTGTACGTGTGTGCGTGCGTGAGTGTGCGTGGGTGTGTCAAATTATGAATTCTAAACTTCTTAATTTCTAACTAACTTTAAGAACATCATCGATATAAATAAGTTCGGAAATTAAATCCAAACTTCAAAAATAGTGTAATAAACAGTAAAAAGAAAGAAATTATATTCATAATTATAAATAATAAAGAATAGTGAAATGTATTTTCTTTATTTCTCAAAAACAACCGGTTGTTCACATCGGCCATTTACGTACAATTTCTTATACCTTTTTTGAATGAGTATACTAATGTCTTCGAATAGAAAAATTAAAAAATTATCGAACTTGCTAGGAAGTATAGAAAAAATCTTTTATTTTTTCATAATTTTTACTATTTTTAGCTTTATAAATAAGTGATCATCATGAAAAATTTAAAAAGAAAGAGAAAAATCAGTTTAAAGGTTTGAAGGTCGACAAAATTAAAGAACAAAAATAAAGTATTTATTTTTAAATATATGTTATAAATATAGGATAAATTAAGTATCCTGAAATTAAAATCCCTCCTAAATTATCAAACATTGGAAAGAAAGTATCTTAAACTAAAAGGGAATGAAAGATTATAAAATGTTTCAAACACATTAGCAATATGTTACTGAACTTACATTTTAAGCTTATAATATCATTCATTATCTGATTTTATTTTTAAAAAGTGTTGTTAGAAAGCACAAGTATAGTATGCAATCCCTTCTTTCTTAATTAGTGAGGGAATTCGTTGCTTTTTCTCTAATGCATTTTTTTTTTTTTTTTTTTTTTTTTTTTTTTTTGAGAAATAGCTGCAACTGCTAGTCTCTTTTTCTTTGATACATCTTACGGCAATCTCCCAAATATCTAGCAGTTTTGATCGTTTATTTAAAAGATGCCTATTTTCTATTTGCAAATTTTCTAATGATTTTTGTTCCAACATTGAATATAAAAACTGCATTGCAAAAACCAATAGTAACTCGATATTGTTGTCAGTGACGTTTCTTTGGAACATTTGCTCCAAATAATGATGTGAAGACTCATTTGCATTGTGTGTTAGGCATCTTATGCATCTTTGAAGAAACTCATTTGATGCCAATATCTTTTATATATTAACATAATTTTTGCCAGATGTTTCTCTTTTATGGGTATTTTTATGTCTTATGCCAGACCTGTATATAATTACGAGCGACAGCAGCCTGATAAAAGCACCACGATTCTTATACAGCTGGACAGTTAAAATAATGCGGTTTTGGGTCAGTTGATATTCTATAGAACAATATTTCAGAAACTGCAGTTTTCATCGCATCTATGTCACCTTTATTTGCTCGAACAAAATTTTGATAACAACGTATAAGTTTTTTATTCTTCTTTTCTTTTAAACTGCCACAGGATTTCCCTTCCAAGGTAATGCCTCTAGACTACTATAATTTTACCCATCCTTTTGTTAACATGATTTATTCATTCTTCTTTAATTTTAAGCCAGATCTCTCTCTCTCTCTCTCTCTCATAAGCTTCTTGGGAATTTAAATATTTATATGATTTTGCATTACTATCAGACAACAGTGTCGTGTATCAAAAACCATTATCCTTAGATATTTGCCATAATTTCAAAGCAACCTCTTGTTCCATGACACAAGAGTATTTAACGTAATTGAAAGAACATGAGGATAAAGGATCCTCTAACCACACATTATATTTTGCCTCATTTTCTCCCAAGTCACATTTTCATATTCGATGTAGCATTTTGACATAATATCATAATCTATGAGAAATCTTGTAAGCCTTTCAGTCACACATCCTACACCTATCTGCGATTAATCCCCAAGTCAGCCAAATTCTATCAAAAATATAGCGTCTTTCTCAGTAATTATTATCGTTACTTCGATATGCATTTCAACTCTGACTCCGAATATCATCCAAGCATTTTCCTGCATATTTAACCAATGACCTATATAGTTTTTTCTTGTATTAACTGGGTATTCTACTTGAGGTCAAATCCATATTCATCAACATACAGAATTTTTCCAAGGCTCAAGGCCTTCCAAGGCCTTTCCCAACGCTCAAGAATGACTGAACCCTATGCATGTTTAAGACGAATTTTTACCTTCACAGTAAGAAATTTGTCAGAATGTAAAAAAACTAAACTTAATTAAATCATATGAAAAACGAACAACATAAATTTTGCTACAAAATCCAAATTTTTCACCTATTTCGATATGCAATGAATACGGTTAGAAAATATCACACCGCGAATCTTTCATTAGTCTTTATATAAAATGAATATATATTTGTAAATACTAAGGGATTTCGAAAATTTCGTTACAGTTAGTAACCTCATCATAGTAGATGTCCTCTAAATTTTGGCATCTCCTATTTGGATTTTGCAATTCTGATTAAGTAGATGCGATCTCAGTTTCTTTATTGAAGCTATCAGCACACCATTTTCTTTGGCTTACTTTCAAAAATATATGACAAATAAAAATCCACTCAATGTATCCAAAAAAAGGTATTTAGATAAATATTTGTAGAAAATATCTCTAGAAATGATTAATTGGATGGTGCCTTGCTTACACTAATAAATTAGTATCGAATATAAAGAAACTCAAATTACAACGTTGTAACATCAATATTTCTTGAATAAAAACAGGTGGATTAATTCATTTCCCTTTTATTTAAAGTATCAAGCTTTAGAATGGCTAGCAAAAATATATAAATTACATTGTTTATGTAATTTATATATTGATAAATTACATAAACAACACTTCCATGATAGTGTCTGCAAAAGATGTAAGTATCGTATTCTAGTTTCGGTTTTCATTTCGACAAACGGTTGAAAAATTTAAATACGATAGTCATTCAATAATTCATTAGAAAGTCCAAAAGATGGCGCTCGTAGTATAGAAAATGTTTAGTTTTCAGTGATAATCATAACTAACTAGACAGCTGTCTAAGTCTCAATTATTTCTATCATATGGTTTCATTTTTATTGTCGATTGAAGCAAGAAACTTTCATTTATTTAGAAAAAAGAAAAAAAAGTGAGTTTCGAGAGGTGATTGAACACTTATATTTAGAAAACTTAACACCGAAAGAGATCAAAGATTAATTGGATGAAGATCATGGTACAGCTTCTAATATTTTTACAACTGTTCACAATTCGGTAAATGAGTTTAAATGTGGTCATACATCCATAAAAGATGAACGTCGTTCAGGACATCCAGTGAAAGTGATTACTAATGGATTGATTGACAAAATCCACAATATCGCTTTGTGTAATCGACGAATCAAAGTGTGCGAAATAGTTGAGGCCACTATCATGTGTTCATGCAAAAGTGTTTTGAAGTTTGCATAAAAAATTTAGTGTGAAAAAAATATTGGAAGATGGCTACCACGTTTGCTCTCAGTGGAAAATAAACACAATAGTATGAATACTATTTTCGAGCTTTTTCGTCGCAATCCTGACACGTTCCTGTGTCGATACATAACTGAGAACGAAACGTGAATTCCCTACCAACAAAGGAACAGTGAAAATAATGGGGTTTTGAAGGCAAAGGGACTCTGAAGAAAGCAAAGACAGTGAAATTATCTGGCAAGGTGATGGTCATGGTTTTTTAAGACGCTCGTGAAATCATCCACACCTATAACTTGGAAAAAAAAACTGTAACTAAAGAGTATTATGCATCGTTGTTGCAAAGGTTGCGCAAAGAAATCAAGAAAACCGTCCTTATTTGGAAAAGATCATCGTCCATCAAAACAATGCACGGGGGCACACCTGTTAGTTTCCTTGGCCAAATTCATGGAAGTTCGAATTATTACAATATTCCCCATATTTACCGTATTTGCCTCCCCCCCCCCAGTGACTTTTTTTAAATTTCTGAACTTTACGATTCACGTTAAACGAAGAGGTCATCACCCAAACAAATGCCTATTTTGAGGACTTTAGAAATCTTACTTTTTAGATGAATAAAAAAGTTTGGAGAAACGCTTGGAAATGTGTATAGAGCTATAAGAAGATTATTTTGAAAAATAAAAGGAAATCTGCCTAAAATAATTTGGGTTTTTAACTTTTTCTGAGGACTTATTGAATGACCCTCGTAACTCTTTAAATGATGTAGCTAGAGCTAAGAAATTTTGTACACATATTTAGAAATGTCACACAATTAAAATAACGGAATAAAAATTTCAATATTTTGTCCATTTCTAGGGTAGTGTGTCCCCTTAAAGACCAAAAAGGTCTTATAATAAGATATTAATTATGAAAAAACGCCGCTTATATTAGTATACTAGATACATATTTAAATAAATTAAAATGTGTGAAAAAGGATGAAAAAAATCAGTGATATAAAAATAAATGCTTAAACAAATTTGAATTATGCACATTGAAAGAGATTAAATTTAAACTGCAGTGCCAAAAGAAGAAATGTTTTTCAGAAAGTGGCTCTAAAACAACAGTGAATTGTGTTGAAATTAATCTATTGGAAAAAGTAGAGCACTGGTTATTTTTAAGCACCCATGACATCATAAAAATGTTAGTCTCCTTTTAATGCTGCTGGTAGAAGTACAGAGAACTTTCTAAACAATGAAAAAAGTACCTAATTGTTTCAGTGGTATTTTGTTAGAAAAGGGAAGTCGAAAAAATTAAATTGATTCTTTTAATGAATATTCACTGCACGTGTTGTCATGGTTTCCAGCTATTGAGAGATTTTCTTCTATTGCGCTTGTTGTAAAGCTAGGAACTGTTTGAAATTCCTCGTCTGTTTAACAACTTAGTGTTTTATTTTCTAAGTCATGATGTTGAATTTCAAAATATATTTGTTACTCCAAGGGAATAATTTCTGAAATCAAGTTTTTTCTAAAATCCGGCAACATTGTTATGTTTCATTAAAACAGTGAAAAAGAATTTGTTTGATAATTTTTTTAAAAAATGTGACACTTCTTTTTCTTTTAACATTTTTAAAGTAAAAGGGATACGGTAAAAATATATCTACTAGAAAATGTAGAAACAAATAAATTGTCGTAACCCCTTTGTAACAAATTCTTGTCCATAAAAAGAGAATTATTTATTTTTCATGTAATACATTGTAGCCATATGCAGCTTAACAAAGAAAAGGGTTTTTAAATTTTAAAAAAGTTTATTTTATTTATTAAATTTTGTAAACTTCTGTGAACATAGTTTTTTTTGTGCATCAAAGATCGAAATATTTTAAGAAATTGTGAAACGATTTTTTTTTTTTTTCATTGAATTAATTTGGATTGCTTTCAGGATATATTCGTTTTTTGATAACTGAAATAAAATTAATAATTTAGGGGGGGGGACTTAAAAAACGGAATATAATTGCTAATATTTGTTATCTGTCATTAAACATTTGGATAGGTTCTTAAATTTGTTTTTTAAATAAGTAGGTATTTAAATTTTCCTTTTCATTTTATATTTTTTCTAAAAATACATATTACTGTTTCTTTTCAAAATGCAACAAACACAGAGACTTTTTAAATATTTTCCCAAGCATTAAGATTTTATACGGTTACTATACTTAAAAAATGATGTATGATTCATAAAAGAAGTATATGTGACATACAAGAAGACTTGTGATGTATAAAAGAAGACATATTTTTATGTTGAGTTATTTTTTTACATAAATATATCTGCAAATTCTTAAAGTTTCACTGATAAGAAATATGATAAGTCACAAAAACAAGTCCATGTGCGTTTTTCAATGAGTAGTTCATTAAAAATTTAGAATAAAAATATTGCACCACTTTATAAAAATGATATAGGACATGATGTGTTTGATAGGATGGGAAAGATTATTTGCGTTGATTCTTCATTTAGCTTCATTTGAAAGACATCAGACTTATTCAACTTATATTTTTTCAAATCATTTTTTTCTCCTCCGTAATTTTTTAATAATAACCACAAAAAAAATTCTGTTTTGGTATTTTCTCTACTATACATTACAAATTTCAAAGTTGTAATTTTTTGGAATTTCGAGGAATAACGTTGAGGAATTCCTTACTAGTTTATTGCAGCGTATTTAGCAATAGAATTATGATAATTCCCTTATTTTGGTTAGAATCTGTCATAGATGGTCCAAAAAAAGTTTTTGGTTTGTTTTTTTCTTAAAAAGAAGTATATTATTCAAGTCTAACATTTTTAAATCCACAATTAATTCCTTCAAATATCAGATTCCTAAAACGAAAAAAGTTAGCTTATAAGTTGGATTTTCAGAAGAACATTTTCTTAACCTTTTTAGAGTCGTTGTTTAAATTTGACTTTAAATTCAAGGCTGATTATTCTTTCTTACATTCTGCATCTTCATGGTCTTATCCAGTTTCGAAGCCTTATACATAGCCATCTCCAGATATTTTTCTCTGCATTCGAGAAAAAAAATTTTTTTTACTCCACACTCATTGTAACGTGTAAGTTGAGATCAAATTATTCATGTACATATTGTTTAAGACGTAATAGTTAAAATATCTGAAAATATAAATGGGTAATAAATAACATTACTTTTAATAACATGTTAAAAATAATGTTGAAGAATTTGTAAAATAAAACATATGAAAACAGTAGTATAAATAAAAAAGAAACCACTTAAAAATTTGAACGTGGGACATACAAAAATCGATCATTTGAACTCTTGTAAAAATACTACATTTTCCTTAATGTATCAGGATTACCAATACCCACAATAAACCTTACGTTTTCAAAGCTGTATTCATTTAATTGTCTTTAAGAATTCATATTAATTTTAACTCTGATATACATGTCATTGGAGCAAAATGTGTTTTAAAGTTTCGTATCTGATACTAAAATTTATATGATGGATCTTTGGAGTTATTTTTGTTTGAGATATGTTGTTTGCTAAATGTTAAAGAACACATGTATAAGATACAAAGTATTATTTCTCATCCCATTTCAGTTTCTTTGAAAACTCAAAGTAATATATTAACTACATAACAATTAACAAAAAAAATATATTTTAGACGGATGCACTGTTTTGATTGCATCTTTAGGAACTCACTTGGTTTTCTTCAATTTTCAAAAAATAATATCCCGCCAGAGAAAACACTCTTCT
>BMAW01010225.1:246826-265827 GCA_019974015.1 Nephila pilipes
TTCTGTCTGTCTGTGAAGTGAAAGAAAATAATACATTTTTCATGCATTTAATAATATATATTGTACAAATATTTTCCTTCCTTACATATGATCTCTTGCTAGTGTGATGGTAATTTGTAAATACCATTATTGAAAAATGCCTTTTCTTTAGAGGCGAAGAACTCAAGTAGCGACAGGTTGACGTATGCTTCACTTAATTTTTTTTTCTTTTAAAAGATTTTATAGGGTGTTAACAAGTGATAATAATAGGGTACTAGGTATGAGGAGTATGGTAGTTGTGACAAAAATTCTCTCAGCTCTGTGATTTTTTGAGAGTCTCCAAACCAGCATGTGGTTTAGCATTATCATGATGCAATATAGCGTGCTTTCTATTCTTTGTTTAAATCATCCAATTGCTGACAGCATCTCTCCGAATTGAGCTTTTTGTTACGTTTCAAAATCTCAAAATGTATGGGTTCTTGGACATCCCACCATATACACAGCGTTTTCTTATTCAGGCTCAATCTCGATTTAGAGGTGGGAGGGAGACAGATAGTTCATGCTGGAAATATACTCTTTTCCTTCGATGTTTTCGAAAATAACCCATTTTTCATTGCCAGTTATCATCCGGTGCAAAGTCGGTTGGTTTTTGTTTCGAGCAAACAGAGATGTGCTTATGAAGATTCAATTAAACAAATTTTTCTCTCTTAACTCTTTAGGCACCCACCTGGAATATTTACAGACCAATCCTAGTCACGACGGAAATTGTATTGTACAATAAACATTATTAAATGTATAGAAAATGTATTATTTTTCCTCACTTCACAAATATATATATAGTTTTTGTTTTCTTGGTGTATATTTTGTGTTACTAATTAATAATGTATTTGTTTCTATTAGTTGCGTTAGTTTTTGATGTTTTGGAATTCTTTGGGTATGCTTTGTTGTATTTTCACAAACATTTTGTAATGAGCTTGATTTGGTTTTTGACTCTGTTCAAACCTATTTTTGGTTTCATAATTATTTTTAATAATATATTTTTTGATAGGGATAGTTTGGTCAAAAATTCTAGACTAACCCAGCCTAACAGTCTAAGCATTGAATACTCCCTCATTTTACTTTTCTACAAATTTGAAATCTTTACAGTTCTTAAACATTTATATCTTTTTTAGTGATATTCGTAGTTGTCAATTTATTTTTTCGTTTCATTTATTTTCTTTTGAGATTTTCTATAATATATTGTAATTTTTTTTCGTAAATTTTACTTTTAGAATTAAATATAAATATTTATTTTTCATTCATTTTCTTTGTTTACAATGTTTCATAAATTGATTTATAAAGACTGGTATATTCATTTTTACTCAATGGTGGAGTAATCATTTATTACTTACAGTTTTATTTTATTTTTTTTTTTTTGATTATTGCGAATACTTTTTAGCTTGCTTTTTACTAGAGTATTGATGTTTAATTACACAGAAATATAAAACTATATACATAAATGTGTATGTGTGTGTGTTTACTCCACTGAAGCATTTCATTTTTTAATCGCAAAATCTATTTTACTCTCAAACTTATTGTGAATTATTTTATATTTATTACTATATCCTTGTTTTACCAACCGTACCTTAAATACACATTGTTTTTAAAGAACTATCAAAATGTTAGTTAGAAAAACGTTTGAAATTGAAATTAAATATTATGAAAATCTAAAAAAAAAAATGCTAAAAGCTAAATAATGGTTACAATAAAACTCTCAATATTAATATAAAATTTGTTTAAAGTTTTTTAAGTTTACTATATTTCCATATTTTTTACTATGGAGTTTTAATTGAAAATTAATAGTCAGAAAAAACAAACGCAAATGCACCTTCCGAAAATAAAAATAAAAAAAATATTCAGGAGAACACGTTTTTGAAAACTGGTTTCAACATTATAGAAATTTCTTTACTAATATCCATAAGGATAGGAAATAAATTCGAAACCACGGATGCAAAGAAACGAAAATGGGACTTCTTTCATTTAATATGTCTGGCATTTGCATCACGATGATTTACATATTTTCAATATATTTTTGTTGCGTGTAATATGATAACAATCAATTTGTTATCACAACAAGTTACTTAAATGCTTTCTTCCTTATACATTTTTGTAAAAAGTGTTTATTCACTGTTACTATGCACTATTAATATTTAATTTCAAAAATGTATGTATTGTTTAAGTACATATATATATACTTTGTGCTTATTTGAATTTGTGCGAAGGAAATGTCAAACAATTTTTTCTTAATCTTGAAGGTCTGAGTTGCTGTGTAAATTGTTTGACTGAAATGTTCCTAAAATAAAAAGTGGGGGAAAGAAATTTAAATGTATGATTTAAATAAAGCATTGTTACTATGTTTATATAAATATTTTTAATCAATCTGATTCTCGGAATCGCGACAACAGAATATTTTCTTTTTTCGATTCGAAAGCCATTACAATGCTTTATCTCGTCTACATGTAAAAGAAGAAAGGTTCGAAATCTATTTGTAGACATTTGGCATATTCTTCGAAGTGAAATCTGATTCAATACTCTATTCAGAACAAACATTGGAGATTTTTTTTTTCTTTTAGGGCTCGTATTTCAAGCTTTCTCTTCAATCGAAAAACATCACTTCGTTTTCCAGATGGGAGCAAAACTTTTGCATCTTCGAAATGTGAAAAGTTTAGGAGGAGGGTGACTTCTTCTTCGTTTTCCTTTTTTATATATATATTTTCAGTTTCGAAATATTTCGGTCATGTGCATTGCCCGTCGATTACGTGATATTTCCATTTCGTTGGAATAAAATAAAAAAAACAGCATGCAGAAAAAAAGAAAGAAAATAGATAGGAGGTAACGGCATAGTCTCTTCCTTTTCTAGAACAGCCACTCACTATACACCCCTCTTGTACCAAGGGACTCGCTGTGTGCTTTCGAATATTACGTGTTAGGTTTCACAGGGTTCTCGCCACGCAAGCTTTACGTCCAGAATTTTCCATTTCTATATCTCCTCTGTCTATGAACCGATGCCTCCAAACTATTGAGAAAAGTACTGCTGAAACGTAACCGAACTCTACATCCATTCCGATGAGCATGCTGCTCTCAGAATTTTCCAACCTTTTCCATCGGATTTACAGCATGCGTAAGGATTCGAATTGGAAAGGAATTTTTATATTCGTATCCTTCAGAAAAGACCATGTGGTCTTCTTGGTGAAGAAGAGCAAAAAGGGGGATATACCATTCAGTTTAATGTTCACGTTTCTGGATTCTTCCAACCAATAAATGTACAGAAACCCAGGTGTCTATATACTTTGACTTCGTACTTTGTTTCACCTGAGTTGTCAAAATATTCCATCTGCAGTTTATCGACCTTCACTGATGATACTTCATCACTGAGCATAACTTTTTCCCTCATGCAACTGTATTATACGCTTTCATATATAGGAATTGTAAGACTTTGAAAAATAGGTGTCTTCTTATCTAGCCAAACCATATGTTAACCTGATAAAATACTTATATTTCATATTTTCGTACCAAAACGCGAAATATTAAAATGAAAATCAATGATTTAGTCTCTTAATTTTCTTAAATATAATAGGCCACTCTTTTCATTGTGGTTACGTTTTACGAAAAATGTTTTTTATTCTTTAAGGCAATAAATATTCTATTAATTTTTTGGGGCATTAATTATCTTAGAAGCGTCAAAGTGAACCAGAGCCTATCATGATTATTCTTTCTTTTGCACGTTTCATTTGTTCTTGTAGTTAAATTTTTAAAGTTTACAGGAAACGAATGGAAATTAATGAATGAATTTTAAGAAATTATGACTTATATTTATATACGGTAATATTGCTTTAAATTATAATGTCTTTGAAACTATTCAAATAACTGAGTTTTAATGTACACATTTATTGGCAAACCAGAATATTAAAAACTTAATGGGTTAATCGAAATTCTAGAGCAGTAACACTAATATCAAAATATTTAAAGTAGTTTTATAACTTAAATTGAATTCTTTGAAATATGTATAATTTTATTATTAATAATTTAAATTTTGTATAATTTTAACATCAGGTATGTTTTACAAATTAATAATAACATATTTGGAAAAAATCTTCTGTTTGGTGAGAACATTAAACATAGATTTTTATGTAATAAATGGGCTTAATAAATTATGTCTCCACCCTTACTTGTAATGCATTGATGGCATCGATTTTCCATACTGTCATTTCAGCTGTCGGCCGCAGGGCACAGCCATTGGTCTGCTGAGGTAGTATCATAGATTCCTTATCGAATTAAGGTACGGAGATCAAGTTGGTTCTTCCATTCCCTCCAAACCTTGATCCTCAAGTTATTTATCAACAAGCCCAACACTGTGGTCCGTGTATTATCATCCTTTAGGAAAACTTAATCATCATTTGTACCAACCTAGGATGTTACATTTGAATTAAGGATCTCTTCCTGATATTTCACAGCATCAGAGTTCCTTCATGGAGCATAACTATGTAGGTCAGTGTAGGCTGTCAGAGAGATTACAGCCCAAACTATAATTTCCCTCCCTATAACTGTAACTTTTAGCAATATTAGTTTGGGCGTATTTAATGTATGGGTCTCCACAAATAACCCCATGACCTAAATGACTCTCTTTAATAAATCGGAATTCTCGTCTGTGAAGAGTATAGAAACTCATTGCTGTCTGGTCAAGGAAATGTGCTTCTTACCCAGCATAAATGGCCACTTTTGTGTCGTCGATTAATAGAGACACATGCAAGGGGTCGTCTTATTTAGAGTCCTTGATTATGTGATTATGATGTCAAAGCACCTTAGTTATAGACACTGTTGTCCCTGTTGTGTGCGGTACAACAATCTGAAATGAGCTAAGGACGAAAGTATTTCTTCTCTCTTGGGGGAAAAGAGATTAAAAGCTCAGTAGCTGTAACCCACTGAAGGCCTGGAACAGGTTTTCTTTTTACTGAATTTTTTAAAATTTATATTGATTTCAAGTCTTTGAACAACATTACGAGGCCCATTAATACATCTAGCATCACCATCTTGTTATAAACCTTATTCCATCAACCCTATCTCCCCCAAACGAATCAGATGAACGACGTCTCCTAGATATGGCCAACAATATCTTAGCACCAACAATGAAGGGTCAACAAGCATATAAAATTCCACACGGATTACATAAGTGGGATCTTCGCAGTTTCCTCCGACTGTTACATAAACCCATGTGGTGACCGGGTGTGAAAGAATAGTCCCAATGTAACTCATGCATTTCGTAAGAAGCGGTTAAAATAGATACCCATTGTCTGGGGGTATAGCTGAGCACCCTGCCCCTGGGGATTATATCAGGAGACCTCAGGGACTTCCCTTCTTTAGGTAGGTACGGGCATCATGACATCGAGGCCCCCTAGTGATCTTTTTTCTTTCCCATGGGATTTACTCTCTTTGGTAAATACGGTTTCGCGCTTCCGGGATACCCTAGCGATCTTTATCTATTTTCGACCATCCTTCTTGAAAATGAAAATTTTAGCTTTTTTCTGTTCTCACATCTAGATCACATTTTTACACTTTATTAGCTTTGCTCTCTTTCACTGACTTTGTTTGGCGCAGCATGATGGCCATATCTGGCTTTTGCACCGTTACAAATCAATCACTCATTCCCATGAATCACTCATCCAATGAATTTACTGTGACAATCATCATTCCCTCATTCAAACGTCTATATCACAGTTATACCTTGTTTGGAGCAGCATGACCCTATCTAGCTCTTGCGCCATATAACTTCACCATCACCACCGACTATTGCATAAATGCCTTATTCTTTCAAAAAATAGTTGCAGGTATATTTATTTCATGAGATTTTATGGAGGTTACACACCACATACACACATTTATGATCAATCAAATAAACCATATTTTTTTACCTTTATTTTTATTCTTGTGATGGTGAAAATAAAAATAACTGGTTGTACCTTAACTTTTGGTTGCCAGAGTATAATAAATGTAGTGTAATGTTACATTAGTAAATTTTGAAGACTCTTTTAAGAAAACATTCATAAGATAAAATGCTACAAATTATTTTTAAGTAACACATTAAGGTTTTCTAAGCTGGCTTATAAAATTTAGTATAATAGAAAAAGAGTGTAAATTATAGAACTATAAAATGTTTTGAAAAAAGGAATTATGGTAATAATAATTTATTTTAAATTTCAATAATTACTACAAAATTATCTTTCAACTAGAGGGACTTTTGAATAATTTTAGCTAAGCAATTATTACATGCACCACGTTAAAGTTTTTTTTTGTAAAATAATAATTGACTGTTTATTAACGTAGCACTTAGGTTTATCTCCAGGGCTATTGGCAGAGTACCCAAGGGGACCGAGCTCACCCAAAGGGTTTAGAGCTGCAGACCGGACCCCCGGGAAACAATCACCCCCGCACTCAGCATTTATTGACAAAATAACATAAGATTTACATAATTTTGAAATAAAGGTTAAACAAAATGTACAAGGTATTTGCACAACAAAAAATATACATGACAGAAACACAAGAAACAGTTGAAATTTTCTCACAGAAATAAGATACACAACAGGTTAAATAGCACAATACAAAAACGTCCACAAACTCGTAAACAAAAATTAAGTATTAGGCAAAGGTGGGAACACATATACAAGACATACAATTACAGCTACATGGTAAGGGATGATAAAAATACTGAGAAATATAATAAAAGTTTGAAAAAAATTAATAAATTTGTTGGGTAATTTTACGAGCCGTAAGTATACAGGATTTAAGCTTAGAATGTAAGTAGGGATTTTCACACACGGACCTCAGCCAAATAGGTTTCGCTTCAATAACAGGACATTTTAAATGAAAATCTCTGGTAAAAGGGCAAGAGAAAACGTAGTGGTCAGCATCTCCAACAGAGCCACAGAGACATAAATTTGTACTTTTTAAATTAAAACGATTTAAATAAGAAGTGAAGGGACAATGACCGGTTAAGAAGCGGGTAATAAAACTAGAATTTGTATAAAAACTCAAATTTGGTCTAGGAATATAGGACTGAACCCGAATACCAGTATTACAAGTTGACCACCAGACCTCCCAGTCAGAAAGAAGCTTATTTTTTAAGGTCATAACTATATGAGACTGAGGGGCAGGGACATTCATTTTCTCACCATAAGTGATAGCGAGCAAAGAAATCGGCAATTTCGTTACAATAATCTCCGACGTGGGCCCGAACCCAGTGTAAGTTGTAAAAATCAGAATAAGTTGTTAATTTTTCTCTAATGGTATTGATAAAAGCCGATTTATTTCTAGTACTCTGCAGTAGCAATATAGAGGATAAACTGTCGGAGTAAACAGAAACTTTAAAGTTATGAGAGACGGCCCACAAAACGGCAAATCCGATTGCTGAAAGCTCGGCCTGAAAAACTGAATTATAAAAATTCAGTTTGAACATGTAGACTATGTTTAGGACACCCCGGTGGAAGACACACACGGCGAACCCAGTTTCGGACCCGATCCTTGATCCGTCGGTGTAAATCTCCCACTCGGAGGTCCCGAAAATTTGTTAAGAAAAAGAATTCGTTTTTCAGGACGAACAGTTCTCAATGAGGTATTTGAATCAGGGCTATTGGAGATGGATCTCGTAATTTTGAACTACGCTCAAGTGATGAGGATGATACCTGTGCTAGAACCTTCCTCTACAAACTTTCACTCCACGCCAACAAGAAAACATGGGACATCAATAAAATTAACGTACATAAGCCGCACTACACGGTCGATCTTCAAAAGCATCAGGGTTCGAACCACGACTCAACGGAAACAACGCCGGCTGTGAGTCCACGAGCATGACCACTAGGCTACTGCAGCTACTTAAAATAGCTAAATAAACTGCTTTTGCATTGAAAAGAATTGAAAATTGAAAAGAAGGGAAGAAATAACGTTATTTTT
Organism: Nephila pilipes; assembly: GCA_019974015.1. Lineage (NCBI taxonomy): Eukaryota > Metazoa > Arthropoda > Arachnida > Araneae > Nephilidae > Nephila > Nephila pilipes. The sequence goes on from BMAW01010225.1 coordinate 254,789, forward strand.
AATAAAAACAGAATTATATTTTAAAATGAATGCATGTCATTTGCTTCAATATTTAATTTGTCAAATGTTAATAATTCTGACATTGCTTTTCCATTTCCTTTTTATTTTATGCGACAAGGAAATAAAATGTATTTAACACTTATTTTTTTCACAATACTTTGATGTAATATTTATGATCTCAATCAATATATATATGATATATTTTCAAGAATATTAGAAATACAACTTCATTTCAATATTCCCATGAAACTTAACTCGCATTATCCAAACCCGATTTTTAAGTGTGTTTTTTTCCTTTTCAACCTATTCCTTTTACTCTAGTGAAACTTCCTCGAAATATTTCTATAAACTCGACAACTTTTAGCTTCTATTCACACTCGTGTCGATCCATTTTTCCTGATGCAATCCCCTCCCCATTCCCCTCTGGGGGGAATGGAAAGTCATGGGGAAAAGAGAAAAACTAAGGGGATCTAGGAGGGGTAGAGAAGTCATCTTGTGCGTTATCTCATAGCGAGGGATGAGAACTATGCTTTACATCTCCCGGCCTAGTCCCAAAGGAGTTTTTCAAAGGGGGAGGATAGGGCAGTCGTCCAGGCGAGCAACTTTTGCAAAAGCAGCCTAATGTCATCGCTAGAGTCGACTCGATGCATTGCCTGGATAGCAAGTGATCAAATCGGAATAGCCTACCGTCCCAATAATATTGATTAGAGTACCCTGTTACGAATGGCTCCCAACTGTCGATCTTCGTTCGCTTTTTTTTTCGGGGGGAAGGGGGGTGAACTCGTTGTGTGCTGAATGAACCCCTATAGCAGGTAACTGGTTGAGTTTAAAAAAATTTCGGTGGAAGGGGAAGTATTGTTTAAAAAGGGTTGTATACTGGAAGTGAAGTCATTTTACGAGTCTTGCATTCTTTGTAAAGTGTTTGTGTAATGTAGAACTGCACGCGTGTGGAAAAATTGATATAAATGTATTTCAGTGAGCTTTGTTTATTTATTATGAATGAAATTTCTTTTATTTTAAAAATTATTCTTTTAAAATTGATAAAAATAAAAAAATATCGTGCGAGTCAAACGAGGTGAGACACGTGACCACTTTCTTCTTTCGGAATTTACAGATGAACGCCATCTCTATCGATTTCTTATGCTTGCATATACTCAAGTAAAACTATATTTTAAAATAAACCAAAAATACGAAAATGATTTAAAATAGTTTCGAATGAGTAATTGCAATAAACTTCGCTATAATTTTGAAATAAATTCGATTATAATTTTGTAAATATTAATCAAAAACCTAAAAATAAACACATGTTCAGGAAATCACAATTCTTCTACACATTTTTTGAATATTTTTGATTGACATTTTTATTTCTTTAAATCGTTATTGAAATATTCTTGTGAATGCATCCAGAGCTCTTATAACGTGTTATGTATGTATATTCAGAGGTGATACTTGCTTCAGTTAGAATATAAGTAACAGGTATGTTTATGTTATTGGATCCATAATGACACAATATCCTCTTTAACAAAGGTACTTTATTAGGATAAATGTCACTTTAGTCCAAGTGGAATTATGTTCATTATTAGAATTATTATTAGGAATGTTTTGTGAAATGGACTACCAGTAAATGTAAGGAAGAAATGTTTCTTGCTTAGAAATGGGCTATCAGTAAATGTAAGGAATTGGCGTCTTTCTTATACCTGGTGTGAAGTCTGTACCAAATAAATAAAAAGCTTATTAATTGATGTAAAATATAATAAACTGAGTCCAAGTTATGGTATAAATAACAACTTGAATTCTCGTCAATGGGCGATGGATATGTTAGTATTAATTGTTGAAATTGTAATTCGTATGTTAATAGTATATTATTTTGCTTCCCAAAGTTTCCTGGTAAACAGAGCACTATTTAAGAGTAAATTTTTCAGATAAAAATTCAATCTACGAAATAAAGGTGGTCACAAAACATTTAAGAGAAATTTAAAATCTATAATTGTACGTTGAAATTGTTTAATTTCTTCATTCATTGGCGTCTAGTACATTAATAACCATATTATTGTTCCTTTCACTTCTTTCTTTTAAAGATTGTAAAACTTAATGCGCATCTCTTTTAAATTAATTACTTAATTCCAATTATTGTTCATTCAAATAATGCAATGATCTCTTTTTCTTTCTTTTTCTACACATTAAAATAATAGGTTCTGTGACTGTAAGCATATGTAAGCGTAGTTATAACTTTAAAAATTTGACTTCAAATTTTCTTTTTTTTTTTCAACGATATGTGTTTCCTGCATTATATAACAAAAACATAGAAATTCTACATAAAGTTATTTTGATTCGTTCATTTAATAGCTTTCTCTTTTTTTACAGTTATTTTAACTTTTTATTATAATTGTTAATTAGGTATTAATTCTGTACATTTGATGAGTATTTTAATGATAATTAGATTTATCAACTCAAAAACAAAGATGAAAAAATAATTAAAAGTTATTTTCATTAAAAAAAATATTTTCGATACAAACTTTAGGTTTCATAAAAAATTTCATTTTTAAAACTTTATTTTACTAGTATAAAATTCATAACAAGTAGTGAAAGAATCAATAGACAGGAAAATAAATTTTATAGAAACGTGTCTTTAAACTCTTACATAAGCATGACTTTTTCCATTCTATACGAGTCTCAGGACTCTTAACTGTTATCTATGAATGAAAAAATGTCATTGCTTAAGCCAATATTACTTACAAATGAAACACACCCAAATGAAAAACTTTTACTATGTAATATTCATATATATTTACATTAATTTTCATACTTTCATGCATCTTTTAAGAAATTTTAAAATGTTATAAGACATATAAGTTGAACACTTTCAAAATTACATGAAAATCAATATTTTACTGTGAGTAGGGTTCTGAAGTACAATATTGATCAAAATTTATAAAAGTGATGCTGTTTAGTAGAAAAATGATTAGTTTTGAAGTTATATATCCTTTTTAAATACTTAGAGAAAAAAAATTCCTTTCAATTACTAGAATAATTAAAAAAAATCCAATTAAAATCCATATAATTAATATTTTACAAAACTTGAGCATATTCCTCGCCTTCTTAACCTGCTTATCCTATAAATTACCACATTTCTAAATTTTCTTTTTACTTAAAATTTTTTAAAGTTATATTTTAATTATTTATCTTTGTGATTTGGGTGATATCTGATGTACAAATAACATCTATACATCACTAATTATAAAATATTATATTATAAGAGGCTGTTTTACATTTGATAAAACGCATGTAAGTAAATCAATAATTTTAATTATTACAATTTCGAAGAATTCTATTTTCTGCGGTGTATTGCTGGGATAATCTTCATAAAAGTAAATAATGTTAAATGATGCGAATGTATTATAAATCTTAATTGTTTCTCATAATTCCGTTTTTAAGGATTTGGATAATTTTCAAGCTGTATTTTAAGTATATGATTACATGCGTTTTATCTCTTAGTGAAACCTCTTTGTGATCAATTTATGGATTAATTCAGAGAAATATTTACTGCATTTAAGTAGGCTATGTTTCAATATAATTACAAAATACTTCACATTTTTTAATCTACACCGGGGGGGGGGGTGTATTGCAAAATTTTCATTTTTACTTAGAAATATCAATGATATATGTGGATAAATTTATGCTGCGTATTAATTGATCCTTATGTACATAATTTTGTAAATTACTACTATTAATGGTGATTTTTTTTTTGGTCTCAGGAAGCCACAGATTGAAACACCCTGCAAAATGGAGAAGGTATATTTCAGTCTGTTGAAGTCTAAAATGACTGTCTTTGAAAGAAGAAGAAACACTGGAAGAAATGTATATCTCTGAATGGTGGCTTTTTAAAGAAGTCTTAAAAAAGATATTAAAAATAAACAAAAATTAAATTTCCTACTCGATTATTTTAATAATATTTAACACTTTACGATCCTTTGGAAAATAATTAAAACATCACGACTCTTCGGGTTACTTCACACAATCTATGGCTTCTTGTAACTAAACAAATCAGCAAGTTGTAATTAGCAACAATATGTAAAATAAATTTTATCCAGATTACTCGAATTATTTCCTAGTAATAATTAAGACTTAACGATACCCTTTCGTATACATTATGCATAATAGTATGTATAGTACATTTATAAAGCTCGCAGTAGTTTTTTTATTCTAATTTGAAGCAAAAGAATTAATTAAGAGTCCCAAGTATTGGTTTCATTAATTTATATATTTGCATAATGTTTGGGACTTTCATTGAAGTGGTAAGATTTTTCAAAACTTTTTTATTTGATATAAATTATCCTGCTTTAAATGCCAATCCCTTTCAAAAGCAATTTTTTACCGTTTTGCTTTTGAAAAATATAATGTGAAAATGATTACAATAATAAATTTGAGAATAGAATTATGAGTTCACTATTGATATTTTCAAGTAATTAATGAATTATTATAAAATTTACCGGTTTCCCTTTAAAAGATAAAATAATATATTTAGGTATTGATTCCAGTCTTTGTATTTCTTGATTCATTTTTATGCAAAAAGTTTAAAGAATAGTTAGCCTATTTTTATATAAACACAAAACAGTTCTGTAATAAAACAGCTGATATATCTTTTGTCTGTCTCTTCCTATAAGAAAATTTTTTTATTAGCTGATCGACTGATTGTTTAGTAATGTTGCACTTAGAAGCAACACAAGGGCTGTTAGCGATGGATTTCGTGATTTTTGAATCTTGGTTAAGTGGCTAAGAAGACACCAGAGCTGACGCTTACCTCTTCAAACTTCCGCACCCTACTGAAAAAAAGATTTGGGATCTCGACAGATTTAACATGCAATGGCCCTCCTACTCGACAGGTCTTCAATAGTACTACGTTCGAGTCCCGACTCGGTGGAAACAATGCCGGCAGTGAGTTCGCTACCGTTACCACTAGGCTTTTGTTATGAGTTAGTGAAATAACAAAACAATATATGTATGTTATGTATATATATATCCTTCTATCAAATACAATTTTCATTTCTGCTTATTGCATATTTTATATCAGCTATATTCTAAAACTAATGGTTTGAAAACAAATGTTTTTCGACTTTTTAAATATTAATTTAGGAAAGATGTGTCTTGATTTCACAGTAATATTATTTATTCCAATGGATAAAAATAATAGCAAGAGATATTTTTATGAACTGAATGTAAAACAATACAGTAGAATACATTTCCAAATAACTATTTTAAAATACTTATTTGCTACGAAGCTAATTACAATTTTAAAAGAAATTAAAAGCTATTGCAAAAACATGTGTACGTATTTAGAGAGAAGATTTTGTTCAATAAAACAGTTTCATAATATTCTAGAAACAAAAAAATTATTATTATTATAGAATAATTCACTTAATATTAAATAATAAACTTAAAAGAAAAATTAGGTCATTAAAAATAATCTTTTTTCATTTTTCTTAAATAGATTTTGAAATAAACTAAAATGTATTGTTCAAAATATCCTACTAAAAAAGATTCTTTGTATTATAAGTTATTAAAAGTTAAAGGGACTTTACCGCTAATTTTAGGCTTTTGAATACAGAGTTTTATGCTCAAAATTCTAGGTTAGCATACATGACGAATGCTTAAATGAAAACAATTCGTTTATTGGATCAGAAATCTATATAAATAAGTCTAGAAATTCATGATAAACAAAAGTTGTTGATACGTGTAATTAAATTAAAAAAAATATTTTGAAAGTTAAATTTTATTAAGAATAAAATCGCTCTTATTTTTCAAAAGAATGATGTTCATAGCCTTTTTAAGTCATTGCATTAATGCAGCAAAAAATTCTCGTTGTGATAGCTGTTTCGTACATTCAGCGAATTTTAATCCTATTTAATAACATCATCTGCTCAAAATTACACATCAACCTTTACTTCGTTAAAGAATATTTTATCATTCATCCGACGTTGTTAATACAGCAATGGGAATAAGAATGTTTACATCAAATTTATCTGTAGCTCTTTCTTGCTTTTTCTGTTGCTATTTGTTTATTAGGCTATATGTAAGGATTGAATGTTCTTGAATAAATTTATAGCAATTCCCACTCTTTGGGTTCAAGTAAATCCCTTATTATAGGCCTCTATAGACTCAGCTTACCGCACGAGCATTGAATTATATTCTAATCTGATAGAGGAGGCTCACAAAAATTTTCGCAGCGTCACCATACATTACAAAATATTCAACATATCATCCCCCTCCTTCAATTAACACTTTGTTCATCAGAAGTTCCAAAAAATAGTAAAATTTACATCATTAAAAAAGATATAATTACTTAAGAGACAATTGAAATTATAAACTCTTATTTTGTTCGAATATATTTACAAAATTCTGCTTATCCTGGGAATAAATTATACATCATTAAACAAGCAAAATTATTTAATAGCAATTTTAAAACTACAAAAATAAGTAGGAAATACAATATGTAAATTAAACATTACTTAATAAACAATAACAGATTGATATGCAATCAGAATTCAATAATATCAGTAAGTTAAAAATATCTATTTGCATTATATACAGTTCCAAAAGGAGTACTAACATACCACTAATAATATCCATATATTGCTCCAAAAGCTTGCGTATATTAAAAATTGCAGTCAAAAATTATTTAAAATTAAAAAAACAGTCTATAAAGTTTTACACAATTTGAATTACAAAGAAAAATTGAATAGTATATATCAATTTTGAGCCTCTAAGTTTTATAAAAGTTTTTTGGTCTTTTAATTACCGATTTTTCAGTTTTCACTGAGCAAGATCTCCCAAGCTCATCTCTTCTTGGAAAAGTTTCGAGAATTTTACCTAGTTTCTAGAAGTTCTAAGGTAATTTCTCATCTTGTATAATCATAATGTCAATCAGTTTTGAAATTGTCTTATTTCGAGTGGGTAACACATGGATCAATAACTCCCGAGACAAACATTGAAAACAACATTTTTTTTGCAAATTTTTTTTTTATTCATCAACATAACACCTTTTGTTAATCACCTTTTAGGGTGATACAATCGTTCCAACGCTTTTCCAAATCTTTTTTTTTTTTTCGCAAGAAATCTTTTTTTGTTGCGAGTAAATAGCGATAAACAGCTTTCTGAATCATCGACTCGTTGCTGTTTTTGTTCCATCGAAAGCAATCGCGGCACCCACTTGGAAAAACCCTTTTTCACTTCACTTCAAAAAACCTTTTTCAGTAAATACACTTCCATATGATATCTGTGTCATCTTAGCAATCTCACGGAGCTTCACTTTACGATCTTTCATTATAATTTTTGTCACTTCACTCACATTTTCCGGTGTAACGGCTTCCACAGGTCTACCCGAGCGTTCCGCGTCATTTGTGTCGGTACGACCACGTTTAAACTCGGCAAACCACCGACAAATCGTTGCTTTTGATGGACAAGAGTCCGGGTAACATTTTTCAATCCATTGTTTCGCTTGCACGGTGTTTTTACCCATTAAAAAACAATGTTTTATCAGAACACGAAACTCGGTTTTTTCCATTTTTTTAAACAAACTACAAAACGACTTTACTCCAACCTCGATAACTCAGCTGTTTCTGGTCCGATCGACTTAAAATTTTGACACGTTTCAAGCAAAGGTTAGTACTCTAGAAAGACCTGGTTACTGGTTTACTACGAGCGCCATCTCTGGGTTAGTCTCGGGAGTTATTGATTGATGTGTTATTATTGGAATGTGCTAATTTCAGATTTAAAAAGTAATCGCTTTTCCTCTTTTCTAAAAATGGCTTAAAAGTGTCTCACGATAATGGAATCTTTTCAGTAAAGTGTCTCGTTCGTACTTTTTGGGAGATCTGTTGAAAACCTGTAAATTCAAAGATCTATTTCTTAAAATGAAATGTCCAAGATTTAATGGAAAAGGTTCCTTGGGATCTGCATGGACGAAAGTGATTGGTCGGGAATTCAGGACAGCTGTAGTTTCCACCTACAATGTCTCTTATTCTTCGATGTTAATGGAAGTTTTGCCGATAGCCTTTCTCTAAGAAGTTTTGACAGAGTGAACAAGACTTTCATAAAATCCACCACCACCACCATGCTACCCTTTCACCCATGTATCGTCACTTGATTCCATTCGAGGCATAAAAATTCTTAACATCTGGATGGTTGATTAAGTCTCACATATTTCTTAGATCGCTTCACCCCGCTTTAATGTCTTAGCATTATCAGTGAAAATCACAGAGCGTAAGCTTTTTCGAGCAACAAATCTTCTGATAGGCAAAAGAAATGGTTCTGTTGGCAGATTACAGACAAGTTCAAAGTTCAAAGTGTACAGCTCTTGTAACAGCACAGGTTAAAAGCAAAATATAGTGCTTAACTTTACTATGTTTGATGTACAGCAATTCCGAAACAAAATACCTTCTCGTGTTCATTTTCCCCAATCAGTTCAATAAACTTGTGTTTCTTGGTTAGAATGATTATTTTGTATCATAACTTAGATTTGCTCCACGTAGTCTTCCCCCTACATGAAGTAAACCTTTATCATCAACAAGTAGACTCAAATCTTTAATCTTTGATTGTCTAGGAGTTGGTCTCTTCACTATCTTCAGGGGGAAATTCAGCTTAATCGTTTTAAGTTAAGTTTTTCAGCCAATTGTTCTATGCTTCTTCAAATTTATCAACATTTGAAAGATGACAGAAGTCATTCTTCTCTTTCCAGCCTCATACTATGAACAAATCTTTTTAACCAAGCTGTAGTGCGATAAATCTTATTGATTGATTATACCTGCTTAAACCCAGTAGATAACTCTTTTGACTATCCGTACTGGTTCAATAAATTGCCGCTTTACACTGGGATTTTCTTTCTTCGTTTATTTTTTCGTCAAAGATTTCTTGATCCTCAATTTTTGGTCAACGCTTTTTGGATAATCTTAACCAATGTAGACCGCAGAACCAAAAAGTACTTTGCAATAATTTCGAAGTTAAAGATTCTCTAGAAATCACATCGGCTGAATTTCGAGCCGACGGAAAATAATACCAGCAATGAGTAGAAAGCAGATTTTGAATTAATGAGATTTGATTGGCTTAAAAAATCTTCCATTTTTCTGACAAGCATTGAATTCACGACAGGATTATTATGAATCTGTCCAAGCATGAAGTGAACTCCTATTTATTTTAAGAGTATTCTGAACTCTATTTAGTAATTTGGACAGTAAAACAACTCCCCATAGTTCTCAACTTGAAAGTGATACTTCTTTTAATGGTGAAACGCAAATTTTTTGAAGTCAAAAGTTGAACATTTATTTCAACTGTATTTTCATATCGTAGATATACAGCAGCTGTATAAGCCCTTTCAGAGGCATTTGAAAATTCGTGGAGCTGAATAATAAAATTATATATCATTACATTATTTGGTATTTTCAACTATTCAAAGTCACAAATCGCATACCTAAGGGATATTCCATTTTAAGTTTGTCTGGTAGTTTCTCTTTCCGACTAATTCTAACTATCCGAAATTTCTTAATGAGTAATTTGGCTAAAATTGTCACTGGTTCCACAAGAAAAAGAGGATCTTAAGGTCTTGAAACTTTAGAAATTGTTTTCCGTTTCGTAAGATATTCAGTTTCTGTGGAAAGGCGAACCTGAAAAATATTACGATAATGAGAGGCTGCATGTCGATGCATGCCCAGAGTCCTTATAGAATTATTAGTACTAATTGAAAATGGTCTTTCAGTTTCAACATAACCATCAGATAAAGGATCTTATAGTTTTTGTTCATTATAGATGTCCATTTCTTGAGTTGGAATGTACCAGATTCATTAAGTAGAATCAATCCATTTTGTAATTGGAATCCGGAAGAAATGGAATTAATCCCATTAAATAAATCGTCTTCGCAAAAATCTTGCTAAGTGACATCTTTAGTTGAAGGAAACCGTATCTCTCAGTGTGTGCAAGTTCTTGAAGAGCCTTTACGGCTAAATAGATGCGGAAAAGGTTCTGTATGTTTTTGTTTTTAAGCGATATTCTTCCAATTTATCACTAGGAGACTTTCTGCAAACTATCATTTGTAATTCAGACTCAAACTCTAGCACTTGACAGTACATCTTTTCAATATCAGCATGAATGGCATACTTGAAACAACGGAAGAGAATCAAAATGACAAAGATATCGTCCAGTTCTGGTTTTGAACCGATAATTTTTTTATTGATCATATACCGGGTGATTGTCAAAGTGGAACTATATCAAACACAACTCAGTTGTACTGTCTTTTTTTATCACAAAGTGATGAGGTAGATAGTAATATTTGTTTCTTTGTGCACTCGTGAGATTTTAAAGTTTCCATATGATTTAATTTCAGATATATTATTGCATGAACTCATTATACATATCTCGATGTTTTGGTTGTCTTTCTGCTTTTTTCTTAACGATAAAAAAATCTTTTAATAGCTTTTTTTGTAGAAAAACTTATAATTTTACAGTCATTTTTAATTCGCAACTTAACACAAAATCTACCATTTGAAAGCCTACTAGAAGTTTTGTAAAAACGTTCCTTGCATTCATTTTCTTCTGATGTTAAATAATTTATTTTTTTTGTTTAACGTCCTCGAGTTCCCCAAACTTAGAAATTATCATTCAGATTTGCTTTGACTTGTTCTTGTCTTTTTGCTGAGAGAAAAATCAAACATTGTTTGAATGCAATACAAACTCTTTGAAATTTGTTTTTTATTTCCCGCGTTAACACATTCTAAAAGACGTCTGCTCCATTCAGAATATCGACCTTTGATCCCGAACTGAGAATACAGATGTTTTCCAAACATTCATAGTTCGATTGCAATTTCTTATTAATTTGTTTGGAACAGCAGTAACGCATGGGTTCGTATGTATGTTTTCGATAACTAAAGCTCAAGGCTAATCGGGTTTTTTTTTTTTTTTTTTTTTTTTTTTGGGAATAAAAAAATATAAGGAGAACAAATTTTTAAAAAAAATTTTTTTTTTTTTGGGGTTGGGGGGAAAAAAAAAAAAAA
>BMAW01010225.1:285735-345444 GCA_019974015.1 Nephila pilipes
TGTGTGTAATATTATTATTATTAAAAATAAAAGTATCTTTTAATCTTTATAAATAATATATTAGGACTAAAAAGTACTGTAATCATCACTGTACGTGATCTTAAACCAGATTTTGATTAGCCTGTGTACAATTAAATCAGTTTCTGTGTTTTATTTGGTTAGAAATAAATCCTTAATAAATTTGTGCCACTTCTGTTTATAAAACATATCTTTTACATCTGGAATCCAGACTAATGTTTTTTTTATTTAACATCACTGATATATGGGCCTAGATAACGTTTTAGATTACTAAATAAATTGCAGCATGAATGTCTTGAGATACTCATTCTCTTTCTTTAACTTTCTAAAATAGATTTTGATTCTTAATTAGCTGCGTTTAAGTAATTATTTTTATTTTAATTAGGGGTATTATTGGTAAATCGTAATTGTTTTAAAATTGTAATATCTGAACATTTTAATGAAGATCTTACCGAGTTCTAGTATTATACTGATTCTAACACATAATTACTTGTTTTATGTATAGTACCTAACAATATATGCTTCTGGTAATAAACTTTTTTTTTTACATATTTAAGTTCTGAGCATGTCGAGTATGTAATGATTTATCGGATAGATTAATTCATGGTTAACAAAGGCACTTATCAAAATGCTTTTTCGATATGCTTATTTATTTATATATTGATACGTTTATTATTTATTGCGTGTTTACTTATATTAATAGCATATGATTTCTTACATTTCATCTGCTTTTAGGAATAAGGCTTCAAGATCTTATAATAAAGCTTGAGAAAAATCTATTACGATTTTAATTTTTAAAATGATTCATGCACTTTTAGCCTCATCTGAGCAGTTTTCGTAATTTCACATCTCGAATACGTGGGATACGAGGAGTATTTTATTATTTTAATGCATTTTCGTTATATATATATATATATATATATATATATTATTGTGTATTGTAATTCTAATTATTATGTTATTGTAATTGTTTTGATTGCATTTATTATTTTAATTTGATTAACTAGCGAATCTTTTTTTTTCAATCAGAAATTTGAATTTTTTTATTCCGTGTGGATCAGTTCTTTGCAGATTTTTTTTTCTATGCAGATCAGAACTATTTCTTTAGAATATCTCCTTTAATGGAGTTTAAAAAATGTAATTACATTTCATTCCTTTAACTTAAATTCGAATATTGAGTAATTATACTTTTCATAGTATTTTAAGAAAGAAAGGAACTGGTAGCATTTTTTTCAATCTTATTCATCCTCTCTCACCTGATGTGTCTTAACAGACAATTTAGTATCAAGAAGACATAACTATCAGCACATATTTTAAGTAAGTACCGTTTTTATGCTAAAAGAAACAAGTGGAGTTTCTTCTACTATTTTATTTTTATAAGAAAGCTTGTACCTTAATCTACTATTCAATCTAATTACCTCCACTTTTAAGACATGTATTGTATCGTACAACCATCTTCTGTATTCCACCCTCATAGAAGTCTGCCGCCTGAAAGGCTAACCACAGCAGCACGGTCGTTTTGACATGATCATTGTCGACATGGCGCTGACAGCCTAAATGCGTTTTCAAATAAAGAAACAAGTGGTAGCCTCTGAGAGCCAGATCAGGGCTATACTGAGAGGATTACGATTATTCCCATCCATATGGCGAGATGAGATCTCGGGTTCGATGAGCCATATGTCCTGCAGCCAAACAATCCCTTTACTGATTATGTCAAGTCTTTTGGTTTAGATTGCACAACGCAGGTGTCATAATATATCTCAGAATTTATTGTGACACCCAGGGGAAAACAATCCACGAATAATATCCCTTGTTTATCCCAAAACACAGTGCACAGAATTTTGCATGCTGGAATTATTTGCTTGATATTCCCTTTTTTGGGCGACATTGAATACTTCCATTCTGTGAATCGCTGTTTTGTTTCCGTTGCCACGATTCGTAGGTCCAGACACTTCATTAATCTGCTGATGATTTTTGGTAGCTTTCACGCCTTTTGCTTGCAGAAAGGACATAATGGCGCGTATTTCACAATCGGGGGTATTTTCAGTTGTTTGAGGCATGTTAAATGCACACAAACCAACGTAAATACAGAGGGATACTTCCGTTCTGGAGTCTGTGATTAGCTAATAAATGGGTATTCAGTGCACCTGCATGAAAAAGCGACAATTTCGCTTCAACTGCCATATTTTAAAATGGTACTTACTTAAAAAATGCCCCCTAGTAATTAAAGAGAAATAATAATACCATTAGGAAAAGATGAAATAAAACTAATAACAATTATTAAGACTGCTAAAATGTATATTCTGTAGTATTTTAAAGCTGAGATTCAAATTCTATATATCCGAAATTATTGTATAGTATAACTTTCGTAGAAAACTTTTTCTATACGATTATACATTGTTTTGTTTAGTTAAGAAGTTTCTTTAAGATCACTCACCTCCATTGGTGTTCGCCTTTTGCGTCTAAATGACATTATTTCTTACCTTTCCCTTGTCCATATCCAGTAGCATGTGTATTTATTATTAGAGAAAATGTTCATCTTTCAGAATTAAAACAATACACGCATATATTCTTAAATGATCTTTTGGTTTTAGCTTTATATGACATGGTGTATGGTGCTTTTATTATACGTTAAATTAATTAGACTACAAATCAGTCAATTTTTTTTTAAAAAAAAAATATATGATATTGAATGATAGATTATTGCAGTAACAATTTGTTTTCAATAGACAAATAATTTGACTTACTTTATGAAATTTCCACCACATCAGTCACACATTGTAATAAAACAGTTTATTTTCCAATTACGATACATTACATTAGCATTACACATCACAAGCATTGACACAATAGAATCGCAATACATCGAGATTAATGATATCGTATACACTTTTAAGTCAATACAATTTGACCGCATGGAAAGAAAAAAAGTTTTAACATCCCACTTCTAATAGCAGTCAATCAGAAACACGCCCCTTTTTTTCCACCTAATTAATATTATTCTAAGAAGTGAAAAAATGAGGAAACGACGACTGAACTCCTACTTACTTCTCTAAGAAAATGAGTATCAGTTGGGAAATTGTCTAATGACCAAACTGTCTCATATACTCACCTTATTCTTGGATGACCATTTGCTCTTTGAATATAAATTGACTCACTTGATATTTTTCATGAGAAGTGCAAATAAATCATTTAGTCATTAAAAGTTCATTTAGAAAAGAAATTGGGCATCGATGCATCGATCGTTGCAAAATCAAATAAATTGGTATGATTTTTGCTGTACAATATAAAATACTTAATAACCTTCATAAGAGTCATGAAAGGAATTTATACGCATAAGCAATGTGGAATGATATTCTGGTTATATTTCATTGATTTTTGTCATACCTTAAAATTTTATAAACTAAATAAATATACTATCTATGTGTATGGTTTGATGTTTAAATGGGAAAAACATGATATGCTCGATTTTGAACAATGTTGCTAACTTGTTTTTAACATGCAGGTGATGAATGTGCAGGTTTGGCAATCATTCTTTCAAAATCCAAACTGTAAGTAAATTGAAATATAGTTCCTTTTGCATTTTTTCCCCTTCAGGTAAGAAAAATTTACGGAAAGCGATATTACGATAATGGGGTTAATACCGCTTTTGACTGAAAATAGTTAATTTCTAAGTGAACATATTTCAGTGTACATACAAATGAAGAGCAAAAATATTATTTAGCATAAAATTACGTTTTGTTTTTATTTAAAAACACCAAACAACCGTATGACGACTAACGCCCGTCCAACATGTGGTTCTGTCCGTCAGTCATGGAGAGAAATGAAATCGTCGATGGTAACAGAAATTCGTAGTCTGACTAGAGCCGTCGACGTTAAGTCCGTTAACACAGAGAATGTTTCGTTTTCAAACTTCAGAGATGAGAGAGAGTCGAAGGAGACGAAGAATATATTACAGAAGTATTTAGAAATGGAATTTATCACATGCCAAACTGACTGTACGCCTGTATAGATTATGTACATGAACATTGTATGAAAAATGAATATTACAAGATTACACATATCTTTACAGAGGCCATTTGCTTTGAAAGCTCGTTACTTGAAAGAAACACAGCACTGGAATACGTTGGTAGATTATTACTTTTTAGGATTACGTTTAGAAGCCTAAGATAGTTAATTATATTTTGAATCGAAAATTTATCAAACAACTTTTTTCCAGTTAAAATATTCTTCATATTTTTTTTTAAAAGTACTAAAATGTAGAATTTGACTTTTACGCTAACCTTAAATATCTTCAAGGTATTTCTATGCTGTGTTACTTTGCTGTAGCGAACTTTCGATATCAGATTTATTAATCTACAATTGTCTTTCAAGTGGCCCATACTTGATGTTCGAGGGAATGCGGCAGATGAAATTTACTCAGAAATACATCCCGTACTTCTTTTCGAAGTACCTTCAAGGGTCCATTCTATTTTTCTCAATGAACACATAAGAGATTTAAATTGTCAAATATTGTAATTTACATGAATAAGAAGATATTACTCTGCAAGAAATTTAAAAGCATTAAAATATTTTTAAAAGGAATGATGTCAGTCAGATAAGTATACATATAATTATATTTAACAGATAAGTTGAAAACTTTCTTCGTATGAAATTATGAAATAGAATGATAGGGAATAACTGGGCAGGAAAATATTATTTAGATTGAAATGCTAGTAATTTCCAATTATATAAATAATTATTCATTTAACTATACTTGTAAATTAAAATTATCAGCTCCCTTTTATTTTTTATATTGATTTTTAAAAAAAATTCCCAGTTGTACTTGAATTGAAAATACTGACATATCTTAAAATTTTGAAAAAATATATATATATTTTAGAGAGATGAAAATTTTAATTTACGTTTACTGTCAAAGGAATGCAATTGAAATAATTAAAAAAATTAAATTTAAGGAAATTAATTGAACGTGACTTCATTACAAAAGAATTCAAAATACGTTGAAAAAATTATTTTAGCGCTTAAACGCTTTGATTTGCCTTGAAATCTGGTCAGTTTCATATTTCGTTATTCTTCACTTTTTATTATGAAAGTATACTTTTTGAAAACAATTACATCAATTAAAGATCAATTCAGAAATTTCAGTCATTTTTTTTAAAAAGTAAGAAATAATGAATTTCAATATAAATGTAAAATAAGAGAGAATGTCTTCTAGATGATTTTTGATATAAAAAATATATCTTTCCCTAATTGCCATAATTACTTTATAATCTATTTAAAAAGCACTGAGAACTGAAAAACAATTATTGTTAAAAATTAACTCTACACAAATGTAGAGCATTAAATATATTGAATAAATACATAACATAAATAAGATAAGATAAACTGGTACTCCATAAGACATAGAACCAATAAATAAATATATCTCCTATTTTTACTGAACATCTTTCCTTCTGAATTGCACTTTATAATAAATAATATGAAGATAGAATTTTTACAATGATATGATTCAATATATACAAGAAATGTTACAACAAAATATAAAAATATACACTTAATACAATAAATTAACGCAAAATTCGATGTTAAATTGCGTACATTCAATACCTTATTTAAATCACAAAATATGGAAACTGCCTGCAGATTCCTATAACTGGGTAAATCCTTATTGCAATAAATATGTAAATAATAATAAAATGGAAGATCAAAATATCATCAAATCTTATAGATTCCAAAAAGTAATCTGATCTTTTACTTCAAGCTAACAATCAATTGACTGTTTTTAATAGAACTGTATTATAAAGCATGACTTTAAATTTTTTTTTTTCTTTAAGAAAGAGGAAAAGGCATTAATTGATAAATTTTGACATAACATGATCTAAATATTAATTTTACAAAACATTCAACGATATTAATTGATATTGTATGTTCCAAGACGTCTTCTTCACGAAATGCAGTTTAAAAGTCCCGTGTCTTGAATGAAATGGCTGACAAGTTTTAAAATCTTGCATTCTTAGCAGCATGCTATTCCGTCATTTACTTTTGAGCTTCTGACGTAAGTTTGAAATTGCCTTGATAAATAAATAAATAAGCACATAAATAAGTAAAACGCGACTGGAGACTTTATCCAATGTCTTCACCAACCATTTCGTGGACACTTTCTGCCAATGTTTTTCCTTTTGAGATGTCTGATTCATATAAATATATTTTCCATGTGAGCATCTCTGCCAGGGTCCACAACATGCTACATTCCAAAGGGTCTAATGACCCATACTGAATGCGAGGGGTGAGGTTGAAAAGGAATGTCTGCGGTCGATTCAAAGTCGCCAGTCCGTTGAGGCGCAACTCCACCGTCACTTAGATGTTACTATAGAACTGCCATAAGATTGACCATTGCATGTGGGAAGGGCAAAAGGGTTCATAGCGGCAAAAGGCGAAGAGACGATGCTTCCCATTCCTATATATGAAAAAAGAAGAAAAAAATGGAAAGGTATCTATATTTATATATAGATAGGGCTTTCATAGACATAAGGAAATTCCTTTATTGTATCGTGTATATATGTATGTGTGTATATATTCTTTTGGGTAACATTCAATTTTTATATGTATTTAAATTTTTTGGTTATATAACCCTTTTTATGTAACATTTTTAGCAAAGTTAGGTCTGTAAATTTAGATTAACCCAGCAAAAAAGGTCTTAAACCGTCACAGAATTAAAAATGTTATAATTCCTTTTATTATTGGTCTTATCCTCATATTTGTCCGTTGCTTGTTCTCAATCTGTATTTGTTGTACATATTTTTTATTTTACATTTCTTGTCATTATCTATAGATATAATATTCGTTTTGGCACTGTTTGTAGTTTGTTCAAAATTTCTCAAATCTTGTCATGCTTTTACTTATTAATTAACTTACATGAAATTAAAACAAACAAAATTTAATTAGAATGTTTCCTTTTTCTTTTTAATTTTAGTTCTATCCTCTAAAACCTTTATGTAAATTTTCTTTTCGGTAACATTTGATTGTGACTTGTATTTTTTTTATTTAATATTTGTTTCTTTACTAATTTTAATTAATTCATGTTTAAACTACTTTTTTATTTTATGTTTTATGTACTATTTTCATTATATATATATATATATATTTAAAAAATATTAATTTTAATATACACGAGGGTGGTTCATAAAGTACTTGTATTTGAAGACAAATGGCATCATTAAGGTAAATTGTTGTTACCATTGGGTGCTGCCCTCTGTTAAGGGGAGCAAAAACAAATTTCACATTGTTTTATAAGTTAGCTTTGATTTGATAGTCGTTTGCTGCCAAATCAAAATTTGATTGCTGCTGCATCAAATTTTCGACTTAATTTTGTTTCGAGTTTTCACCATCAGTGAGACCTGGATTCTTGATTACTCACCAGAAATCAAACAAAAATCAAAACAATAGCTGTTTCCGATTAATCTTTTTCAAAAAAAGGCGAAGATGATCTTATCTGCCGGAAAAATTATGACGAAAAATTTTTGAGGTGCGATAGGGGTCATAATCACGAATACGAGTAACTGAGACGAAGACAGCGGTCTAATGAGCCATGATGCGTACTAAAAACAAATGATTTTCGATGCTACGAGCAACATCTCTTGGAATCTCTAATGACTAAACCAATGCTGAACGACCCTCGTTTATATATATGTGTGTACAGCTATGTTGTAAGGATGACGTTTGAGTAAATTTGTAGCACTTTTGTAAAACAAAGTACTGAATTGACATAAAAGTCTTCAGAAATTAGGTAAAAATCATGTATTTAATATCATTAAATTATTTTAACAAAGCACTAAAAGACTTTTTCTCATAATTATGACATAAATACTTTGTTACAAATTTTTATTTGCATTTTAGTCCATTAAAAGCATAAACTATTTACCGATTCCTCAAAAATTACACACACCACATACTCATTTAATCTTTAGCACTTAATCCTACTTAAGTTCGGGAATGCTTTTAACTCTTTAGAGCTGCGTATTTAAAAAGTAATATTTTTATAAGTAATCTATATACTTTTCCATTACCTCTAAGGAAGTGCTCTACAAAGGGAAATACGGCAATCATGACAATTTTCCTTCGCTCAGAATCGGCCGTTTCAGCCGATACGTAATGTGTTTTTAGACATCAGATTTTTATATAAGCTGCAGTATAGTTAAATACTTTCACGTTGAATCAAAAATTAAACGACATATTTTTAACATGAGAAACAAAAGCGGGTTCTCTTAAGAACAAGATATTAAAGTCTTCTGTGCCTTTTGAGTTTTCTAATCCTTTCTATGAAAAAAAATTTAAGCTGGTAAATAAATGCAAACTTAATATAAACTTCGGCTTGTAATTAATTAATCTTAATGTAATCTTACATTTTCAAAATTTTTCTATCATTTATCAAAGTATTTAATTAAAAATCTGCACTCAATTACGTTATTTTAGCTAAGTTCTTAACAATCGAAATATAACTAAGTCTTAAGTTCTCTGAATACGCATTGGACTCGATATAATTGTGATTATCAATAATAGCCTTGCTTTTCGTTCGTAAAATTACTGTTATTCAGCAACGAAATGATAAATAGCTCGTTTCAAATAAGTTTTAAATATGAATATAAACAGTCTTTAATTCAACTATCATCACTTTAAAAAGAATCATCAAGTTTTCCGTCCTTATAAATAACGAAACTATATATTCAAAGATTTTAGTTTGATAAAAACGCAAATGCGTGATTGAATTTTTGAAAACATCGAATGGTATTCATTTCTTTATAATTTGTTAAAAAGCTGAAGTTAAATTAAAACTTCAAATTATTTTTTGAATTATGACTGAAGAAAGCTGATTGCATTTAAGATTGAATTAATTATAGAAAATTAAAAAGCCTTTTTTGGAACTCTCTAATTAATACAGATAACTTATTGAAGGTAACGCTGCCGGAATTCAAAACGACGAGTTGTATTTTAATGAACTGAAATATTCAATTGTGTATGCAAATTTGCATTTTATATACGAAAAATTTTACTCAAAACAATTGATACACATTTAAAAAAAACATTTTTATAAATTTCACTGAAATATTTACCCGTAAATTTAATTAAAAATGTTTTATTAAGTTTCCTAGAAACAGCTCCCAGGGAACAATTTATTCCTATACAA
This sequence comes from Nephila pilipes, assembly GCA_019974015.1. Taxonomy (NCBI): domain Eukaryota; kingdom Metazoa; phylum Arthropoda; class Arachnida; order Araneae; family Nephilidae; genus Nephila; species Nephila pilipes. The sequence continues at coordinate 294,938 of BMAW01010225.1, forward strand.
TAGATTATTTAAAAAATTCATCAAATCGAAATCATTACAAAGAACGTATTTTTCCGAAAGGTATCTTTCATTAAATATTGCTCTTAATAATGGAATTGAATGTATTTTGTTTTACACGTTCATTTTGCATTAGTATTCCTTTGATTCATTAAGTTTTCATGTTTAATTAGTCAACTGGTTCTACTCAAATCTTTTGTGATTAGTTTTCTCGTTGAGCAAATATGCCTCCAAACTGTTCAGTTTAATATGTAAACTAAACAGAAACCGTTATTAAAGAAAGAATATTACTTCAAATATTTCTTATCAAGGGATTTAAAAATTAATTTTCATTCAAGTAAAGTAAAAAAAAATTATTAGACCCAAAAAGTTTTTCTCATTGGCATTTTAGTTTATCTTATGTAAAAAGGTTAATAATAACTATTACTCAGCGGTGAAGCATTAAAAAAGCCACTGAAGACATGCGAAATTTATCTAATTTTTTAATGTAATTTTTCAATGATTTTTATTGAAAATTCGAGAACAAATATATTAAATAAACATGAAAGGATTTATAAGTTTCATTTTTTTATCAACATATAAAATATATTTTAATTAATAAATTCTTAGAAACTTGCATTATATATATTTATAATAAAGGGATTTTTTTTCGTGTGTCAACAAAATAATAAAGCTTAAAAAACACGTTTTAAAATCCTCATTGTTGCATATATACATAAAACTGGAAATAAGAATTAATATCCAAATACTCTTGTTGAAATACTTATTTCTATTTAACTTTCGAATTTTTGATATGTTCTTTGCATCACTTCAATCCTTTTACATGCAGAGATATTTTTTAATTAATATTTCTGTGGGATTCTACAATTTCTTAGCTTGAAATAAATCATTAGCATAAAAAACTCACCTGAATTTGCTAAAATTGTCATATTGTGAATTAAAAATCTGCTCTAAGTAATTTTACTAATGATTGAAAGAGAACATGGAGAACATCTTTCTCTGCAAGTAAATAACTTATTTTTAATGGCGATTCATTTGCAATTCGTTCAAAGCTAAAATTAGCCCGATATTAGCTCTCAAACAAATGGGAATTTTTATTTCCTATGTTATGTAAATAATACTTTAATAATACTTTTTAAATATGTTATTTATTTTTAGTTAAATTACCATTAAAAAGGCCTGGAGAGCCGGGTACCGCCATATTGCCGAGGTTTGCGGGACTGCCATAGCCTCCATTCATCGCTGCGGTGCCATAGGAACTGCCATTGGCGCTGTGTGGTGTTGACGCATTTGAACCATAGCCTCTTGGAGATACACTGTTACTCTGCGTCCTTCCATAGTCTGCAATTACAAAACTTATTAATAAATGTCTTTCAAGTCAAGAATTAATATATGATGGTGCATCGGTAAGACCCTCATGCATATGTGATGCATTATAAAATTTATTCTAATTGTAGAAACTTATATAAACTATATTGATAATTTAAGTGTTTGTTTATAAACAGGAATTTATCTTTAATCGAAAAAAATTGAAAATGGTTTCAAAAACCCGGTTTCAGAATGCATAGGCAAGCGTATAATGCAGTATAGAGACCTTAGCATTATCGCAAACGCACCACCTCTCTATTTCCTTTAAATTATTACAAAAAATTTACTTCGATTTTAACATTTATATAAAATCTTAAGATTTTTATATCAAAACTTCAGAGTTGTTCAAACATATTAGCTTTTCTGAAACAGTCAATAAATTCTCCTCAAATGTTTCGCCTGAAAACTGTTTAATGACTGTTCTGTTAAAGCTAATATGTTTTAATAATTTTTCTAGCATTTGAGCAATTAGCCTTCTTTATTGCGAAATTTAAGTGAATATATCGTCCCGATTTCTTATAATATATTACATTATACTACTATTCGTAGTATTTTATGTGTTTTTATACAATTCATTGAGCATCCGAATGAAAATACGCGTTAGAGGCGGCGTTCTCCATAAGTCATAAAAGCACAACAAACAAATATTTGATTTCTTATATAAGTATTAATTTCTTAATTTTTAATTTATTAGTTTAATAAAGTAAATGTTTATGAAAATATTTAAATTCTACTGCTAAAAAAATTATCAAACTATTTTAATAATTTGAGGTCTTTCTTCAAATTATTATTTTGTTTTTTATCATATAAAACTTTTATTAAGAATATTTTTTCTTGTCGTATTTCATCATATATATTGTATATGTAAACTATGTAATGTAAATTTTATATGAGGAGATAAAATGAAAGAATATAGTAGTTGTTAATGAGGTACTTATCAAGCGCTAACTCTGTTAAAGGTAATGTATAATCAATGGATATAGATGTTTCTGAGAGATACTATTAATAGAAATATATATTTCATGAAACTAAATAGAACTGCAAACTTATTCTGTTGCTTGGAACCTAAATAGTCAACTACCATGCATTTCAGCGATTGTATGTCGTAGTTCTCGACTTTGAAGCTATCCAGGCATTTTCGCATTATTAAGTGAAGTTTGAGAATTACTCAATGCATAGAGCTTATTATCAATGTATTGGTTGTGGAGAGTTTATTATGAATGTTAATTCACAAAAGATTTATCTGATTCAACAATGCCTAAAGCTCTAGAAATTTAGGACGAGGCTCTTAAACCAATGAATGCAACAATAGCATACTGTTAAAGTAGTAATTTTTATTGTTGTTTCAAGGTAAGATTATTAGTTTGGCAAAAATTTAATGATCATAAAAATAAAGAGAATAATTACATTAAAATTTGAAGGCACTTCAGCATTTTTTAAGGTTTAAATTGCTTATTTGCTTAGATGCTTAAATTATGGTAAATTTTTATTACGTTCTTTGGTTTAAAATTTTAATTTTAAAACTGAAAAGTTGTGCCTCTAAACAAAGTTGTAATTCCCTAAAAAGAAATTATTTGACAAGAAATTATTCCAGATTCTTATTATTTTCTGGAAAAATTTTGTACGGGGAAATCCATTATGAAGTAAAAGTGACTCATCTCTATAATTACTCCCCAAGTTTTGCATACTGATAATATATTCTCACTAAAACTTAAGGAAAATGTACCAGTTTTTGTTTTTTCTCGACTCTGTCTTCAAGAGTTTCAAGTATTTTCCTAGAAGAGAATGATGTTTAAATTTTCGAAAAACTCCAATCCGTTGATGTCTCGTTATTTACAATATCGTTTTAAACTCTATATCCTTTAATTAATTCAAAATAAGGTGAAAGATTATTTAATTAAGCATTAAAATTACTTAATTAACTACAATAAAGATGAAGAAAGATTATTAGAAAAATGTCTGGGACAAACAAAAGTATGGAAAGAGTGGGGTCAGCATGCATTAAGAGCCTAAGCTATGTGATTGCCTGGACAGTGGCAGTAGGCATTGTGAACGTGGGGCCATGGGTCCCTACCGTTCTCCTGCACGTTGACAGCCAGCTGACCTGTATAGGCGTTGAAGCCGGACATAGCGGCTGCGTTGTTCAAGGCAGGGGAACGAGGAGCGGGGAGAGCTAATTGGTTATTTCGAGGCATACTGTACAAGGCTTCAGCTAAATCAGCCGCCCGCTTCAGAATGATTTCCTAGAAGAGAAAACACACTCATGTCATACTAATTTTGCATATTAATACTTAAATTAATGTGACTAAAAATTATTTAAAAAAAACTGCGTAATGAAATAGTTTTTACCCTTTGTCAACACTAATTTCCAGACCTTTTATGGAAGTTGTATACTCCTTAAAAAATCAAAAATCTTTCTGTTGTATCATTATAGATTCAAAACGAGAGTAACAATTAATTAACCTTGTAATTTGAGACTATGACTATTATAACTTCAAATTTCAGTATATATATGCGGGAGATAATTATTTAGTGGAATCTGCTGTTAATATACAAGTAAATGTTGGGATTTAATAACTTACTAAATAATAAAACAAGACGATGTTAAAGATAACTGCAGCATATATATCAAAAAGAGTTATTTAAAACAAAAATATTATCAAAAACATATTAATAAAAATATTAATAAGTTATTTTAAGAAACAATCGGTAAAGTTAAATTTTAATTACGTTCCTCCGAAAACTGGGCCTGAAGACTTGATTCAACAGCTCTAAGTATAAAGCTGGTGAGTACAGCTCCTATACATATAAGAAAAATGTTAAAAATGATTTATTATGCATGGAGCTCAATATCAAGTGGGTAACATTCACATCTTACACCGAGTGCTGTGGTCTTGGTATTAATGCTGAAAGTTTTGCGATTAAAGTATCTTCCGTTTTAATACCAAGACCACAAAAGGTTTTGATTTGATGAGGGAATTTTGATGGTAAAATTTATTTTATTAAAAAAATACTCGCAGATTCATGCATGAGTTATCTTAGGTCACCAGAAGATGAATTTGAAATGAATTCCATTTTAGAAAATGCATTTCTTTTCTTTCTGGCTTTTTATTCATTAATATAAAATATAAATAAACTCTTTTCGTTATAAAATATTTTCAAAAGTTTTTTTACAATCTTTTTAACCAATTTTACCCCTTCTACATTATCTACAAAAAATTTAAGCAATTCGTACCTTTGGTAATTTTTCTTGATCTCCAGGATGCCGCGGTATTAACTTTGCGAGCCTTTGAAAGCCATAGTCGATGGTTGGTTCATTTAAAGCTACAAAAAATAACCGCAATTAAAAAAAAAGAGCATTCTAATTAGATATAAACTATTCTGAAGATAAAAAAAAAACTATCTCTTGGGGAATAGAAATAATATTGTAGCAAATAATCAACAGTTAATGCAAGTTATTTTCAGTGGCCACGGTGTCCTAGTGTTCATTGCAGCCATTGTCGTGGACTCGCGGTTAGTCGTTTTCGTCAAATCTTGGGTGATGAAGCCTTGATGCCATTGAAGACCCACCGTGCAGCCGGGGCTGATGCACTGTAAACCTGTTGAGGCTCAGTCATTCTGTTGGCTTGGTGTGGAAGTTAGGAGAGGGAGATTCTAGCTCGGGTGTCGTCTTCGTCACTTGACCGGGGTTCAAAATTATGAGGACCGTCGCCATGTTGCTTCTTGTGCGTCGTGAATGAAAAACAATCAATCAATTTATTTTCAAGCCTTTATATATTACGAACGAGAAGGTACCTGAAAAAAACCTGGATTTTTTTTTTTTTTTTCAAAGGTTTTGTGTATCAATTTTCTTACAAATTTCCTTATAAACTTCCAAGTAAAAAAAATTTCAAAGTTTCCTTAAAAGCTCCATGACACTGGATACATTTGTCGAATCAGTGATTGTTAAAAAAAAATTTGATATTCAACTGCAGTAATGGTTGAAAGCTTTTCCTTCAATTTTTTTTTTTTTTTTTTTTTTTTTTAAATCTTGACTGCTATTACTTCCTCAAATCAGTGTCCTTTCATGCCCAGGCGTGAAAACAAGATAATTCGCATGTAGCTAGATCCAATGCTTAAAATGCAAAGGGGACAGGGAGAAAGAAAATCATGCTGTTTTTGTCTTTAACTGGCTCACTGAGGTGGCTCTTTTTACATATCAGTCAGAACATGAGGCAGAAATTAGGCAACGACTTTTCTCGTTTCCAAAATTTCTGTTAAAATTCGCTCCAAGACAAGGTGGTTAACTCCGTCAGATTTTCAATGGTCTTCAACACAAGTTCATGATTTTTCTCGATATTTTCTTTTGTTCGGGCTGTTGACGGACATCCGAAGCGAGGTTTGTCATCACTCGACATGTCGCCATTTTTGAAACAAGAAAACTATTTGTAAATCTGAGTTTTTTCTAAGGCATTTCCTTTGTAAGTAGTTTTCAACTTCAAAACTATTTCTGTGGGGGGTCCGTCCGGGTAAATTTTCAGTAGCCCAGTGCTGTTCACTATAATATATCATTTTAAAAAACGAGGAGAGAACAAAACAAATGTTGAGAAAAAATTCACTAGGGCAGATAAAACCTTCCGGGTCACGCCACAGGCTGTATTAAACTCACAAAGGGTTCCGTGACACTTCCCTAGCAGCAGAAATGCGTACTAATCAAGCTCTGCTCACTGTAGCGTTATTCCGGGAACTGTTGGGTTATCCTTCGACTTGGCTTTGACTTGTTTGTAGAGAGTTTCCACCCGCAAATATTAAGATTTTCATCCGATTTAGATTTTACCCACATATATAATGTTGCAAGTTACTGTAAATGTTTTATTTATTTTTTTATTTATCACTTAAAATTCGAATTTATTTAATTATTTTGTAGCTGGAGGATTTTTATACTCCTTGATGTTGGATCAGTATGTATCTTGAAAGTTTAGTGTCATTTAAAGAACAACTGATAATTAAATGCATGATGATATAAATAATTCAAAATAAAGAAAATTCAAATTATGAATTTCAGAATTAAAAAAAATACTTTAGCTTCACTATATTTAAGAGTAAAACAATTATATTGAGGTAAAACAAAGTAGATTTAAGCTATTAAAATTTTACATAAAAGGGGAGAAATTCATAAAAATATTAAGACTTCATTGCACAAAATTCTAAAACAACAAAAGATATTTAAATTAAATGATTTTTTTTATTTAATTCAATTTTGAAAAAACATACGAGAGATGTCGAAAAAGACTTAAATAACTCAAAAAGTAAGAAAAAAATGAAACTTATTTAGTTACAGGCAGGGTATCGTAACATTCGAAAAGTATACAATTTTTTTTAAAAAAATGCAAGGCAATCAATATCAGTAAAGAAATCAGAATTTTCTCTTCAAAATCGATATATTTATATGTTATTGTCTTCGCACCTGAAGCTGTCTATGAGTAATGACAGGGAGCTAAACATTGTAAAGACTTCAATAGCGAGAAGGTCTTTTTCCTTGCTTTGAAATTATGGTCGATGTCTCTAAATGATGACAGATTGAAAGAAAAGCCTTCGGAGATAGATTATATTGGCGCAGTTGTAGTTCAAGGAGCTCTCTCTGGAGCTAAACCAAAAGTCGAGATGCTTTATCAAAACTTAAGAAGTTGGAGACTGTCCAAACCCGTCAAAGTGCCACTTTCCTGTAAAATGTTACTCGCGTAAATTTAAAACTTTCCTTAAATAGCGTAATTTAACGATTTTATCTTTTAAAAGGAGAGAAATTAAGAGGCTATTTTATTTTGTTTGGTGTAGCGGTTTTTAACGAAAAGAGACCGTAAGATTATTTTCTACTTATTTCAGCAAGTAATTGTTGTGTACTCATTAATTTTTAAGTAATTCTAGAAACAGGGGAGCAGTGAAAAGCTGTTTTTTTTTTATTTCATCACAAATATCTTACCATACAAGTTAATATAAAAATTTTAAAATTTGGTCAACGAAACAGTGAAATAAAGTACTTTTCATTAAAAAATTTTTTTAGCTTCTGATTCAATACAAAAAGACTTTGAACGTTAGGTAAAAATGGTTTAATACTTTAAGAAAAATTACATATTTCTCTTTCATCTATAGATTTTTTTAGAAAGCTTCATCAACATTAAATCCTCTTCATTTGAAAGTAACAAAGTATTCAATTATTTGATTTCAAAATATGAAAATATGAATTTCTGTTTAAAAAAATATGTTTAATAATTCCCTCATCCTTTGTTCCTTTATTATAGTAGATTAATATGATATTAATTAACTAAAAACCAAAATTTTAAACTATTAATAAGACACAATTACATTTAATATTGAGATTATCACATTTTAACTCGATATTGAATTGTAAGAGATTGATTAATTATACATAATCGCATAATTCCTTAAGCTTCATTCTATCAAATTGAGTTTAATAGCCTGATGAAGTTTTCAGTGCTCTTTTTTAGTTAAATACATGACAATTGAAAATAAATTAATGCATACTTACACACATATACAAATCTTCCTGGGGCTCCTTTACAAAACTGTTTGGACTTGTAGGAGAGAGTGACTTCAACAACTCCTGGGATGTGACGAGGTGGTGTTTGAACTCTGATGGCGTGTGATGTGATGAGCTAAGAGGAATAAGTGTTAATAACACGCAAATATATATGGAATCCGAATTTTAAATAATTTATTGAAAGCTTACCGTTATTTAAGTATTTCTGTCCGACCATAGATGTGAAAAAAATCGGATTAACTCTAAATGCTTTCATAGCCATCTTAAAATGTCTTCCAAATGACATTTCGCTATTATTTTCTCAGATGCCATAGTTACAGAATTTAGTGTTACCTGAGATACATTATTTTTCTCTTTGATCTAAATGATCACTATTATCCAAAATATGTCCTTAAAAGTCTTCGAAAAGCGTTTTAAATATTTAAATAATATTAAATGTTAAGCATTTAATGATTTATGGTATAATCCAAAATAAAATGGGATGAAATAAGTAGATATCTATTAGTTTATGTTTCCCGACTGAAATTATAATACACATGTAACGGGTTCTCGGGGATTTTCCCTTCAACTAACCTTTTGGACTACTTTATTTTGCAATCCGATTTGAGAAGCTTGCCTTGTGTAACAACCATGACTTATATAAATCACCATTAATATATAAGAAGTGTAGTGGAAAGGAAATCATCAGATAAAGAAATTTGAGGATATTGAAGTGATTAGCAATGAAAGGAGATAAAAGATCACTGAGATTACTGTGCACACAATATTGGTTCGTGAAGGTATTAAGTCATCATCTGAAAGTCATTACCTGTGTTTATTTCTGGCTCGAATCGGATATTGCTGTTTTAAAATGTGTAGAATTTTCAATTACTGTAGAACTTTGCTAAGTCGGACTCTAAACTCAGATCTCTAGATAACCCAGATCGGTCTAGAGAAAGGATTTATCGTTAAATTTGAGAAGCAATCTATGAATCCTTAGCATTTATTCGTATTTGTTCCATCTATGTATTTTGAAAAAAAAATTATTTCCTTTAATGAAATCTTCTAACAACTTTGAATACTATGAAAGTGAGTGAAATTTTACAAATATTATGGGTAAAGTCATCAAAACTTTAGTTACGCCTCTCATCACCTGTGACAAAGAACAAACGGTGATATATTGTCTAAACGGAAAATGCAATAAAACAATTTTAATTATTTACAAAGTAGACATCTTTATCTTCTGTAAGTATGTTTCATACTAGATTTGTTGAAAATATTTTCAACAAATTTTTCAGACTTTCTGTAAATATGTTTTATTTTATATCATATTTGCCCATTCTAGTGTTAAACCGGTTTTTCGATATCCCGGACCGGCTCTGGTCCCAATTTAATCAAATTTAACGAGATTTTACTATATAATCTTTATTTGAGTTAGCGTTTAGTTAACTCCAAACATCAGCTCCAAAAAACTGGTTGCTTTTTTGATCGTTTGGATCACCAGTTTACTTGCATTGACTGATTATTTATTGAATCTTGATGGATTAGAATCTATGTAATAAAGCGGGGACGGGGGGTGTCAAAAGCATTCTAGTTAAGAATCTTATATTATTCTAGGTGTCCCTCACAGAATATTCTCAGAAACAAAATGTTAAGGTCAATCGCATATATTTGTACGTGTGTTAAGAAACACGAAGCTAATTTATATGATATAATTTAAGAAAAAGAAAATATTTTCTGTAATTTTAATAAAAAAATATTCACCTTATTTTTCGTATTCAAAAATTAATTTTTTATATTTGAAACTATTTTAAAAAATTTGTTGTAAAAAAGTGAGTGTTCAAGTGCTTACGCCAATTTTATTATTTGAATGATCAAGAACGAATGAAGTCTTTTTTTTTTTATTTAATACATAAAATCTTAATATTTATTATTTTTATCAAAAATATACTGTTTTAAAGAAGCAGATAACTTTGAAAGTAGTTTTATTCGATTTATAACATACACGTGATTCATCGAAATCAGATTAACAACACATTTAAATTATTTCTAATTTTATGGAAAAATTATAATCGACGAATGCAATTTAAACATCATTAAACAGCACCATAGTTGCATAACATTTAAGATCAAAAGTCCATTTAGAAATTCTTTAAAAGCTATTTTATAAGTCTCACATTCAAATAAAAGTGAAATAATTTAGAGATCTGTAATTTGAAGCTTCAGTGGGCCGTAATTTTTATGGCACATATCCCTCTAAGATTAGTTTACCAATGCATATGAGCTATTTAAAGATTCATGGAAAAAGATTCATTATATGAACACGCAGCATCGACCGTCGGCGTCGATTTCGTACGGAAAAGATCAAAAGATTCTGCAAATAATCATCATCTGCAGATGAATTCGAGCGAATTACTACCAGTGTCTATTAAGCATTCATAGGCAGCCCTAAGCTAAGTCGGGGTTCTGAATTAATGAAGCAGGTGAAGTGTATGATACAATGAACCTGGAAAGAAGAGCAACTGTCAAGCGGGAAAAGCGCTGTCGATGAGGTTAAATACTGTCCGTCGAAATAAGCTCCTTTTCCGACTAATACAGCGACATAATCTAGAATTGTTGATTTGGTGGAGGAAATTCTTCGTCGCTCCGCTGTAGTTAGACGTAAGTCTTTGATCGCGTAAACTCGCTAAAGACCAAAAGTGGGGAAGAGGGAGGAAAAGTTAATACAATTTGAAGTATTAATGACTTAAGTCCTGTTAGCAAAGCAGTTGATTGCAACATGATCACTGGTCCTTTTGAGCTGAAGTTTGAACATTACCAAAGGATAGTACGAAAGGAGTCTCGGCAAAGTCAGAAAGTGAAAGAGAGAGGTAAACTTGTTAGAAGACGCAAGCTGAGGAGAGTAAGCTTTAAAACCAATTGCAGTCCATCTAACCGGAAATAATGACCGCGTAAGGTCTAAGGATTTAATATTTGATTACACGTCGAATGTTTACTTGTTTACTCTAAGAAACGTTATTAGAAAGTTGTTACTTAGTTTAAACTTGTTATATGTTTCTATTTAATTTCTACAAAGGTGAATATGGAAGCAAGAAAGCTTCTTTAAATTGATTTAAAATTGCATATTAAATTGGTATCTTAATATATAGTAATTTTTTTAGAAATATCATGAGATTAATTTAAGAAGAGGTAAATTTCAGTTCATTTTTCAGGTTTTGTGACACTAAAATTTTGCAATAAAAATGCTCTAATCAATGAAAAGGAAATGAATCATTTAATTATATACTACTTTTAATGCTATATAAAAAGAAGTGATGTACATAAATAGGCCGATTTTATCCTACAGCATTTATACGAACCTTTTTATTATTACTTTTACTCATTTCTTGACATTCAAAGTCTGTCTTTTCTCCAATTTAATAGTATCTACAGCAGGCCTCGCCAACCTGCAGCTCATTGAACTGGGTCATCAGAATGAAAATATAAATTTTATTGTACATAAAATTACCTAAGAACATTCCACCATGAATCGTTCATATCATAGCCCATGTCTATGGGATTATCTCATTATATTGATTCAACTATCGTCACAATTTTTTTCGATATTCTTGTTCAGAAACAATTGCAAAGTTGAGCTCATTTTAAAAAGCGTTGCGCCATCTCGGATGTGTGGGCGATACGTAATATACACCTAACCAACAAAACTGATAAAAAGAGAGGGGTGCATTACTATATGCGGGAAGGGAAAGCGACATGAGGATCGTGCGAAATAGTAACAGCCAGTTTGTTTGCAGCAAGCCTCATATATTTGACCAGAAACGTAAGGTTCCTGACAGACTGACTGCTCGGTGTCTTTTGATTGCTAATAATTTAGTACCAACATTATGTTGCAATTACAGGACAAATTTTCAAAACTTTATTTCGTACAAATACATTTGATTCAATAAAATATAATTTCCCTCAGTTTATTGCAGGATGCTCTTGATTTCCTTAATGGGACTTGGGAGGATCGGCGCTTCCCGTGACTCGAGAGGAGCTAGTAATAGTAGTTTTGAACGTGAGAAATTAAACTGGCTTTAAAAGAGCCAAAATTAAAAAGAAGAGGTTTAATCGAATTCATCACACAAACACACACATATATATAATGTGGACGGATGGATAAAAATGCGTTTCCAAAGCGGCCCGCAAAGTTTTTTGAATTGGTCAGGCCTTATTTAGAGCTTCATTACCATTGAGCAGTTAAAATTCTGTACCAAACCTTATTTAACAACCAATCTTTGACACCTTTGATTTCAAGCTTGATTTTAATCTTCTTTTAACATAAATGTGCCTATTCAATAATGCCCGTGCTTCTCAGAAATATGAAACAAATTATTACACTTCGTTATTACCTAACGAGTTCTACTCACCTCGCTCCATACAAGCATTGTGCCGAATACAACTTGGAGACCATCGAAGAAGTTGTCACCGATAATAATGACTACTGATCCTCCGGCCGTCCAACCTTCACTTGGACAAATCGCCTTGATGCACGGCGTCGCTGCAAAATGAACTAAACTCTTGTTACAGCAGTGTGAAGAAATATTTATATGCATCAAAGTTATTTTATTATACTATATTTCATTACATAGTTATAAATACTAATAATACTAAAAGAAGTTATGTGTAAGTTTTACAAAAATCAGTTAGTGAGCTGTTTCTTTATGTAATAAAACTTCAAGTAAAAAATGCATTTTAATGTAAATGAATTCATATTAAATCATTCAAAAAAATTACATTTGCACAAAAATACCTCGAAATATATAGTTATTACCGAAAAAAATATGTTTGGTACTAAACTCTTACGAAAATGAGATTTAAATATGATATCAGCTTGAAAAAAATGAAATTTTAACTTGAAGCTTATTTAATATTATGAATAATAATGAGTTTCCGTTATCATTCGTAAGGAATATGCATAAAATGTTTCTATACATATTTCAATTTGCTCGCATTTTCGTTGGGTTTCTTGATTTATGTAGATTTTAAAGTTTTTAAACTAAGAGCTTCTTAAATTTCCTTTTAACTCTGAATTCATTCTATATGGCTAACATAAATGTTGCACTTAAATCTCAAATATGAAAAATACCAGGAAAAATTTTGTGTTATTAAAAATTTTTGAAAGATCAGTTTCACAATTACAAAAAATTCTTATATGTAATTTTTTGTCGTCCTTTAAAAAATAAGATGTTCAAAATTGTTTTATTACATCTAAAGACGCGTGTACTAACTTGTTCAATGGTACTTCTCTCACAATGGAATACTTAACTTCAGCGCTTACATGTTTGATGTAGAGGAATTTAAGATAGTAATTCCATAATTTCTCTTTTATTTAAAAATGTTTATTTTATAGCAAAATATTTTTTTTTCGGAACCCAATATACAATGATCCACTTCGTTGCCTTACTGGAAAGAGAATTAAGCGACTCCTCGAGATTAAAGAAAAACAAAAATGAAATTTTGAAAGATTTCCTTCCCTCTTTTCCAAAATAACTTCTGTGTGACGACACTTTCGACCTATTATTCGAAACCCCGGGAGTTACATTTTTCCTCTCCCAACCAGCCCCAACCTTCCCATCCTTCGAATTTCGTACGGACCTCGCTTAGTTCGTTATTATCGAGTTCCCAGAGCATTTTCGTGGCGATTCGATACGACCAAAAAGGCAGTCTACTGCTGTCAACGTTTCCGTTGGATACTCATCGATCCGAAAGCCGGACGTCAACTTCTAAACAACCTTTTTTAGCTCCTCTTCCAATCTTTCTCTATTTCTTCTTCGTTCCCTCTCATCTCATTCGTTCAGTTGGGATGTTGTTCATCCTCCACTGGACAGCTTTCCCACTATCCTCGTTTCTTCATTTCCTCCATCCCTGTTTCCACCCTCAATCTTCCACGATCCTTCCTCCCCCCATCCTGCACACAAACCTCACATGTACACACACACTCTCTTCTCCACTTTCCCTTCCTTCTACAGAGTAGAAACCCCTCAAGCCGAGGGTTTTCGGTATTTTTTTTTTCTATCTATTTCCTTCCCACCCACCCCCTTTTTTAGTTCTCTCTCTCGCGCGCGCCGTTGATTGGCGAAAATCTCTGATTTTCTTGGGAGTGTTTTTATTATTATTTATTTTTTTACTTCCCTCTTTTTTTTCCACGGTGGTCCCGGGTTGTCATCTTTCCGCCGATGTACCCACACCCAAGCTACTTTCCCTCTCTTATCCTCACCCACCCCCTTCGCAATTTTGCGTGGGGGTCTACACCCCCTCCTCCTTTTCCACTTCCTTCCAACCAATTTCGCCAATGCGAATCGAACCAAAGAGCTCCAATTTGGGGGAGATAAATTTAATTGGAAGGATTTTGTCGTAATGAAAAACTAGTATCTCCAGACATTCTTCTTTCCTGCCCCCCCCCACCATTTTCTCTTGCACTTATCTAAGTGATACATTCCCCCTCCTCAACTTCACCCCATCATCCATCCTCAAGGAATTGGCCACGGTGGGTTGTAAACAGCGGCATCGATGGCTTAAAGCGAAATACCGCAAATTAAAAATTTAATTTTCATTTCCGTTTTGGGCTTTTAAACCGTTTAGCCAATTTAAGTTCAATTTTTACCGCTGTATCTCTCGGTGGAGTCTCTTAAATGTACTCTAAATGCGAACCAATCATTGAAGAAGACGGATTTGTGAGTTTCAAATGGTGCCTTGAGAATTCTTGTGACTTCTTTTGAGTATGGAGTGGTTTTCATTGTTGAAGAGAGGAGACGTAAACGGATCAGACCGTTATGCTGAGAGGTCAATAAAGTTTCGGTGCATATTTCTTCGAATCTGCTTTGTTACTTTGATTTTAATGAATGTAAGTGTTTTACATATTAACCTGTTTCTTTTCTTTTTACCCGAGTTAAAATTAGCATATTATTTAGATGAAAACAATTAATTAATATAATTTTAAATCCTTTAATATTTTGAAGAATTGTAGTTTACATTTTTGAATTAAAAACTCAAGCAGTACGAACAAACTGAAAAATATTTAGGTAAGCATAAATTGTTTACGTTTGGCTGAAAATTTGGTGGAAAAATAATTCGCATCTTATTTGTATCCAGAACATGTCTTATGATGCATTGTATTTTAAAAAGTAAGTAACTCTTAAAAAATAATTTATTTTTTATTAATCAAAATACATTTCTATAATATAATAAATATATAATAATAGTAATAAATCTGTAGATATTATAATATCAATTGTGCAATGAAGTATTTAATTATGTAGTTGCATATTTAATTATGTAGTTGCGTACTTAATTATGTAGTTGCATACAAAATTACTAGAATTAAAATAACACAATTCTGTATGTCGTAATGTTATGTTATAAAATGAATGAGCATCAGCTCTATAGGCTGATGTAGACGGACAGAAAATAAGCATAAATCCTTTCTTTAAAATAAAAAATTTAAAAAAAACTCCTTTTTATACAAACTTATTAGTCACAAGACTGTGATTAATATCAGAAATTTTTCAGCACAAGAGAGAGAGATTCATGTGTTTTATGCCCTAAAGTGATAAATATTTTAGTAACTTATCTAAACATTAAATGGAACTAAATACAATATGTATATGAGTAAGCAATACATAGCATTCTCTATTTCATTAAGGTAAAAAAATCATTGTTTTCCATATCCCCATACCATCATTTTCGTAATTTTTTAAAAATTTTGATAATTTAAATTAATAATTATAAGCTTCATTTAAAGAATGCAAAAATCTAATTAATTTTAGTTGGAAAAAATCTGTATGAAGGAATGCAAGCAAAGTATTATCGCGTGTTCAGGAGTTCCAACTATCATTAAGGAAATAACAAATATTGAACCGCTGACTGAAAGAATCCAGTGAAGGCAACTGATATATTTCTTTCGCTGCAGGCCTAAAATCGTGAGAATCAGGATAAAGTAACGTTTTTCTTCTTCTATAATCTTTGTCAATCTCTTCTATTTTTCTTTTATCCTTTCTTCCAGCTGGTTGTCCATCGGGCAGACACCGAAATGCCAAGGAACAGGGTGGAGGGGAGAGAGGGATAGAGCAGAAAGCAGCCAGCAATGGACCTGGGTCAATACGAGTGATTGAATGTCTGAAGGGCTGTACAAAGATGAGTCGGACTCGATTAATCAAAGCCTGCGTTCCCAGAGGATTGAAGACCGTCAGGGCACGGGGCCTAGGGGCAAAGTCAAGATGATGGGATAGAGCCTTAGCCAGGGTTCCGACGACTGAAAATGCCTTTTTAGGTAGTCGTACTTCCATTTTTTAGTTGTTGTTCTTTTCTGGAGCTAACGTATCGGGAAGTAAATCCAGGGGAAAATTTTTTTTGACCTCTCTCTCTATATATATGGTGCTCTCAGTCTCTAGGGCGAGATAATGTTTACCATCGGAGGGCCCTTAGACTCAACCCCTTTTTCTAGTTCGTCTTCTGCATCAGTGCAAAGTTTCTTCTGAATAGATAATGCGAGAATAGAGGAGGAAGTAGAGGAATAGCAAAATGCTAGATGGAAATCTGTGGCATAAACTTATGCAGAATGTTGCTTCAATTCTTAGGCCTATTTGATCAAGGAGAATACGAAGGGCTTAGGCTTTAAACTTGCCTATTTCCGAATGCTTCCTCTTTTGCATGCACTGTCGTTGTGCATACAATGTGTTTGTATGTTTTTATTACTTTTTATCACACAGGGCTGGGAATTCCCCAGTTTTCATGATGTAATGCCATTTGATCGAAACCACTTCTTTTTCCTCGTGTGTACTTTTCAGATGGACGCAATGCCAGTACTTCAATGAAATGTATTTATACACTAGCAAGAAGAACCAGATACAAAAATTCCTCGTTCTTACATCAACCAATCTTCCATAGGGAGTTAGCCTTAGAGTTCCGTCGTTTAAGTTGGAAGTTGACGTCCTTTTAAATAAAAAGCAACAACAACAAAACTTCTTTTTTGTTTATTTGCTAGTCTTATGTTGTTGTTGTATCCTGTCGATTTTTTCTTAAAGTACATAGTGTGTTCTAGAAATGTCATGCTTTAAATGTGCGCACCAAAAACATTTTTAAAGAAATATTTAAAATGGTCAGATGTCTGTAATGATTTAAAATCTTACACTTATGATTCATAAAAAATGATAAGGTATTATTCACTTTGATATATTTAACTGGATGAAAACATATAATTACCAACATTCTTAAAGAGTAATTGTAATTTATATTTGTTTCTTTTAAGATATAGCTGAAGTTATGCAATTATGGTTTTTGATTTTGAATCCTTGCGCATTTATAAGAATGCTACCATTTCGTTAAAATATTTTTTGCTCATTATACTTCATGTTCTAAATCTTATTGTAATACGTGTTCGAAATATACATTTGGAAATTAAAACATTTTATACTTATGCTGTATTTCAAAGTCAATATTAAAACCGAAAATATATAAGGAATTTAAACTCCTTATTCGGATACGAATCTGAATTTTATTTATAAGAATTTCAAATTTATTGTTCTTCTAAACATGCACGCATTGGTTTTTCACCTAATAATAGAGATTTCACACTCTTTAACAATTATTAACTTTAATAATTCTGTGAAGCACCAGACATTTTTAAAACTATTTAATTTTCAACAAATAAAAAATTATACTTTTAATTTGTTAAAAATTATGTACTTATGATTTATTTTTTGTATATATGATTTTCGTAGCTATTTCATTATTATTTCACGGCCGCGTTAGCCAAGTGGTCATGGTCACGAGAACTTGGCCGACTTTTTTCAACGGTGTTTCCTTCCAGTCGTGGGTTCGAACCCCGATTCTATTAAAAACTCTTCGTGTAGCGGGATGATGCACTTTAAATCTGTAGAAGCTCAAAGTTCTCACATTGTTGTGGTGTGGAAATTTGAAAAGTATCTAATCGGCTAAGGTGTCATCCTCGCCGCTTAACCGTAGTTCTATATTGCTAGATCCGTCGCTAATAGTCATCGTGTAGTATGAGAATTTAAAAGTTTTATATTCTCAATTCCGAAATAAATATCAAGAATTTATTTTATACTTAGTTTATTCAGTATATATGTAAACGTGATTTTAGATGTAAAGATTTTTACCTTCTGTCGGATCGAGTCTTTTCGCTCTTCTGCCGTGTTTAGAGTTGTTGTGTACGAACATCGGATCTGAAACAGCTAAAAGAGGTCCCTCCACACTCACTTGAGTTGATATAACGACCTGGAAAATATAAATTCAAAAATTATGAGTAAACTTAATTCTATAAATGTGTTTATTTATTTCTCCCGAATACTGTTTACAACTGAACAAATAAATAAAGCAGACGTAGCTCTAAAATTGCATTGAATACGTAATAAGAATCAAAACAAATCTGGATTCTTTTTTTCTAAATGAGAAATGTTGCTTCTGGGGAAACTCAGTAAAAGTTAAGAATGATAATTTATAATGTGTTAGAGAGTTATCCACTAGATAAAATATTTCTAGAGTTCCTCTAATTACATAAAAAATTTCAAGAACATGTATCGCGAAAAATATTTTCGTTCCACTTATAAGAATATAATTTTATATAATATTTACTGTAAGACTTACAAAATAATGTTTATAGTAAAATTTTAACTGTATCAAGAAATGAAATTAAGAATTTGAAATAATCGTAAGTGCATGTTCTGTTTGTTATCTCAATTTTAAGAAACGCGAAACATAACGGAATAATATTTTTCGAACAAACGGTTTTTAATTCCAGAAAAAAATGATACGCCATCTTCTCAAGCTCTTTATCGTAATGAAGGGGGGGGGAGGGGATTATTATTATTGTGTAGTTCCACAGAAATTTCATATTAATGGTTTTTATATCCAGTTTCTTATGAAGAACAATTCGCACAAAAAATATTATAAGAGTATTGTTATTAAAAAAAATTAAAATATTACATTTAAGAATTAATTAATTCATGTATGCTTTTGTTCTATAATAAATTTATCACCTTAGGATCATCCGCTTGATTTCACAAATTATATATGAATAGCTATTTCATTTTTTAGTTTGTTTTATTATTTGTTAAAAATATTATCTTATTATATTTATTGTTATTTTACAATTGATAAATGTTAGAAATATTTTATTACATCACATTTATTGCATGAAAAATATTTTATAATGTTACAATCATTGATTATTCATCAAATAGAAAACGTCGTGTTAATATGTATTTGTTGCTTGACATTTTTGCTAACATATACATTTCAAATAATAACGTAGACAAATAATAAGAGATAAATCGCATGAACTATTATAATCGAAATAATCATATTACATGTAAAATCAGACTAAACATGTAATTAATTATTATAGGTCTAGTCACTACTCTACCTCAGACTTCATTTATTATTAAATACTATAAAAAAAAATTGAAATTGCTTTCTAGCCCTTTTTCTACGAACTTCATTTACAGTTATTAATTGTAATATTTAGAAGAATTACAGTGGCGCATAGAAGACTATGTCGTTAATCAACTTTCCAGAAAATCATTTAAATTACTAAGTCTGCTGAATATAAGAAATGGCATTTAATTTAAAAGCAATAGCTTTTAAAATGAAATTAATTAATTCCTGTGCAGGTAAGCAATGATCCAATACAAATATATGGTAGATAGAACTACTTATTGCTTTAATTTTTTTATTTGTATCATGTGTCTATATAAATATAAGATTTTTTTTTTTTTTTATTTTACTTGTTACCATATATCACATTATAAGTTATTGTAATTAGCTTCGAAATTCTAAATGAGGTTAATTATTTTATATGTTTTGCTGAAAGACTAAAAAAATTGATTTCAAATTCCCTTTTCCCCTTTTTGTATAAGCACACATAAATTTCATTTAATTCGTCCTAGCTTCTCTACTAAAAGTCTGTTAAGAATATTCATTATGAATTATATATATATATATATATATATATATATATATATATATATATATATATATATATATATATATATATGCTCTCTCTCTCTTATACTCTCTCTATATATATATATATATATATATATATATATATATATATATATATATATATATATAATGCATTAAATCTACAACAGTTAAATAAATAATCGGATATAGGTTTGCTTCAGTTGGTTTTCTGTTTTCAGTGGCGATTTTTCCCATAACACGAATTCTACAATTTGTACAGTCTTTATTTAAATTTTCTTTTTATTTAATTTAAATTTCACTCTCCAATACATAGATACATTTAGTATAACTTGTAATATCATCTTATTTGCTTGAAATTGCTTATTTCCACTATAACGCTTAAGCTTTTACCGATTATTTAATGCTTCCATTCTTTCAGAATTAATCTTCGTTCATTTCCAATAAAAATAATTCGATCGCAAACTTTGCTATTCAATGAATGTTGCACGATAGGAGAAATATTCCTCCGTTTAATCCATCGAGTTTCAAATTTTTAATAGCCCCGTAACGTAAACGAAAGAAGTCCTTTAGATTTTCCGAATGGATAAAGAAAAGAAAAATACTACATAAATGACTTTCAAACCGGAAATATGTATCGCCAGCTTTAGAAAGTATTGAGAATTGTGCTTGCGGAAATCAATTCAAGAAATGTTTTTATCCTTTTTTTAAATAAAAAAGAGGGGGGAAATCGGTTTTTAAACGAGATTAAGGAAGTGATTCGCTTGTAAAATTACACACAAAAGTGAAAAGGTGGGAGGGTGCATTATTTTTTTTAAAGCGAAATACTGCATATTATCGCACTGATATCTTTCTTCCAAGATACGATAGGGAAGGTGGGTGAGAAAAAAGTCCCGCGGAGAAAATAGGAGATAGAATAAAAATGTAGGCCCAATAGAAAGCAAATTATTCATAACCAGTCCTTTGAAGTGCAATTCTCAGGGGAAAGGTAACGCATTTATAGAAGTTGTTTCTTATTCGAATTTTGCTAGAGGGTTTTTCTTCAGATTTACCCCCATCTCTTTCTCTTTTCTTACACGAGACAAGGTCGGCTAGGTACCTAATGGAACGGAAACAAATTGGAAGTGAGTGTCTCAGCCGCTAAAGCGCGCCCTCAAAACTCAGCCTACCTAACTACGTTGAAATCTTAAACCTTTTTCCTACAGCTTTTTTGAAAGACTGCGACTTTGCTACACCACCGCATCGCCGCCTCCCTTAATATGATGCAAGCGTCTTCCTTCTATCTTTTTCCCGAACTTTTTTGTTTTGTTTTGCGTCCCTTACCCCTCGCCCACATACCCTTGCACATGCCCCCTCTTTTTTTTTTTTTTTTTCCTTGTAGAATCGTCTTCTCCCCTTTTATTTCCCCCGTACGATGACGGGCTGCTCACTCCCCATCTTTTTTTAAAGATTTTTTTTGTTGCATACCTTTTACCTTCTACCTTGTGCCTTTCTTTTTCTTTCACCTTCTTGGTATTTTTTTTTATTATTCAATACCGTGTCCTTAACGCATTCGTTGCCTTACGCTCGATAACTTTCACTTCTTTCCCTATACGATCAAGAACCTTGTTTTCCCATTGAAGAAAATTCGTCACTCAAGATACTAGATAAGTGTTAAATTTAAAATCGATTTTCTCGACTAGAATGAAATCAAACGAGTCTTCCCAATAATAGGAGAGAAGGATTTTTTTTTTTTTTTGATTTTTCTTCACTCCCCCTTTTTCTATCACGTAAGCGTTTCCGAAGGAATAAATCATAATTTCTCTGTTCACCGATTTTCATGCATAAGTAAGAAAGTGCTTCTGTACTAAAGGAATCAGTGTAATCGCTTTGATTTTGAAAGCCCAAAAATTATTTTTGTATTGGTATCTTTGAGTTGAAAAGTGGCTTAAGAAACCATTTGCTACACGGAATAAAATGTGTAGCTAATTTATAAATACTGGATATAAATATTTTGAAAAAGGAGAAAATATTATATTGATTTAATGTCTTAGAAAAAAAGAAATATTTTTTTTTCCTTAGCGATTATCTTACAAAGTTCAAAATTATTAATTTCAGTTACGTAGTGACTAAATATTATTGACAATACATACTTTGATTTGTATTCATATGCTAACTGTATCAAACATAATTTTTTAATCAAAATTTCATTTAATTTTTTCTGCACCTTCTCTTTGATGTTTTAAATTCATTATATAAAATAGTTAAAGAGAGAGGAAAATAAAACAAAGAATTGATGGAAAATAAATTAATTATCATGAATCGAATTAATATGTGGTATCAGTGCTCAAAAAGATAAAAGCGAGAGTTTTAAGGATACACATAAAATATTATTCAATAAAAATCGTCCCCTCAAAAAATCGTTTAAAGAAATCTTTTAAATATGACACTAAACACGTCGTACACCATAAGCCAAACGTTTAGAGTCTCCTAAAATGGCGGAAAACCGAGTAGATACTTTTAGGAATAAAAGGATATGACCGCTGGCGAGTATTTACATATTGGAGAATTAATTCGTCAGTGGTAAAATTATCCTTCAAAGCAGTGAAGTTATCAGTATATAGCTGTTTACCTGCCGCTAAGCCTGAAGGCAAACGTATAGTTATTTACCCATTCGTTCTCTCTACGCCCCCACCCGCTTTATTTCTGTTCAAAACCTGGCTCTTCATTTTCTGTTTTACTGTACACTCTTATACGGCGCTTTAATGCCCCCCAGGATTAACCCCTTACCCTATCCCGGTCCCCCATCCTTCTCCTGCTTATCCAGTTACCCTCTGGTGTATTATTTGCACAGGCCAATTACTCTCTCCTTCACGGCAGGCGAAGCGAAATTTGTTAATGAATTAAACTAAATTGCATTTTCTCATGCTTTCCGTGATGAGAAGGAATGGGCTGAAACGACCACATCCCTCCAGTAAGGCAATAATAATATGATAGGCAATCATCTCTGATAACAGCCTCTCTGGTAGAGTTGGCCATCTCGGTACTAAACCTGCTGGGGACATTCCCAGCCGTTTCAGACCGGTAGCTCGGTTTTTAAGCTTTGTTAGTTTTGCGGCTTCGGGATATAATAAAGAGAAGGGGGTTTGCATAACACCACGTCTCTACCCATAAACATCCGCACCTACATCTCATTCAAACGAGTTCGCTACCCCTTTAGCGTAACACATTAAACCCGGGATCTTCCCCTTCTCCCTATCATTCTCCTTCTCCCTTTTATTTGTTTATTTTTTTATTCTTCTATTCTTCCGGCTGACGCATTTTGCGTTCCGCAATTAATTGGCGGTTACAAATAACTCGGTGATTCGTTACTCCGGAAAGCCAGTTGTATTTTATTGGACATTTGCAACACAGGAAGAAAAGCGGTTTACGGCAACTAGCCCGATAACGTCTGTTCGCTCCTTTCTTTGTTTACTTCTCGCCACGCTACTTGTAATGAATGTTTAATTTTAAGATGGGTTCTTTAGGATGGTAGGATTGGATACTGAATAAACCACAAATTGTACAAAGTAAAATAAGTGAAAAAAGTACCGGATTTGCTGAAACAATCTGAATCTCTCTTCTTTCTGGCACTGAATAAATTACGATAACATTTAGATGATTTAGTTAATTGTTGAAAACAATTTCGTTTCGGACTAGAAGAGATGATTGAATGTTTTATTCGCTTAAAATGCATAACTGTGATAAAAGGGCATGAACAGAAAATGCAAGTCTCTGTTGAATTACTCCAGACAACAATATTAATACTGAAAGGGGGGGGGGGGAATGCTATTTTCTGCAGAAAGAACATGACTCTTCGTAATTTTTCGTTTCTTTTTTGTAAGTGAGTATTTTATATTGATAAGATAAAGAATTTAACATTTTTGATATTAATACTAGCACTTTACTATGAATTAGCCTTTCAGTTAGCTACAAAACAGACGAAGAAAAATAAGTAAACCATGTTCAATAAATATAATTATAAAGCCAGACACAGCAATTTAACCATTTTGATTTTTTATTCTCTAAGCTTCTATGCTTATTTATTTACTTCACACAATAAAGATAATTTTTGCTTAACTTCTCTTTGTACACACACACACACACACACATATATGGAATGTATTATACATTTTACGAGCTAAATTTGTAATTTATATATAGGAAACAACATTCTATTTATGAATAAATGTTTTCATTTAATTTTAAAGACAAATTAATGTACTTAAAATTTCAAAACAAACATGAGAATTTGTTTTTTTTTTTATTTTAAAGTTATGAAGTGTTACTCTAACTTCAACTTTCATACATAGTTTTACTGGCAAGATTTGCATAGCCAGTTTTTTACTCTTTGTTATATTAGTCTTCCTTTCGTTACGAAGAACTGTCTTTAATCAATACACTACTTAACTCTATTAGAATTGAATAGAAAGAACTGTTAATCAATAAAATACTCCTTAATTATAATTCTAACCGCTGGTTTTATTTTATGTAGCGAAGGATAAAAACGATTCAAACGAAATTAAAGGATTTGTAACGAAACAATATGAAAATATGTTTACTGTAATGAAAAACTAAATATAGTGCATTTAGACTTATTTGAATTCGTGGTTTTGAATCAGAACGATAAGCTTTGAAATCAATTAAGTTATTGAATCGATTTTCAGTTTTATTGTTTCTTGATGAAACTGTTGGTTTTAATTAAAATTTTAATTTTTAAAAAAACATTAAAGTTGTTTTAGCTCTATTTATTCTGTTGTATTCTCATTTTGTATGAAAAATGATGCTGTCACGTTTTTTGTTTATCATTAAATATCTTTAAAAATGAATGCTAATTTAAAGAGCTTTTCACATTAATGAAATTTTGAAGCGATATTTAAAATAATCTTATGATAAACTGGTTAAAGGATTCAAAATTTATTTCATACTCATAATAATTAAAAAGAAATCAGCGGTCAGTTTGTACAAAATTATGCTATCCGAAATTTATATATTAAAATAATACAAGGACACTCTCGTATACCAATACCACTGGCTTTACCTAAATGAAAGTACAATTATCCGAGGAAGACACGATTTTTTTTTATAAAAATATTAACAGTAATTTTAGGTTTTAATTGAATATATTTTAAAGCAAGTTTATTTTAGCTGATGAGTAAATGAAGACTATTTTCTTTTCAAAATAGGTTTTTGTAAAAAAAAAAATAGTTATAAGTACTACGATATTTTTAAATTACTATAAATAGTGAATAATTGCTAAGGATAAAAACGTGCTGTAAACAACTCGTAGCTTAATTTATCTTTAAAAAGTAAAGTAATAAAAAGCTTAGAGGTAACTCAAAGCAAAGTTAAGCTCTAATTCATTCTCAGGAAGGAAGTTTACTTGATTATATCAAATATCCTGTCGTAGATTTCTTCTTTCCGACACAGTATCTTTTTTAAGAACGAAAAAAGTATCCTCTCTCTTGTTATAATGACTTCATAAGCGCCATTCACAAACGCACGCTTTGCCTATTAGATATCATTAAGAGTGAGGAAACGCACACTCTCCGTTTTGACGCCGGTTGCCCTTGTCACTTTTTTTTTTATAAGTACTCTTTTTCTGTCTTAATTGTTAAATAAAAGTGATGACGCAAACATATCTCTCTTTACCCGTAAAATTGGCGCCATGGGAACCGGCCGTAATGTTGTTACACTTGTACATGTGTTCCTGTGATGCGATACTTATCCAGAGGCCGCAAAATATGATGCTCAATCATCTGTTTGACCTTTTGAACTCGAAAGATAATGAAAGCTATTTAAAACTGCTCATGTATCCAAACAGAAGAAGATTTATTTCAGTCGGAGAACTTAAAGGATATACAATGCCAAATGATATTCAATAGGACATAGATTTTTATACTTAACTGTGGATGAGATTAGAAATATTTTTAACCTTAAAATGGGAGAAATTCAGTATAAAAACCTATATTTTATTTACTAAAGGTAAACAAAAAAAACATAAAAATTCCATTAATAATAAATTTGATCACATTCTTAAACGTTTTGATTAATATATAACCACTTTTACTAGATTGTTTCTAGAATTACTTCAGTTTAATTATATACACTGACAAATTTTATTTTAATATTTCATTGTTGATAAATAGTGATAAAAAGCTACATAAAGTTTGTCCAAGTTTGAGATATATATGTTGGTTTCTTATACAGGGTGCTTCGAAACTCATGGGCAAAAATTTAAGGAGTGATAGAAAACATCTAAACAAGTAATTTTCACCATGCAATACTAGCGGTGAACCGCTAGACGGCGCTGTATTAGAAAACATAAAGCACGAGTTTTCTTACATATCGTCATTTCTACCGAAGAATGCAGGAGGCATGGCCTTTTATCGTGATAACTGTACATCGGTAGAAATTGCGATTTGTAAGAAAAATCGCGCTTTCTGATTTCCATTACAGCGCCGTCTATCGGCTCGCCACTTGTTCTCCACCTTGTATTGTGTGGTGAAAATTGCTTGTTTAGAAGTTTTCTATCACTTCTTAAATTTTTGCCAGTGAGTTTCGAAACACCCTATATAGTTTCTTATACTGAAAGACTGAATAAGAAAAGACGTTTACAGAGCCAAAAGTATATAAAAAAAAATAGATTTAGAGAATGCTTATGAATACATAATTCCTAAGAAATCTAGCACTAAATTTTTGATTTGTATTCGAACAATTATGACTTTTATATTGTTGCGTATTTTAATAATAAAATAAGGAGTTCAATCGAATCCAATAATCCAATGTTTTTTTTTTTTTTTTTTTTTTTGCATATAATGCTACTTAACAGTTACTATAGTAAAAAAAAATTACCTTTCAGGCAATTTCTAGAGGAAAACCTCTCTGATTTAATTATATTACTTACAATGATATTAAATTAACATTAAATTTTAAAATGAATTAATTGCTATGAAATTTTATTGAAACGAAGTTTTAATTTTCGCATTTAATTGAACACGTTAGTGTTCCCGTTCAGCATTAAACCAATAATGTATACTGAGTCAAAACGATTAACTTTCTCGTGAAAATAGCAATAAAAATTTTTGTCACATATAATAACTCTCTCTCTCTCTCGAAATCCCTCCTTTAAATATTTTATTTACCAAGATTTAACTTTTAATCAATCAATAGTAACGTTTTAAGTTTTGAAGTATTTAACCATCTATTATTAATTTAAAATTAGTTCTAGGCAAGTGTAAATTTATAGTTCAGTTTCACTACAAATTTTCAACCAAATCGGGGATAAAAGCCCGGTAGGTTAAGTAACTCCAGAAGATTACTACTACTACAGTTAAAAAAAAATCGTTCCCTTCTTTCGAGTGTTGAAAATTTCAGAGCGAAGTTAGTACAAGATAATTTAACATTATATTAAAATGTATGTTGAAGTATAAATACAACAAACTTGAAGTTTAATTAAAAATGCAAATGTTTTTCTTTACCTTGTATTAACAAAATATTTTTCTTTTCCCTTTTTCACTAAGTATCTGAAAATTTGACTTGCTAGGAATTATATTCAAGCATTTTATAAATAAAAACACCATTAGTATATCTAAAGTTTTCGAGAACATAAAAATATCACTTTTAAAGAGATATTTCTAAGCAAATAACAAAAGTACTACTATATTCTAAATCGGGATATAATATTTAATATTTTGAGTTTATTTAAGTTCAAAGAAAAGTTAGATCCTAGTCGTGTGTAAAAAGATGTGAAACTTTTTAACAAACTATAAATTTATTTTAACGACTGCCTGCAGCTATACTGTGTAGCGAGCTCGTATACTAACACAAACACTAATGGCGTCTCCCGCCAAACCCAGTTCTTCGTTCCCCAAACAAGGATGTTGTCAATACACAACAGATAAATTCTGGGTTGATGACGTGGGAATAGCATCACATACAGAAACCAAATACATACATAAAAACTAAAGACACCACAAAAGTACTAATGAAATAAAGACATTGAATACACACAAAAATACAAACAATAGATATTAAACACAAAATAGGTCCAAACAGATCCATTTAATAATATCTTAAAGTGCACAAGTTTTCGTCTCTGATTTCGTTGCTATTTTTCTTTTTTAAATATTATTATTAGAAATATCTGTTTTAGCTTTCGCTATAGCAAAGGTTAACGTTTACACACTGAGATGAGCATCGATTATCTCTCTCTGAAAATAAAATCGAGCAATTATAATTTCGGTATTCAGAATGAAAAAAATAAATTTTTTATAAATTTCAAAACTATCTTATATTTTAACAACTTTTAATTTTTTCCGTTTAAACTATTCAAAACTCTTTATGTACTTGAGAGTTATACGCTCTGTGCTAGTAAACAGCCACTTGGTGGTTTCAGTGTAAATTTCAAAGTTAATCAACGTATGATTCTACTACTTTGAAAAGGAAGTTAAGAAAACGCTATAGCTCCATACTGAAAGGGGT
This sequence comes from Nephila pilipes, assembly GCA_019974015.1. NCBI lineage: Eukaryota > Metazoa > Arthropoda > Arachnida > Araneae > Nephilidae > Nephila > Nephila pilipes. The sequence continues at coordinate 323,307 of BMAW01010225.1, forward strand.
TTGTCGAGTAACCTTTTCAAAGAATGAGGTTATCACTTTTTCATGGCTTTTTCAAGGACGGTGGTCGTTATTTTGATTTGTTAAGCTTATTTTTTAAGGTTGGGGAGGAAGAGGGGATGTTAAAGAATCGAAGATATGTAGTGCTCTATCGACTTTGTAAGGTTTTACAATTATATTCAATAATAGGGGATTAATTTTCTCAAATCGCTTATGGTTCATACATGAATCTCAGTGTTTTAGGAAACCTATAACTGTAGAGTAATACGCTCTTTGTTATGGCTGTATTACCTTAGCTAGAAGTTTTATTACAAGCATGTGAACATTTGTATTGTATTTCATATGCTTATTATATTTAATATTATGTTTAATATATGTTTTCCTCTAATTCTTTTTTATTGCCCTGGTTAACATGTCATCGAAAAGGCAGAGGATTAGGGAGAACTAGAGTCAAGATAATATGAATATTGTTTTATTTTCTTACATTCGACTAATTTCAAATAGGAACAAAGTTATGTTAAATAATGATAACTTTATGTTTTTTTTTTTTTTTTCATTAAGCTTACATGAAGTGAAATTTAGTAGAAATGAGAAAAATAAGAAATTAGTTTAGTTACCTTTATGGATCAATTTTCTTCATAAAAGAAGTATTGCAAAATTTTAAATTTTACAGTGAAAATTTAAAAATAAAGACAATTTTTTAAAAAAAAAAAATTGAAAAAGAAAGATAGTACAAATAGCCACGAGTTCTCATTGTTTCAATTTTATTACGAACATCAAACTGCAGTTAAAAATAAGGGTGGCTGTACCCCCTTCCGGTGGCCTCGGTAGCCTAATGGTCATAGTCATAAACTTACGACCGGCGTCTCGTTGAGTCGTGAGTTCGAGCGCTGATGCTAATAAAGACCTCCGTGTAGCTGGCTGATGCACGTTAAATATGTCGAGGTCCCAAATCCTCCCACTGGCGTGGTGTGGAAGTTTGGAGAAGGAGGTGCCAGCTTGGATATCGTCCTCGTTACTTGACCGAGGATCAAAATTATTTTTAAAAAAATATTTTTCTTGCGATCAAAGTTTCAATAAAAATTTATAGTTTCATGAGGATTCGATTCAAGGAAATTAACTGACGTAAGACATTCCTTGATTAATATTTGAAGTAGGTAAAAAATAAGTTATTTTATAAAATAAAATGTGTTAAGAGCTCTGTATTTTTCAAAATATTTAAGTATGACCTAAACGAGCTTCAAAAAATTCAACATCACAAAAAAAAGTATTGTTTTTATTTCAAAAGTTATATATCTGACTGCTGTTTTACCACCCCTAATCCAGCGATCAGGAACTAATAACTCGCGTGTCACCAGGTGGCACGTAAAAGGTTTGTTGGTGACACACCGTGAAGATTATGATTAAATTAAACTTTTCGATGTGTCTTTTGTTCTTTATTAATAAAGTCTTATTTATGAGTACAAGAAACGTTTCTTACGTTTATTGTTATAGCTTTTTTTACTGTTTTCTTTTTTTTTTTTATTTGAAAATGATTTATTTATTTAAAAAAGGATGAATGCAAATTTTTTTTTTTTGACATAACCGTGAATAGTTTCTTAATTATTTTAATTATATTATCACTCATAAGTTCTTTCGTTTTTTCGCATGCATGAAATGTGAGATTGACTTTCATTATTAACTTTATTCAATCTCATTTTTTTCTTCTAACTTTTCTACTTCCAGCGATTCCACCTTCAATTCCCAAAGTAGATACATTCGGATAGATTTAAAAGTGAAAAATGAACTTTATCCTCTAGATTTATTTATAAGATTATTGTCGTAAGCAATAGAATAGATAGAATAAACTGAGATTATATACCAAGAGTAGGAGATAGATTTAATTCGATTTTGTTAATTCACTGCAATTTTACTGTAACTGCAATTCTAATTTGATTTGAGCTATGTCAAGATTTAACTTGAGGTACATCAAGTCTAGATAAAGACATAAACATTTTCTCTATTTTGATTCCAATTTGCGTTTAATTTATCCATTTCTGTTTAAGGATTGTTTATTTTCTGAAGTACATACATACTTTCTTTAGGCGAGGACAATGGAGTACTATTATGGTGTTCTTCATTATACTATTAAACAGAATATGCCATTTTATCATAATTAAGTAAGAACAATCATTAAAAAAAATATAGTTACATAAGAAGACAATCAAAATGTAAAATTAGTGAGCAGAAATTTACAATAAATGTATAAAAGGGATTAGAGCTTCTTAAAGCTGCTCGTAAAGTACCGAAATATTATTCAAAGGAGCAGAGAATTATCCTGATATAGACACCAGATGGAAAGAGATAGAGAGACAGACAAGAGCCGAATGGCTATGGTAGAGAGGAATTCATTTGAATGGCCGAATTGGTGAAGTGCCTGGGAGACAGCATTAGACAGAATTAAATGGCGAGCCTGTTGAGGCCTTATGAATCAGATTGCTGTGACTAGAATTAATGATGATGTTATCGAAGTTATTAGGCCTCTGTAATGTTCATCATTAAAGTTCTGAAAAATATTCTATTCGAATAATTTTCCTTTGGGTCTATTCTTAATGCGATGGATAATGGCAACTATTAGCTACTTTTATTTAATTATTTATCCTAAGTTATACGTGCATCATTGTTACCCAAGCTATATGCTTGCGATTGTAAATCATCGCAATGAAGGCAATTTATATTATTCTCAATCATAATTTTTTTTTAACCTTTTTATAACTTTTTTTCCTTTAGAAAGATTATATTCTAAATGTGGCATGTGCAAACGATTTATTTTTACATTTGTTTAAAATGAGGCCCTCGTTGACATATTAATTCACTGCCGTAAACAAAGAAAAACACAAAAACTGAGAGTGTAAGTGACCGTTTAAATTTTTATAGTTGATTAGTATTAACTTTTTTTTAAAAAAAAAATGAAAATACTGGAGAATTGCATTCGGCATTCTCCATTTAAAAAAAACTATAAGAGATATTTTCGATCGTTATTTTATATTTTGTGGACTTTAATGTCGAGCATTAGTAAAGAGATCATTCAGAGGTGAACTCACGAGCTATAAATGTTTAAATGTAAATCTATATAAATGTATATTGTCCATCAGAACTGTCAAATACAGAAGATGCGGTCACATTTTCTTTTGAAACGTAGTATCAATTTACAGTCCTTAAGCGACGACTCGCACAATGTCACGTACGGGCTAGGATGAGAACGTCGGACAATATTCAGGAGAGGAAACAGCGAGAAAAATCTTGGCACGCTTCTCACGAAATGCTATACCGCCACATTAACTCTTAGTCAAACCGTGAAATGCTCGCGGGCTAAGGATCACTCCTCCCCTGAAACGATGCCCCACCCCTGGAGGGCGGTCCCTTGGGAAAATCAACCGATCATGAAAGAGAAGGAAGCTGTAACAGTCGCCCATTTGCAGCTCTCTCTCTCTCTCTCTCTTACTTTTTTTGCTTTTTGTCCAGAGCTATTTTCTTTAAAACAAGTCAAATTTTTTTAAGCGGACCTAATTCTGAAATAAGCATTGATAACGATAAGATCCTTATGGACGATTTTTATTCTTTCCAATAATGATGTAGGGTATCATTTTTGATATTTTATTTTCCATCCGTGAACATTTTTTTGGTGTGTAGCGGCTTGGTGAAAAGTCGTGATAAGTCTTATATTTAGGAAGAGAAAAGGTTATAAGTCGAAATATCAAGTTGTTCAATAGGAAGGATTATCGATGATATTAAAACTTGTTCAGTTGATGTTTCGTGAGCGATATTTTTAATTGTTTTTAATAAAAGTGAAATATATTTTTTAGAAAAGTATTTATTTCATCATTATGGTTTGAACATCTGAAGTGAGTATCATATATTTATCACTTGATTTCTTATAATTTGTTTTGAAAGATTTAATTCACAAAAATTAAAGAGCTGGGATATCTCATATTTATAACCTAGTTGTGGATTACACAATTGTCAATAAACTTTTTGTACATTCAGTGTTGTTAAGTTCATAAAGCATTTGCGCTGAAAAAAAATATTTTAGCTTAAAATATATTCCATTTTACTTAAATATTATCAACTCAAAATTTGTTCCATAAAATTTATATTAAATCGTTTTGCCCTGTTTGTAGTCGTTTGTAAATCGTTTAGTCCTATTTCACAATAGATTTTTCTCATCAGAACCTTTTTTCAAAATTTCTGTAGCAATCGTCATTTTGTTACATCATATCCAGTGAAAAAAGAAATAAATAACGGAATTGTTCATAATTACATTGAAAATGACTTCTGGGAACTATACAAGTTGATAATTTTATTCTTTTTAGCTTCGTTAAAAGTTTTATCATTCAGAAAAAGAGTATTACTTCGTTATATGCTTAAATGTTACAGCTAATATTTTACAAAAACAAATACTCTCTTAGCTTATATCAATAATTAAAATAATTGACAAATTGATTTAAAAAATTGTAAATAACAAACATCAAAACGTCACTCGTAATAAGAGTATATGATTTTTTTTTTTTTTTTTTTTTTTTGAGGGGAGAGGGATTTTACTTTTTGTAATTTATCTATTTATCTAAATAGTTTATTACACATACATACACAATTTATGTTACTACTAGTATTTTATTAAAGCAAATGATCGCAAAACTTAAGTCAATAATACTAATAATTAAAATCATTGAAAAAGATATTTAAAAAATTTCTAAACAGCAAACATACCAAAATATTACTCATAATAAGAGCAGATGAATTTTCTGTGGGGCAAGGAGATTTTGTTTATTTATTTAAATAATTTTTTTTGAAAAAAAAATATTTATTATTTCTTGAAGAAAGTGTTAAAAATTGAAAAGTCGACCGAAGAAAAGTATTTTTTTAGTTGTTATATAATATTTATATCTATATATACCCAAGTTTAACTAAGTGATACTTTATAAGACGTGTTTAATACAATCAAATATGTAAAACTTTCTTCGATTAAACATGATAGATATGCTTGCAGTATTACAATACGCGATTGTGATACAGGGGAAGAAATGACTCCAAAACTTACGCTCGCATTATTTTTATTTAATTATTCAAACCATGTAGAATCATTTATGAAGTACATATTGCTCCTACGCAGTATTATTATGAATATATAAGGGCAATACCGTTTTATATGCTTATATTTCATCCAACCATATATACCAGAAATATTTACGTTTTTCTCATACAGTCTCAAGTTGATGCTTAAAATCAAATGTCAAACGATGCATTGAATGGAGTAGCTTGAATGAAAACTCGTATAAAAACAATGTAGTATGCTTAAACTGTGATAGCAAACACTATGCTATAAATTTCCTATAAATTTTATTCAACTTTGGCTACATTTTGTCTAAAGCGCCTTTGAGGAAAGGGGGGGGGGGTGAGAACAAGTTACGAATGAAAACAAATTTAAACAATTTACTCTTTTCAAATATTTAATCATTATGCGGAAAGAGGAAATCCCGAGGTGTAAAATTGGGAAATTGTGAATGCACTCTCCTCTCAGATGAGGAGCATCGGAATATTTTACGTGATGTTTCACACACTTGAAAAGAAATAAAACATCCACGGCGATAAACTCCTGCGTTTTTCCTTCCTACTCCTTTCCCAACTCCAGCACAGGATCGTGTATCATAGCGCAAATGCACCGCACTTTCCTCGCTATAGTGAAAGAAAAATAAATAAATCGAGGCATGGTCTCCTAAAGTGCAAGAAATATATCTCCCACTTCCAATTTTTCTTATTTCTTGTGAATAACAACCTGCAAAGGTCGAAGCTCAATTCGTTTTTACCCTTGTTCAGTAAGAGTAAAAAGGCAAGGAAAAACGTAAGTTTTCGGAGTCATCTGCCATGCAAAACACGCTACGACGATGACAGTGGAAAACTCTTAGCCTGTTAAAATATGCAAGAACCCTGCTTGCTTTCACCATGAAGCAGTGCAGGGCTGAATAATACAAGACACCCTCTGTTTTGCTTCTGTCAGAATCTTTTTCAGTTCGACTTTTATTTGTTTATTTTTTTATCTTGTAGTCCAATAGAGAAAAAATATCACATATAAGACGTAGAAAATACGACGCTCACGTCCGAATACTTCGCAACGGAATATTCTCTTTTCACGATCATTTCTTGAACTTGATTTGAAGCTTGACGATATTTCCGAGTGTCTAGCTTGAGCTTTTTTCACCCTCAGTAAAAAGCATCTCTAGATATTGAATGATAGGCTACATAATAACTACGGAAAAGGGATGGAGGAGTAAAATCCGTATTTTATTTTTTCCTGAAGTATATTCCAAATTTCGTTCGCCAATACTTTTAAAGGAACCACGTGTTTCAAGCGAGCATGAAGTGACTGTAGGATAGTGAATGCATACAATTATAATTTTGTAAAAAGTTTAGTATTTGAAACAAGTAAAAAATGTTTATATTATTCTGTTGAAAATAATTAATGTTTATTAATTCTTAAATCCCAAAATGTTAAAAGAAATATAAATAAGAAATACAAAAGATGGAGGAAAAAGGGGGGAAACACTGCAATTAATGAAATTATTCGTTGTAGTATTGTTAATTATATGACATTAAATAATTACTTAGTTAATAAGTGATAGTTACATGGTAAACAGCATAATTTTTGGTTTCATTTAATTATTAGTATTTTCGAGAATTATTATTTTTTTCTTATTTGGCATACATTACACGCGTGTCACAATTAGTTAAGCTAAAAAAGCTTTATAACAAGAAAATTAAATAACTTTTCGGATTTAATTTTGTCAATGTTACGCATTGAGTATATTTTAGGATAAAAGTTCATTTAAGGATTAAAGTTAACACAAATAAAATGTAAGATGATTAATTTAGAAACCATTAACTCATTGAATATTCTTGCATATTTTTTATTTACTTTTGACTATTAATTCTAATCAACTCTCAAAAAATATTCCCCCATATTATTAATACACACAATAAAAGCCTTTTTCAAATATAAAGTTAAGAAAATGTATCAACTCCATTAAATTTATATTTAGTAATAAGTGACGATAAGAATAAATTAAATCGTTTCGATATAAAGTCTAAAAATCTTTTTGTCGGGATTTTTTCATTTATATATATATGTATAACTCTCAGTTACCTTTCTGGTTACTGAATGGGAATTATAATCGAATACATTTCAAAATTAAATTTTTTGAGTTTTTAAAGTTAGTTTCGTAAAATGAAACTAATGAGAAGATTAAGTTCTTATTTCATACACGAACATTCCAACCTTGGTCCATGGCAAATAATAAATCATCACTTTTAAAATAAAATTTCGAAGCATTTAATCAGCAGAAAAGGCCATGAAATATTATCTTTCACCACGATCAAATTGTTACTACATCTTCAATTCTGCTACAACAGACCATGAATAAAAGAAACTTCCAAGTTTTGAAAATTAGAGAAGTTCGCGAATTCTTCGACGTAACTTCGTTATCATTGAAAAGTTCAAGTTATGGCTCTTGGACACTGGACATGAAATAGTTCTAATGCAATAGGCAACGGGATGCACGGGGCTCATCACTTCGCAATCGTTTATTGGAAAGAGAGATCTTATTTTATTTCAGAAAGCGTACGGTTCCACATCTTCCCTCAACTAAAAGATTTTTAAAGGAAATTACGATTGCCCCCTACCCATTTAAAGTATCAATTGAGACATGACGGGGAACAATATCCTATTTCCAGCAGTTACCAAGTTCATTGGTGAAACGAAGGCTGTTCCAATGATATGTCCAGTGTCTTTTTGCGTTATAGAAAGGAAGCCGTTGGGGGTACCATGTAAGGAATGCTAACTACTGTTAGATTAGATTTAAACTTTTTCCGGCGTTCCACTTTAAACTCGAAATTCTAGGAGCGCCTCCCGTTTCGGCTTAAAAAGCTGGACGAGCAAGACTTTGGTAGGTAGGAGACTCTTCTGGGAGTCCTGGTAAGGGAGTTTATTAAATTTTAGAAGCTTGTCTTCGTGATTTCATTGTCAAAATGTCTTCCATTGCCATGGTCAGCAGACAAATCGAAAATTTATTTTCGATGACGAACTTTTTTTTTAACTACATTTCTGAGAACGATAACAGCATATTAACGAATGCAATTGCTGATATGTTATGAAAAAACGCGTAAGAAATAATTTATTTACTTTAAGGTGAACAAAAATGAAGCTATGCAGATTAAAAGACTTTACATACATTTTTAAAAACTGAGTAAATTTAAAATTTAGTTTTGTAACGCCCTGATATTACTTCCTTATCCTACCATTAATAATCACGAAGTCAGTAGCGAATTTAAAACGAATAAAACTTCATAAGGTGGTGATAACCAAATTATTTTATTTAGATCTACGAACATTAAAAAATCAACCCTTATAATACTATATATGTGAATATTCCCTACACGCTTCAGAACCTAACGTTTAATATAATAATTAAGAACTAATTGGGTACGAGTCCTTAACAGACTTATAGATAAGGATGTGACTCACTGACCTTATGTAAAGCCTTCTTGGCTGTGATCTGACAATTCTTAAAATTGTCATTACAGTCATTTTTCCTTCTTTTATCGTTTCCACTCACTCCTTCCACTACAAATTAGCTTCGTATTAAATTCTTCGCTACTTATAAATAAAGTGTATCAATTTATATTCATTACTCTTCAATATTTCAACCTAATGTACATAAGTCACGTTTCATCCATTGGGAGAAATTTTACATATCAAATAACACCATATTAAACACGACAGACCCCACGTTATAGTTTCACTCAACTCTTTTGAATCATTTGTTCTAATGAGAATGTTTCGAATAAAAAAAAGAGCAATCTAGGTTTGAAAAATACAAATATAAAAATATGATGCTATAAATCATTAAAATAACTGTAAACATCAAAATTATTTATAATACCTATTTCACTTTGAAGTAATAATTTAAGATAAGTAATTTAAACACCTTTCGAAAATTTATTCTGTTCAAAACAAAAAAAACTAAAGCAAAATTTTATCATTTTTCACAGTGCCCGATGTATTACTTTGATCAAGTTTAGATAAAAAAAAATTTAATTAAAAATTATTTTACAGATTAAAGTTATCACATGAAATTCAAAAGATTAAAGTATATACGAGATATTTCATTTGGAGAAAAAAATCGATTTCTAAAATAAAATGAAAAAAAATGTAATTAAACAGTACAAAAATTAGTTCAAGTAAAAAAATTAATTAATTTAGTTTCATTGAAATTTTTAAAACAAGTGTAAAGAAATATGTTACTCAAACGCGAGTTATTTTTAAATATATTCCTTATTTCTTACTTCGTAAGAAAATATATTTTATTGAAATAAAAATATGAACAAGCGCTTTCAAAAAATAATTGTTTTCGAAATGATTAAAATGATTCCCTGCTGAAAAAGGAAATAGACATACAAAAAAGAAAGTAAAGAATTGCGTAGATTAGGTTATTATTTATATTCTCCCAAGGAATAAAAGTAGAAGCAGACGAAGAAACATTTTTAAAGCAGATATATTACTTTCCCTGAGACTTTCATCTCTGCTTGCAGACTAATGAAATCAAAGAATTCGGTATTCCCGCTGAATGACAAAGAAATAGAAAGAAGGAAAACATGCCGAATATGCGTCCACTTTTCCTTTAAAAACCTAGTTGGATATATATATGAAGAGATAAAAAAGAAGAATCTATTTCAATTGAGATTGGCGAATTTTCCCAACGCTGAAAAGCGGAGCATCAGGAAGCTTCGTTATATATCCAGATTTGCTACTTCCATTGTTAACTGCAGCCTTTTGAATGGACCACGAAGCTGGAGGCGTTTTTCTTGTTAACTCGCAACTCGTTTACACTCTTCTATCTTTCTCTAACTTTTTTTCCCCCTATCTCTCAATCCACCCTCTTATCCTTTCCCCGATTCATTCTTAGCGTGGCGGGTCCGCTTTTGTATAGACGTGCATCTCCATTCTGCACATATTTATCGTGGAACGCGCGTCAAGATAAAAAAAAAAATAATAAAAGGAAAAAGGAAAGAAAGAAAGAAAAAGAGAAAGAGAGAAAGAATAGGAAAAGAGAGGGAGAGAGAGGGAACGAAGAAGAAGATAGACAGAGCGCACTCGATACAGCAACGACCAAGATACGATAGGGAGAAAAATGTTAAAGATCATTGTGTTTTTTCCGTGTGAGTAGGGCGATAGTTGTTCTTCACTTACTGCGGGTCTCTAGGGAAAGACTCCCCGGCACGACGTTCGCATCTGTAATGAAGAGTTCGATCCCCAAGTCGCGTTTCTTTTCGACACTTTCAATGGCATGCATATCGAGCGTTTGCGCAAACCGCACGACACATCAGCATACAAATGCACTTCCATCCCTGTCCTATCCCTCCCCCAACGATTCCGCTCCCGCCTTTCGCTCCCTGGTGGCTCGTAAGGACACAAGGCTCCGATAAGGGGAAGAATTGCATAAATAAACAGCTCTTCCGCTGACAGCCTAGCTTTTCTACCTGTAGGACTGCGTTTTCTGACCCCACCGAAATGTGTTTTGCCTTCCGAAATTTACGTCCGCTAATCAAGGAGGTTGGGGTGCGTATGAACGCCGTGGGAAATTTGGACCCTGGGTCGAAGGAGTGAGGAAAATATCCTTGGGGATTGCGACAAATTTCTCCCTTCTTCGCATTAGCCACAACAGAGCTTTTATCTCAAAGCTTTACAGCCCTACTGGGAAGGCCCGCGTCTCTCATCCATCTTCGAGGGTGGGCGGGGTCCTTTCTTCCTGCGCGCCCACAGGGATGCCCCGGAAGAAAGAAACGGAAATAAGCACGATCCCACCATCCAATCCTATGGCTCGACTCTTTTCATACTCTGCACTTAACCCTTCGCCGGAAGATCTCATACATTTCCAATCATGAAGGGCTATTAACCTTCAAAGGAGCAACTTGTACGAAATGGATACTGCTATGGTCTTACTTAAAAGGTGCAAAAGATCTTCGCCTTTATAGCTTGGTGGTTAGGAATTTGGAGTAAATTCTAAAATGCCCTATAGAGTTGTGTATTGAATTAATGATTTACTGTGATTTAAAAATCGAATTATGATGCGGTTCACATAATATCTGAATTTTTCTTCCAATACACCAATGTAATCAATTCTCAGAAAATCTGTATTTATCCCTTGTATTTATCAGTCGTTAATATAGAAGTTTGTGTCATTAAAACGATCTGTAGTGCGATTAAGAATAATTTTAAAATGATTTGAAAGTAATTATCAATATTGTTGATAAATTATAAAATTAAAATAGAAACAAATTTTTATTTAATTTTAAACAGCAGAAATTTTTAATGAAGTTCTAAAAATTTCCGATCAAGTGCCTTAAGTCGAAGACCGTTGTTGTTCCAAACCAAAATCAAACACCTGTAAGCATTCGAAATAGAAACCTATCTTAAACTCTAATTTTTGGCAAATTTAATGAAACAATGGCGAGAATCAGTTTTGGAACCATTACTTCATTATCTTATAGTTAAATAGCAACTGCTTGTAGTGATACTCTTTTAATGCTAATCCTTAAAGAAAAAAAATATGATGAATAGTTCTTACCAGAAATCGTCGCATATCTCTGGGATTACCAGCATTTTTTAGACAGTTCTGATTACATTTCAAGAAGAATTTCAGGAAAAACCTGCAAATATAAAATTAAGAATATATAAAGGCTGTATTGTCAAACACAATGCAAACTAAAATAAGCTTTAAATTTTTTTTAAAAAAAAAATGGAGTAAGAGCTTAAAAAATCCATTCTAAAAGCTGTAACAGTGATTTTTATAACAAATTGTTTAATTTTTTATATCCTAAAAATGTGTAAATTATAAAAGAAGAGGAAAAAATTTTTGAAAAAAAAGCTGCGAGTTTCTTAAGTTGTGAGTCGTTGAAAATATTATTCCTTTTTTAAGTAAACATCATTGTTTAAAATACTTCAAGCTTTTAAAAAAAAAAAAAAAAAATTCAAAACAACTTATTAACAAACGCCATATTTATTGAACATTTTTCATAATTAATAAACTTATCAATGCAATAGTAATGAAAACTAGCTACTTCAATTAATTGCTTTACTTTGATTTCATTCATTACATATTTCTAAATTATGATGTATTCCAATATTAATAAAATCATTAATGTTATTTCTTCATCTAATTTACACGGCAGTTACAGTTTCAAATAAATGTTCAAAATGTATGAATTTTATTTTTATTCTCAGGTACACACAGATCAACACACAAATACATTATTATAAAATTAATATATTTCTTTTTCGGATGGGAATATTATTTTCAATCATTTTTATTTGACATCATCATGAATGAAAATGCATCTTTTTTTTTCAAAATCATTAAGTTTTTTTCAAAAGCTCATTACTTATATATATATATATAACACATCAATCAATAACTCCCGAGACTAACATTGAAAACAACATTTTTTTTTGCAAAATTTTTTTTTATTCATCAACATAACACCTTTTGTTAATAACCTTTTAGAGTGATACAGTCGTTCCAACGCTTTTCCAAATTTTTTTTTTCCGCAAGAAATCTTTTTTGTTGCGAGTAAATAGCGATAAACAGCTTTCTGAATCATCGACTCGTTGCTGTTTTTGTTCCATCAAAAGCAATCGCGGCACCCACTTGGAAAAAACCTTTTTCAGTAAATACACTTCCATATGATATCTGTGTCATCTCAGCAATCTCACGGAGCTTCACTTTACGATCTTTCATTATAATTTTTGTCACTTCACTCACATTTTCCGGTGTAACGGCTTTCACAGGTCTACCCGAGCGTTCCGCGTCATTTGTGTCGGTACGACCGCGTTTAAACTCGGCAAACCACCGACAAATCGTTGCTTTGGATGGACAAGAGTCCGGGTAACATTTTTCAATCCATTGTTTCGCTTGCACGGTGTTTTTACCCATTAAAAAACAATGTTTTATTAGAACACGAAACTCGGTTTTTTCCATTTTTTAAACAAACTACAAAACGACTTTACTCCAACCTCGATAACTCAGCTGTTTCTGGTCCGATCGACTTAAAATTTTGACACGTTTCAAGCAAAGGTTAGTACTCTAGAAAGACCTGGTTACTGGTTTACTACGAGCGCCATCTCTGGGTTAGTCTCGGGAGTTATTGATTGATGTGTTATATATATATATTAGTACAAACAGAAATATTGTGTTAAGCTCCTACGCTACAATATTGCAACTGTTTAAGTACCAATTACAAAGAACTTTTAATCATAAATTTAAATGATGCTCTGCTTTTATACCATTCATTTGAACAAAGAGACAATAAAGAAAATATTTCTTAAAAAAAAACAATAAGGAAACAAAATCATTTTACCGAAATATTAGAACTTTAATTGAATTATGCACAATCTCTACTTGAAAACACATTTTCGAGTTCAAAGTAAAGAGCCGAAAGGAAAAATCAGAGTCTGACTAAAAAAATGAGACAGTACAAACTCTATAATACGTTACTCTCTTTAAACCTTTTACTAGCGATTCTCGGTGTCACTGCTTCGGTAATCCATTTAAAGTCGTCAAGACGCATGTAGCAAAATAAGTATGAAAGAGAAAAATCTACTCCTAATTATCCCTTGGTCACCAGAGAGCGCTGTGTCTTACCTGGGTTATTACCGTTCGAACTCTTCAGTCCCATTAACTAAAGACAAGTGTTGAGCAGAGTAAATAGTGAGAGGGGGTTAAGAGTTTGCAGGAGGGAAAGAGAGAGCCGCAAGGAAAAACTCTTAATGAACTGTCATTTCCTGACGGAGCTAAATGTTCATAAATTTTGCATTCCATAATACCTTCAGGTAGGGGGCAAATGGATGTTAGTTTTGCAGCGACGCTCTTCTACTACAACGTTAGAAGTTAAAGGGCCTTACTCAACCAGCCCGATTGGATATCTTTTCGGCCTGATTGGTAGGCCCGTCAACTTCGGACCCCTTAGTCCTGGGTTCGAATCTACGCTGCCGTTTCGCGACCGCCACAAGTGGTGACCCCGGACAAGAACACTAGATGGCAGCAAGACTGCCTGTACCTACTGATTGCATATGCCCGACGATCGCCGTTAGTGGTGACTCATGGATTGAGCACTAGGTGGCAGCACGGCCTATACCTACTGTTTGCATATGTTCCGATGCAAAAACACTTGTCTCTGTGTGTCTTAAGACAAGCGCATGCAACTCTCTACTAGTGATATTCCGGTTCAGGCGCACGTTTCGGCGCCTTCTGAACGAAATACCAACGTTTGTCTCCATTCCGTATCATCACGCTGCGTTGATACTGGAGGGGGAGTATTGCAGCGACGCTCTTCTACTACAACGTTAGAAGTTAAAGGGCCTTACTCAACCAGCCCGATTGGATATCTTTTCGGCCTGATTGGTAGGCCCGTCGACTTCGGACCCCTTGGTCCAGGGTTCGAATCTACGCTGCCGTTTCGCGACCGCTACAGTTTTAATAATAGCTAGGCCACCAAGCGCGCACGGGTATATTCATTTTCTGGCTATAAGCCCGCACACATATTCACTTTTAGACGCTTTTTCAAAGACTAACAGCGCCGGAATACTCATTCCTTCACATAGAAGCCGTGAACCGCATGTTTTCTCATTTCTTTCCAAAGCACAGTCTATCATTGACCACCTGTCTACTTCCCATTATGTTTTATATACGTTAGGCACTCGTATATATAGGCGTATTTTTATACAGTCTCGGCGCTGGGATTTCCAACGATCATCATTCTTTCATATTATACAGGGGGTGCACTCATTAAAATAGCTCCATTGCTCCCAAAATTTGTCCCTCGGGCGGTAAGAAGGTGTTTCGAAAGGAAACTTAAATTGCACGTCAGCTTCCCGCAAGGAGGCGGGCATAAATACCTACCAATCTTCTTCTTGCCTTCTTTATCCCATTACTCGAGGGATGTACAAATCATTATTGGCAAAGCTTACAAAACGATAAAAAATGAGGCAGCCCCTAAGTTGAGGTGCGCTAGAAAGCAGAAATGACGGCAAGACTACTTTGCATAAAACTGAGTACGATAGTCAGTATAAAAGGTTATCTTCATGTCAGAAATATGAATTTTTGAAAACTACTGGATTTATCTTCGCGGTACGATTTATATCTTATCTCGAAGAATTTACAAGCTCGTATTTTTTAAGGGAATAAGAAATAAGGAAATGCCGTAGCAAATAACAGCAGAAAAGGAATTCGATTGAAGTAAATTAGGTCTATAGTTAGAATATTTCCTTCTTGGCGAACTAGCTAGCATGTGTTTTCGCGGAGAAAAGTAAAAATTTACGACAAATAGTTCCTTGATTCAATAAATCTTGCATCTGGAAAGGTATAACTTCAGTTTATCGAATGTGTTTAGCATGAACACGCGAGACTAGACCCGCTGTTTTCGGTCGCGCGTGCATCAGTAAATGAAGAACACTAGCTACAGCAGCTAGAAATAAAGTGAATGCTAAATTAATTAACAATACTTGCTTAAATGCGTATTATTTGCATGAGAGATTCTCCTCTTCTGCTCATTCGAGGGCTTTGATGTGAAAGAGGTTCCTGCTAAAAGATCACGAGAGGATAGTTTCCCTCTTCTCCTTCTTTCGATAAGTTAGCCATTTCATCGCTATGTTCATCAGCACCACAAGGGAGTGAACAAAATACACAAAGCAGCGTTAGTGCTGAAAACTCTCCAAAACTAATCATATTACTGCAGCGATAATGATGATGATAAAATTTATGGCTATGTTTATCATCGCTGCTTGAGGCGGTTCTTTGTATTCAAATATGCATTCCGTCAATTTTTCCACTGCCTTGATCCTTAAACGAAAGGCCTGATAAGACTCGTCGCTATAACGGAGCTTCATTACAATCCGCGGCACTTACTTATCGCTGTAGTGGATCCGCGGAGTTGCGGAGCATTTTTAGGAGTCCGAGCGTGTGATGAGAATCGCTCAGCGGAAGGGGAAATTGGCGGATAAGAGGCAAAACGCATTAATCCACCGATCGAATGATAAAAAAAAATGTCAAATTTTGGGAGGTAAATATTGTAAAGTCTTCCGAGACAATGCTTTTATGCCCCGATAAGACTTGTTATAGACCATAGCTTGGCATGAAGTTTTAGAGACTTCACGATGGTAGGATGAATTGATCATTAAAAGCTTTGCTCGAAGTTTAGTCAATTTCATTTTTTAAATCGAAGACTGTTTTAAATACAACAATGCAAATAGCAGTAGATAAATAATACTTCTTAAAATGAAGTATAAAGTCTTATTTTTTTTCTGAGTGTGGTTAGCACGTAATTCCCCTTTCAGCAAATACTTCAGAAAATTCTGAGTAATAATAATAATAATAATTAGAATTATGCGCAGGTACGAGTACTTAAGGAATTTAATTTTACTATATATCTATTTTTTATAATTTTCATTAGCTAATTGTATATTTCAAGAAAAAGAGAAAAAAATATTCTCTCTCTCCACACACACACACACACACACACACACATATATATATATATATATATATACATAAATATGAGTGAGTGGGAGTGTAATAATGACGTTCTTCCCTCCTTGTTATGTAAAGAAATAATTACTAATTAATTTATATATAAATATGTAATCATAACTGACGAATGAGGAATACTGTTTGAATGTTGATCTAGGAATTCCTTTGATATTTGTTATTTAAATATAAAAGTAGTTTTGAATGAATCTATTAAGTACGCACATGCCTAGAAATATTTTTCAATATTCTTCTTGTAAGCAAAAGGTAGATTGGAGCTACGTATTTTCCTTATTATGACTGATTCAATCCGACAAATTGAAATTAAGTAAGTTAAAAACTTTTGATTTTTTTCACAACAGCTTTTTGAGGTAAGATAAATCATTCTATAACATCAAAGTAATAAAAAAATACGACTATTTTTGAAAGTATTGGAATTTTTTTTTTAGAGTATGAGTTCACGATACATCACAAAATATCACGAATTTTGAAATATTATATTTCATTCATATTAAAATCAGACATATAAAACAGGAAAATCCTTATATACAGACATATATTCAAAAATAAGTTAATTATTCTAGTACAGCATCATAAATTCGAACCTACATAGTCTTTAATTCACTCATAATTGTTGTAACTTAACCTGAACTGAATGTAATTTAAATGTATCTAAAAATAAAATTAATCAAACGACGTGGGAAAAAAATCCGTAAACTACGAGGAATTTTTTCGAAATTCTGTTACTCTCAAATGGAAATGCTAATCTAGTGCATATTTAAATCAACGTTGCATTTGAAAAGTATTTACTTTTATAATTACCCCTTAGCAAAAACAAACTCATTTAAGTCCTTTTAAAACTCATTAACCAATTTTAAATTCCCGAAGGGAGTAACATACTCGAACAACCGACATTACCTCAATTCTATTCGGTAGCCTCATCGATGCGTGTATCGTCGACCTAAGTCACCAAACAGAAAACGTTTAAGAAAGCATCGGGTAAAAAAGACTGGGAATCTATTGTAATAAGGCAATGTCATCGGGCGCATTGCAGAGGAAAATCGCTGGACCTGTGGGACTCACCTAAAAGATCTCTAAAGAGCAGACAACCCGAATGGGTCATATGACTTGTCTGCGGCGGCCTTAAAACCCAGATGTCAGACGCTCTTGTCTAATCCCTTTGAGACCTCTTAAACCAGATTTGGGGATTTACCTGTCCCTCTTAACCTCGGCCCATAGGGAGATCACTAGACGCCTCAGACTTCGCGGCCCATGTCCTGTGGTTCAAAGCTTTACTCTCCGTGGCTATTTTTTCTTACGCACTTCTTTCTTCAGCTAACTTATCTTTTTATTTGTCTAATCTTTTTCACACGTGTTTCCATTTTTCTCCCCTTCTTGTCTCACTATCTAACTGTAAAAGAAACACTCTTATTACTTTTAGCCATTGATGTAATTTTTTTTTCTTGTTCTTTGTTTTGTCACATAGGAGTATTTGAAACGGGTTTTAGAGAAATATATGCAAGCGCCTTTTCTTGGAACTGTTTTCCGCAACGTTGCATTTTTCAACATTCTGTTTTACCCCCTTTTCATATTTTTTTTTTCTTTGTCCTCCTCCATTTTTTATTTTCATCTAATTTTTTTATGAAGCTTTTGCTTTTTGAAAAACAAAAGAAAGAAAAAAAGGGGGAAAGGGGAAAAGAGAAGAAGTATATAATGCTGGATATATGTCAGTGAATTTTTATTTCTGTCAACTAAATGTATTAGCTTGGGTAAGGAATGAGAAATGGTTTGACATATGAGAAATGAAATTTTTTGAAAGATATTTTAGGTAAGTTTGCAATTTCAAGAAAAACAATTTAAAACAGCTTTGAAATTTTAAAATTACTTCTTTTGAAACAAATCAATTGTGGAATAAACTGTAAGTTTTGAAATGCTGAAAACTAAATTAATCCTATATTTAATAAGCTCTGTAAAACAATTAAAAGGCTTTACAGAGCTCTTATATCTTTATCTTGGAATATATTTATATATATATATATGTATATATATGCGTGTGTGTGTATGTATATTTTTTAGTAAACTAGTTAATCAAGCAATTCAGTCCTAAGCCTAAATCAACTACTTGAATTACTGCGGTATCCTTTTTTTTTTTTTTTTTTTTTTTTTTTTTTTCTCAGATCTAAATTTTTTTTTATTTAAAACAGAATTTTTGATAGATTGAGAATTATAATGTAAATAAAAATAAACAGAAAAATTCCAAACAGAGTTCTCTTACATTAGATTATCAAGAGGATTTTGGAATTGATAACATTTTATTAAATTTATTGCTTGTTTTTAATGTTTGCTAATATTTCTAATGTTCCCGGAATTTATTTGAGTTTCTCGCAAATGCAAAGAAAGAAAAAAAAAAAAATATAACCTAATTATTATTTACTAGTATCGAAACATTCATTACATTCAGCCAAATAAAATAAATGGATGAGTAATTTGTAAATAGCCGTTATGATTATTGCTGTTATTATCAGTATTATTTTGAAATTGCTATCTGAAAATTTGTTAAAGTTTAAAAAAATGTCCCATTTTAATAAATATTACTTATTTACGTTTTCTTGGATCAATTTATAAATAATTAATAATTAAATCGTGATAATAACCTTCATATGAGCTTGAAAATTTTAAAAGCTATTGCCTGTTAGTATTATACTCAATTATCAATATATTCTATTTCATACTTCAAAAATTTATTCTTACTGTGTTAAGAAAAACATAATACAAGATCTCTAAATTTTCTTTTAGTTTTCTTACACAATTTCATACAGGATTTTGTTTTTCTTATTTAAAGAAATTTTACATGCCGATTTTCAAATCTACGTTCTCTTAAATATTTTGCTTATCACCTTAATCTTACTATAGAACACGACAATTTACAAAACAATGCTGCGATTGACTCGTCAAAAATTTGAAAAAGTAAATAAGACGAAAACTTAACTTTATTCGAAAGAAATTTTAAACACTTCTCTTTAAGTAATAATAAACAAAAGCAATAGAAAAAGCGATGAAATTTCAGTTTCTTTCTTAAGATTTTTTGTAGATGGGACTTCAAGGAGGGTAAAAATTCTCTAATTAAATAGTTTCATAAATGTTTCCGATTTTCTTAATGTCGTATTCAGTCGGATTGAGATCTTGAATCCAAATACCAGGCTCATCAAATTAGACATTACTAAAAGGTTACAAAGTATTTCTAAAAGGTTTTGAGTATATCGTACTTTCCTTATCCTAAAAATTTATAAACAAACTTCATTTTTTACACCAACCATTAGAATATATTTTGTTTTGTCTCAGAAAAAAAAAATTTCCATCTATTCAGCAGGTGGTCCGAACGGATTCTAAATTCCATTGGAATGCGTTACTTTATCCAGAATAAACACCTGTTTTACCTAATGTGTGGGGCCCCGTTTTCCTTTTCTTGAGAATTTATCACTTAACTAAGCTGCTAGAGTCTCGGTCCCATCTATCAATCCCACCTGCGGATTCCAGGGCGAATAATTCGCAAATCTTTTCCTAGAGACCATTCTTCACCAAGAGCAGGTGGTCTACAAGAAATCCATGATATTAGAAGAATATCAAATGAACCCAGTGGGATGAAAAAAAGCAGGTACATAGAGAAAACCCGAAAACAAAAGAGAAACGAAAACTATAGAACCAAGGGAGGCGTATTCCGAGGGGTGGTGGATGTACAGGCACAGCGCTGATTCAACAGTGCGACATTATAATCTCAGGGCCAAATCCTTCCTGATAAATGGTGAAATCTGGGCCCTGTGAGTAATTGAAAACTCCCACTGGTAGCTGAAATCCCTAACATCCAACCTGATAGGGATCGGATCTATGAGGATCAAAGTAAAATAGTGTGCTCTACCGTAAGGACCGAAGGTCCTAGCGTATTCTATGAGCTAAGGTAAAAAGGGCTGCCATTTGCTACTATAGAGGGAAAAAAATATCACAGTTTGAAATACGCCAAAGAGCGCCAAATCTATTTGATATTAAAGATTGTTCTTCATTGAATATCGATTGTTTATTCTTGGAGAAGGCTAGTGGATGTTATATATATTTTTACAGCTACAGAGAGAGAGAAAGAGTAATTGTTAAGCGATGTAATCTAATTGAATTTAGATTTTTTTTCTCTCTCAAAGCATTGTTATTTTAAATTTATGCAAAATATTTATTCTAACATTAAAATAATTTTACTCGAGAAAATAATATATATTACAATGATTAATTAAATTAGCATTTCAATCTGCTTAGTTCTGTTTCAGTGCCATTTTATAAGTATTAGAGAAAATATTTTGTTTTATTGTAATTTTACTACAAGTATAAATAATTTCACGTTGAAAATTTGTTTCCAGAAAGATTGTATTCATGTTTACAGAAATAATAATAAAAGTTAGGGAATAAATTAGTAGGAATACGATGCTTAAAATCAAAACAGAAAACTTATTTTTAATAAATGTGTTTACATCGTATCAAAAAAACATTGATGTTATTCTTAGAATTTATTATTTTCATCAAACTTATACATAAAATTAATAGATTGTTGTACATTTCTTCAGCTTCAAATGAAGAAGTTAAGCATAATAACTCCTCATCCAGCTTTCCAGATTCTTTTTCTTTTTCTTTTTCTTTTTTTTTTTTTTTTTATAAAACGATTTCCATAATAATTAAATATAATTTAAAAGATATGATCATTTTACTTTTTTTTTTTTTTTTTTATCAATTAGCGTTACACTGATAGAATTAGATATGCATTCAATCGCTGTTGCAAGTTTATAAGAATTTATATGATATTGCTTAAATTATAATGTTTAATATTTACATTAGTTTTGGTGGTATCCATTGTCTAAAAAAAGTTTTTTGAAGTATAATGGAAGAGCTTATAACGAAATCTATTTATGTTTTATTTTCAAAATAATTATATTCTTCATATTAACAATTTTTTCACTAACGACTAACAACAACTGCCTAATGATACGTATGTAACAGAAAGATAATTAAATTAATTAGATTGTATATAACAAAATGAAATATTCTTAAAAACTAAGGAAAAACATTCACAGTTTTAATATCGCTTAAAAATGTTCTCTCTTAAATACTTTTCTACATTTCTACCCATGAAAAAGAGACTAAAAAAAAAAAAAATCTAAAAATTATAATGGGATCTTGCACTCTTAACTAATCACTATAGCAGTACTATGTATACATAGACATAAATGTATATTTTAAGCAACACTTGGGAGAATTCATTATATATATACAAACGACATTTATTGTAGTCCAGAACTATTTTTGAAACTTCATCGCCACATAGCGAGACTATAGCGCCAAATGTTTCCAATGTATGTTTTAGAAGAAAGAAAGGAAATACGGATAGAGAAAATGGAGAGGGAAAAAAGGAAAGAAAAAAGCAATGCAGAGGGAATTTTTGTATGGCAGCACTCTTTCCCCATCTTTCTTAGGAAGCAGCGAGCTTTCCG
>BMAW01010230.1:0-13295 GCA_019974015.1 Nephila pilipes
GTGTGAGTGAGTGAGTGAGTGAGTGAGTGAGTGAGTGAGTGAGTGAGTGAGTGAGTGAGTGAGTGAGTTGGTTGGTTGGTTGGTTGCATGTAAAATTTTAACTGTGTTCTTTTACATAGTACAGAAAATTCAACAAGCAAGGAAATACAAGTTTTTTAAAATTGGTTTTACAAATATTAATTAAATTTAAAAAGGAGTAATAAAAGTATGCTTGTATTACTTATTACTTTCTTATTGTCTTAGTCAACAACAATTTCTAAACCAAAATATTTTACATTATTAGCTGAAGAAATGTGGCTGATAAAACTGTGCCACACTTGTTCGCATGTCAAACTAACCTTATTTTGTTTATTTGTTAAATTAATTCTACACCTTCCTTTAAAATTAATACTTTCATCTATAGAAATTATCTAAGCTAAACATACAGTCCTTTAAATACAAAACACCTTTTTTAAAACTTAAATAGTATTAATAATAATTAAACATTTTCCTTTTTCTTTCATTACATAAAATACGTTGTTGACTTTCATTTCAAAACCAAATAATATTCATTTCACAAAGTATATAACATTTCTTATTCGATATAAAATATCCATTCAAATAAATATATTATTTATCATTTCTCAATAAAGTTATGTGAAACAACAACATGTTTCATTCAAATCAAAAGTATATAAAATCCTAAATATTTCTCAATAATTATTCAATTCTAAACACTGTTTAAATTTATTTCAAAACTAAATAATGATCATTTCAAATCAATATGGTATTCATTCATGTCAAATTAGTAAATAAAATCAAAAATAGTTCTTATAATATCATTTTAAAATACCCACCACACATATCTAAACAAATATTGTAATCATCATTTTCTAAGTAAAACACAAATATCAAAATTAAATTATATTCATTTATATATCACACATTGTTAATTTTCTTGTTTGTTTACCTTGTAAAAATATGATTTCAATTTAGTTTTTAAAAATATTCAAAAAAATGTTTCACTAAAAATATTATGAAATATTAAAAATAAGCACACTTTTCGTTTTACCACACGCATAAATAAAATGTTATTTTTCACATATAGCATAAATCCCCCAAATCAATTTGGAACTAATTTCAAAATAACTTCACTTATGATCATATTATATAATATTTTATAGTTAAAAACTTTTAGAAACCACACACTTTTCAAACAAAACATTTCCAAAGCTTTGATAATACACACAACACATGATTGAATGCTTTTAAAAAACCTTCAAACCATTTAATTAAATTTCAAAATATGTCAACTTCATAAAGAAACTTCATATATTCATAAAGATTAAGAATATTTTTCTTTTAACAAGAACGTCGAATATCAGAATTTTAGATGGATGATTTCAAAATTCGTATCCAATTTAGAAAAGTTCATTTCACTACACTTGTAATAAGCTGTAAGTATTCCAAGATAAATAAACATAAATATTTCCTTGGTGGTGGCAATTTCACGTGGAGAAACTACAGTAGGAACAGTACAATTTTTTTTCCAGCTGATCAACATCCAATTAGTAGAAAACTTCAAGGTCCTTAGAAACTCACTTTCCTGAAGAAATGATTGAAAATATCCATTCCTATTTTTTTTTATCCATGCTTTTTCAGTTATTACTTAAGTTGCAGATCACTCTCTGAAATCCATTCGGTTTTCGCCTGGAGAATGTCGACTTTTATATCACGAATAATATTTAGAATGTTAGTTGTCTCTCTCTCTCTCTCATACATTAACAAAATTTTAATTTCAGGTTTCCACCAGCCAGGATCTCTTATCCTGCAGGCTATTGAAATGTATTTACTTAAACATTAATGAAACATTCAATACAAGGACGAAATACTTTTATTTAATTGTATCAGACTTCAGTTGGGCTTCGGCCATATTGGTCGAAGAAAAACTACCATAAGAATCTCAGATGATCATCAGAGAGTGGTGTCTGAGCAAGAGAGAGGAAGAGGAGAGAAGAGGTATTCGAGCACATAGTCTGCGAAGCGACCTTCGAGCTCAGGTCGGTAAAATGTTTCAAAACTTGGCTGTTGTTGGGAGTTAAGACTTTCTGACTTGAGAATTAGAGCTTGCTTTCTGAGTGGTCGGCTTGAAGGTCAGTAGAGAGTGGCTTCTTGAAGGTATAGAGTTCTTTAAGAAGAGAGGTTTCATTTCTATTGGTTCATAGTTATAGGAGGGGAGCTGTCCTTTTGGCTGCCCATAGAAGAACTCTTTTCGCTGCCTTTTCGTATTTATACTACGAAAATTTCACTATATACGTAAGAAACCAGATAGTCTGGATGGAGGAACTTCCAGGGAATATAAGTGTAGACTTAAAATCTGGTAGGGATCATCCCTACAGTTCTGGACCGTGGGAAGACGCTGATTTTGCGAATTTTTGAGAACTCGTGATTGAATAAATAAAAAAGAAAAAAGGAACCATATCAGGAAATTTGAACGAACATTATCTTTTACAGGAGAGAATGGGCAAATTAGGAAATTAAATTATGTAAGTGAGAAATTAATAGAAATTAAGTTAATTCATTACAATACACACACATACACACACACACACAGATATATATATATATAAAGTCAGGATAAAAAATGTATTCTTCTTTATTTTATTATTCGAAACAATGGAGTTAACCTAATTTTTTTAGTCACACATTCATTATTCAGAAATGGGATTAGTTGATTTTCAAAGCAGAATAGAGCGCAAAAATACATTTGAAAACTTGTTTTCCGAAGCAGAAGGAAACATTTCTGAAAGTAGTAGTAATAATAATGATCTTATACCAAAAATTAAAAATATTATTTTCAAAATGCATGGGATTATTCACAAAACAATTTTATATCAATGAAAAAACTTGCTAACGCTTTTTCAGCAATGTTTGGATCAGCCTATTCATGTGAAAAATAGTATTCCTCAATGAATTTTGCAAGATCTACCAACAGAAAAATATATTTCAAATTATATGTACAAAATTATTAAATTATATATTTCAAAAAGAATATTTCTTATTATATATACATGTTTTTTATATTCCGTGTTTAAAAACAACATTCAAATACACTCGTGATGAGGCTCCACTGAGCATGTTGTCATGTGGGATGGTAATTCTTGGTATCATCTCACTGACATAAGCTTTTTTAACGTCGAACTTTATTTTTTGCTTTTCGCTTTCAAAAATAAAAGTTGTGATACAAAAGAAACAAACATTTTTCTAGAGCATGTAGATTTTTCAGAAGGGATAAGAAAAGAAAAATCTACTGTCAAATTTTATATTAATAAATTCTGAATTATTGCAATCTTTCCAAATTATTTTTTGATATCCCTCTCCCTTTTTTCTTCTAAATGATGCCCCATTGGCTTTAAGATTGACTCGCTAGAATTAAATAAGATAATGATAAAAATTTGACCTAAATCTCAAAACGGTTTGCCATCCTTCCACTAGACTTCGATAAGATTACGTATATATAAGTCACAATACTACGAAATATCCTCCCTCAGAACGTGTTTGAAAAATTATTTTTATGCCTTTTAGTCCATCTTTTAACAAAAGTTTTATATTAAAAAAAAATGATTCATTAGTTATATTTATTAAATTTTATTTTTGTCCGGAAATGTAGGAGTTATAAATTTATTGGAAATCTTGACTAGAGAGAAATCACGTGAGTTATACGTGGGGGCAAAATTTCAATTCAGTTGGACGCTGTCAAGTGATATGCTTGAACTTCCAGTCTCTCAAATACGTCAGTGCTTGAGGGCCCTCCACCAAGCCCCTCAATGCTTGAGTGGACTATAATATAGTATTGGACTTAAACTTTTATGCAAAAAATTTTAGTTCAATAGAAAGAAAAGAAGTGGAGTAAAATTCGAGTACAAAGTGAGTTTAGTTTAGTTTTAGTTTTTATTAACGTTGCACTAGAAGCAACACGAGAGCTATTGGCGACGGACCTTGCAATTTTGAATCATGGTCAAGTGACGAGAATGACACCTGAGCTGGCACCCCCTCTCCTAACATCCACACCACGCCAACGGCAAGAGTTTGGGCCCCGACAGATTTAACGTACATCAGAGTACAAAGTGAGAGCGCATGTCCATAGGCTACCCTCAAGCCCGTCACTACTAGTATATTCCATAGTATGGTACTTCCATCGGAGCTGCACGTAGATGCGCAATTTCATTTCGATGGAATGAAAAGAAGTGGGTTAAAATTCGAGTACAAATTTTAAACTGTAAAATGCATACACACTTATAAATGTAACTAGCAGATACACATCCGCTTCGCCTGGAAAACGATAATATTATATTTTGGAACCTATATGTAAAATATCAAGAAAATTTTCAGTTTTTAAACGATAATGATAATCTAAATTTAAATTCTTAAGAAATTGATTGTATGTAACAATGGTTATCCACGACTTTCAAATATATGAGAAAAATAAAAAAAATAGTAAAAAGTCACCCCATATATAATTAATATGGATAAAATTCATTCCTACGTATACATGTTACACCTAGTATTGCCAAAGATACAACCTTTTATCAGAAAATTCATCATGTCTTTAGCTTTCAAATGAAATACTCTCGCAATGACGTAGTGTTTATCATAAGATGTTTGTCCCTGCCTCCAGAGATCTTTGATTTCTGAACATTTAGGTTTCCAAGTGAGTGCAATCCTAAAAAAAAAGTCGTGTAAGTCGGGCGTCCAAAATGTCTTACGTATATGATAGTTTCTTGAGTTCGTTCATTCATGTAGCGAGGTTCTCCAGTAAACAAAGATTGTCTTGCGTGTATGCTACTCTGTAAGAAGTCGCCGTTTTAGTATTTTTCATAATCCCACAAAGTTTTGGAGTTAAACTACACTTTCATCAACCGCGGGATTCCAAACTCGTTTATTTCTCTCACTAAATATATATTTCTATCACTAATGTATATATATGTATTTCTATCGCTAAATATGTCCTATTTTCGATATGCAAGAAATTTCATATAAATAGCTCCTTCTCCAAAATCTTACCAATCCTCCATGAGAGCTTCAATATTAAATTATTTGGTATTTTTCCATTTCGCTCGCGCAAATCTCACCAAATAAATTTAATTGGTGATAATACACAGTATACATATAAAAAATATGTTCCGTTTGGCGTCGGTCATATCATTTTTAGCGTTAAAGTCGCCAAAATTACATAACCGACGTATAAGATTAGATTAACGGATGAAAATTACATTTTGGATAAGACTTCCGTAAAATCCGTTCTTAGTGAGCGTCTACATCACAAAATGTGTAACTGTGCTAAATTTCAAGACAATCGGTTGTATAGTCCTTGAAAACTCGTGATGAGTCAGTCAGAGGTTTTTCTCTTATATATATATATATATATATATATATATATATATATATAAATATAGAGAGAGAGAGAGAGAGAGAGAGAGATTGAAATAAAAGCTTGCAATCATGTAATGAAAACTTACCTTTCACTACGTCAGGCACTCAACTCCTTCTGGAACGAATGGTGCGGGAGACTCAGTTTTAAAGAAGAATAAACTAAAAGAAATAATCTCTCTATCTTGTTTTATTTCCATCGTGTTTATTCTGCGTAGTCTAATTGGATTGTTGAAATACTCTATTTACACTCTAAAAGACAAAGATGTTATTCAAACATTCTGCAGGAAATGTGTTTTCGCATTAAGAAATTGATTTGTACTTCAGTCATAAAAGTCGGGGGAAAAATCTATTACAATATTATTAAAATTCTTAAAGAAATAGAAGGATCGAGAAATCGAAGAGTCTCCAGCGAAGTGTGTTTTATTTATAAATCCTTTTTATAGTGTCATTTCTTCTTCAGAAAATATTGAGATATAAATATATAATGAAAATTTAGTTTACGATGAGAGTATGTAATAGTATCAGTCAAGTTTTATAACTGCAATAAAAAAAATTGATCCATTTTCTATGATTTGAAACTGAGGTAATAAATATATTTTCATTAGGTAGGGTATCAAAACATATGTACCTTTCGTAAAAAACATATTCGAACATGCTTGTTTAAATGTGAAATCCTTCTATCAAACTGTAAATGAAAATTGAAAACATATTATGAATTAGGAAAAGAAATAATATAAATTAACCCCTTAACGTCAGAATTTCATTTCAGCTGTTAAGGATTGTGCAGTGACTGCTCTTCATCACTCGGTTCTTAAGCATACTTTAATTAAAGACATCAAGTAATAAAGACTAACTGCAATTGAAGACACGTAAGAACAACATAAAACAGATTATTAATTATCACTGTTGAATAATTAATGTCGCTCTCTCTCGGATCCCAAGCTAACACACAATCCTAATTTAGGATTTAAAAAAGATATCTTAACAGTACACCCTCGTTCTTAATTCATCAACTCTCTTCAACAGTAACAACGTAACTTAATATTAAGAGTAGAATTCTCTTCAATCCCCACAAAATTAATAGAAAGATTTTAATCTAAACTACACTTCCCTATCAGCAATTCGTTATCCTCTATCTCTCTTTATTTTTATTAATTTAATTCTATTTCATTTATATATCATTATACCTAAATCACTTCACTTTTGTCATCATCTAATTTACCTAATCGCTATTGGTGATGGACCACGTCGTTTTGAATTATGGATAAGAGATGTCACCTGAGCTGGCACCTCCCTCCCCGAAAATCTATACTACGCGTACGTGGGGGCTGGGAACAGATTGTAACATGCATCAGCCCTGTAACATTTAGATTCATCCGGGTTCGAACCCGTGAAACGACGGAAACTTCGACTTCAGATGTTTTAGTGGAGAGGAAGTTTGGAGGAGTCCATTATTGGGGGATTTAAAGAAGAGAAATGATAAACATCTAGAATTGTCTCTGGTTTCACGCGATTGGCGATGACTCATACAATGTAAAAGGTCTTTACGAGAAGATAGCATAAGGCCTGTTTCGTTTCGTCATCAATTTGGAGCTTATTTTCTATCTGGATTTATTGACTGAGTGTAACTGACTCATTCGAAATCTCAGTGCTTTTATACAGAAGCAGGCTCTCGATGTCTGTTTGCATAGTCATTCCTACGATTTTGTGTTTTCATTAATTTCTTCGTAACCTCATCAGTGTGTTGAAACCCTCTTGAGATGAGGCATCATCTCAGGAACAAAGTCCCCTTAATTGATGATGGATCTTAAATATTCGGAGACTTCGTCACATGTTTGCATTTCGCTTGCGAAAATCAGATAAACAGGTTTTGTTTGGTCTGGCAGTAATCGTCATAAGCAGTCAAGCAGTATTCATGGCAAGCCAAATTTAAGGTAGTTTCTCAACACAAAAATTATGTTGATTTAAAGACAGAGTGAGACTGAATTTTCATACGTAGCTTTAAGTCACAATTTCACCGGATTCATTAAGGAAAGATATACCAGAATTCATAGTTTGGTCTATGTTTAAGACGTTGCGCAATCGTTCCATTACACTACTAACAAACTGTGTACCAATGTCTAAATATAATCAACAAGACAAATTATATCAGAGAAACACTTCGTTGAACGTGTGAGAGTAAATTCAATACCTGTTACTTGCTTTAGAGGATAAAGGCGAATACATCCCGAAGCACAATCTTCAACTATAAAAATCCATCTAACATTTCATTAACAGTTTCTTAACGTTTAATCTTTCATTAACGGTCGTCTGATCATTCCTTTCTAGTGTTGCAATTTTAATGGCCATCAGAGTGATTTGGTTATATCCAGGTTGTAATTGTAATTTTTTGGAAGTTTTATTACTGCTTCTAACGCCAATTTAACCTTAATTTTTTCACTTTACATGGATACTTGGATTTTACATTAAAATGAATTTTTTTGAAACGAATATTTTTTTCCTCGGCATATTGTATAGCGACTCCATCGCTGATTGGGATTTTCTTTTCCCTCTTCTTCCACAATGGAGACTATAGGAAGAACATTTTGCCATTATCAAATTTATGGTGGGTTTTTTTTTTTTTCATTTTGTGAGATGTTTTTACGCAGTTTAATTCTCTCATATGTTGGGGACTCTTTATAGTTTCATAGAAGGTGGAGAGGTCGTTGTGGATCCGCTGTGTAAGGCCCTCCCAGATTATAGGATCGATTTGTGATTTTTAGCAATTGATGACCAGAAAGTTGGCTGCGCAGTCAAATGAAACGCCCGGAGATGATTGGATCCGCCTAAAGCGTTCTGATGATTCACGGAGACCCGGTGGTATACATCGTTTGTCTTGGTTTTCATCGGTTAAAGGATGATCTGTAAAGATAAGGTTTCTATGGTTTTTGGGCGTATGACGGGCGGTAAATGAAGTTCGGACCCTGGTTTAGGTGTCTGGCAACAGGGTGGCGTCCCCTGCCGGGATGGACGAGGTTGCCTCAAATCAACCCACGATACGTCGATCGGTTCGTTGATCGTCGACAGTCGAAAACTTCGTCAGATAAAGAACTGAAGAGGTTGAATGGGCTACTGGAGATGGAGTTAAAACCAGGGAGCGGCCAGACTGCGTGTTCGAGACAGTCAACAGGATGCAGGAATGCTGGCTGAAGGATCCGGACAACGGATGAGTTGAGGGAAATTCGCAGCCAGTCGAACTGAAGGAAGGAGTTCAGGGATAAAGAGACATCGGACGGATGTTCATCGGCTTAACTCAGAGAGGAGCTGGCGTTACTCTGGCTGGTGTGGAAGGAATACTGAGATCGTTCAGGATTGATTATGAGGCTATCCTGCGGTTTTAAGATCAGAAGTTCAAAGAAACCAATGTCGATCGGAAAGGAGAAACGGAGTTCAAGCCTCCCTAACCCTCGCCCGGTATCCATAACTGACGGTTGGCACGATGCCATTCTGAGAGCGGAACAGGTTGTGAAGAGAGTTATTATGGGCTGCCCCGCCTCCAGTTCGATGGGATCCCACGGCAACTGGTTATTTTGATTTTGGACTCAATTCAATAAGATACATGAAGATTTAAAAAGAATGGATGTGCTTGCGTAGGTTCAATATCTTCATTTCAATCCAGCCAGGCGGTTTTCTCAAAACAATAGAAACGAAGATAATTATAATCCAGCTCTGGCTTGACGAGATACCTGTCGAAGCTGATGAGATATTTGGAGGGGCCGGTTTTGGAGAAGAGGCAGTATTGATTCAGATATGCGTTCCTGCGGGGACTCTTGAACTGGTCATGGCTTGAATAGAACGAAAATGGATTTTCCTGAATCTATTACCAGAAAATTCCTGAGCTCAAATTCGTGCTTGAAAGGTCCCTAAGTAGGACTTACCTGGGATAATTATGCTTTCCTGTTGGTTTCCCCGTTAGTTGAATCTGCCCTCCCAACCGGTTGAGATGGATTTGGGAGGACAAAGAAAAATCTGCATTTTCTTGAGTAGATGGTAGGTAATTTGGGATCACCCCTAATGCGGGTTTGTTAATTAAAGGAAGTGGATGCAGGTTTAAGGATCAAAGTTCTATCACGTGAGAGTTTAAGTTACTGAAGGAAATGTGGTGATTAAGGAGAATAAATTATGGAGTCTACTGGAGATTAAAGGGTTCCTGCTGTGACCAGTTAATGATAACTTCAGCATCAATGAAATGCTGGAATCGTTTTTATGATCAATAGGTTTTAAGGATATCAAGGAACCTGGTTTTGTATGATTTTTGTGATACTGTGTTTCGATTTTATTGAGGAGAGGAGGAATTGATAAGGAGACATTCATAGAGACCCCAGTTAATAAAGAGTTAATTAAGGAGGAGTGTACGTTTTAGTTTTGTCTCAAGTCTTAATAAATCAAGACCAGATCGATTAATAAAAGATCTAAGGCACAGGTAGTCCAGCCCGTGTGGAGAGCAGACCCCAGCTTTGTTGGTTTTGATGATCGGGTTCAGGATCTCAAGATGAAGGCTGGAAAGATCTCAAAAGATGGAATGAAAGTTAAGGAATCAAGACTAATTGGGAAATAGAACAGGAGCGCCTCTCCAACAGTTATGTTAAGGAGGTTTCTGATGTGTTTTGCAGGCTATTATCGGATGGAATTAAGAATGGTTCCTAAAGGGAAATGTTGATAGGGCTGTGTATGCAGTTCAGGTTAACTATGGAAATCTTATCTAAATTGATGTTGATTTAAAATGAATATTAAGGATAAAAATGGATTGGAGATAAGGAATCAGACAATCTTTGGGTGATTTCTGATTGGTCAGAACCCCGGGGACAATTGTAAATACCGAAGATTATTCAGTTGAACCAGAGTGACATTAATGATGGGGTTTATGGTCAATAAGGTTGAATCGTTTTGGATCAAAATGTATCTGTTCAGTCTGAAACAGAGTTCAATCTGGTCAGCCAATTTCAAACGGACTTAAGTTACATAAAGATAAAGAAAGATTAATTGATCTTAGGACCAATAGTTTAAGGAGGTTGATCAGAATCAAGATTGTTAATTAGTTAACTGATCGATTTGTAGGTAGGTTAATTAGCGATGAGCTTGTAAAATCTTGAGTTAATAGTCTGGGCGGCGATAAATACTAAACTAGGTTGGGCGGTTACTGAGGAAGGTTTGAAACCCTGAAGCTGAATGAGCTTTTGAGGAATTCGACTGCTCTCGTTACGTCACTTTATTTGTCAAAGAGACGATGTATAGAGTGGTTTATGGAGTTAGATCTTTGGGCGTTACTGGAACCTCAGGATTGAGTAAAATAGAACTCGGTTTACGGAGGGATGCATTCAGGGAAATGTTTGGGAGGGCTTTGGTGTTGATTAATGAGGGTCGGTATGGATCCGGCTTTACCTTGGGTTTTAAGATGATTCGGTTTTTAGCCCTAAGGAATGGATTAGTCTGGGAAGAGTTGCCAGCTCAAAGATGTCAGAAGAGAACTAACAGTTCAATGATTTTGATAATTATGGTGGGTTTTGAAGAATGGTTGGATCTTGATATCAGTTGGAGAAAGCCTCAGCTAAGGAGTAAAGGGTCGTTTAAAGCACCTCCACGGGCCTGTAATCAGAAAATAAGCACCACTAAGATGAATGATTAGTTTAATTAACTGAAACTTTCGTTTTGCCTTGGTATGCAGCCTATTTTTGAGATGATTGTTTTAACAACTGGATGATTCAGTTAGGTAATTTCACTCTAACCAAATCGTTTTCGTATGATTAATTGCTTCAGACGTTCGGGAACTCCCTGCAAAGGATTGCGCCATGGAGGAAAGATCCAGCGATTTTTACCGGTTCTATGGTTTGATCAGGGGTAATCACGAGACGGGTGGAAGGTCAATCGGGCCTGGGGTTGGTTTTGATTGCTGATCCGTGGCCCCAGCTCGGTACAGGGACACCTGAAGGTTCGTTTTTCCCCTGATCAGGCTACTTCAGGAAGGTTCCCCTGAAAGAGGATAGTTTCTGCCACGGCCTGTTCATTAAAGGATGTTTTTAGTATTGGATGACTTTATTGTGAACAGGTTTTGCGTTCTCCTGGGAATTGGGACTAAGAGAGGGTTTGCTTTCTTCCCAGATCAGAATCTGATCACATGTCATCGGATCTGGTTTTGATCCTCCGGATCGGTTGAAAGATCAGACATGAATGATGGGAAGAATCGGCTGAGGAGGGAGGATTTCTGATGAGATGATTTTCGCGATGGTTGGATCCAAAGAAATTAATGAGCTTTCTGGTCTGGGACCACTTGCTGATCGCCACCAGGTCGGTTTCAGGTTAATTGATCAGTTCCAGATGAACAGGATGCCCCTAGAAAGGAAGAGAATGGTTTTCCCGATCTCCAATTCCCGGCATCATGAATCGAATTTTGGGCGGTTGTGGGATGCCCTGGTTCTCACTGGATGCAATGAATTAGAGGATTTCCTCAGAAAGGAATGATTTTGCCACGGGAATAAATGGACTCCTGGAGCTTAAGGATCAGGATGGAAGATCAGGAGAGGATAACTCCCCAGGAGGTTTACTGATCCCCTGGAAATGGGTTTGGATCATTGATTATAAAAAGTTTACGTTTAGCACTCCGGATCAATGAATCAGAAGTGGGTCGGTTTACTGGGACCCTAAAGATCGGATGAAAATAGATGGAATCAAATGAGGCACTACCCATGGTTACTTTGTTGATGTTAATAAGGATACTTTCTGGTTTTTCGCGTGAAAATTGTGTTCAAAATCAGGTCAGGAAGGAGGGCGTTGAAGGGTGAGGAGTCGGTTTTAGTTACCAAACCAGGATCCTAGGTGGCCCTTCAGACCCGTTACAGTTCCCGTCTCCTGGACTTCCCCGACCCCAGCCGGCATGGGATCTGGATTACTCAGCTCACCAGTTAAAAGACGATCTACCCTGGGGTTGATCGTTTTGATTGGACCCAATCCAATACTGGGGAAGGCACTGTGTTGGTTCAACGTGATAAGAACTGAAGGAGACAACTGATTCATGAAATCGGGTTTATCAGAATCTGATTTAATTGAGCTATCATTCTGTCAATGAAGCGCCACGATTTCAGGTGCTCTTAACCAACTGGGTTTACTATCAGAGGATGTTCTGTGGAACAGTTGATTGAACATTAAAATGATTGGGAGGATCTGTTCCAGTTTGGCGTGGGGAGAAGACTGACCCTGGATCCTGCTGAGGAGCGTCGGGAGACCCGGATTGATTCGAGTTCGGAAAACTGTTATAACAAGGATTTTGAAATTACCAAGAAAAGATGAAGGGATGTTGATTGGTGATTACAGATGTTTTTCTTCATTTCAGGAGAAATAGTCAGGATAGCTGGATTTAGGGTTCTTTAATGGTAATAAAGATACTGGATAAAGAATCTTTCTAGGTTTAATCTTTTATTACAGAATCAGGAGGAGGGAGGAAAGGACAATAATGTTACTGAGTTCAAAGATAATCTTTAAGGGATTAGGAAATGGAGTGAAGAAGCTAAGGAACAGACCTTGACCAGTAATGGACTGTCGTAGGATATTTATAAGATTTAAAGTCTGTGTTGGTTTTATGGGATGATAAATAATGGTTACCCAGGTTTTCTTTGTGAAGTTGAAAATAACAATTGATCGTCCCTTCCCCTGTTTATTAGGAGTCCAGTGATGTCAGGGTGTATTGCGCATAAATGGGTTCCCGATTACGTACCGGTGCTTCGTTGTTGTCCTGATTCAGGAGGTTAATTGGTTGAATCGATGAGACGGATTACCCGAGGTTATTATGGAATGATGTGATCAGGAGTCGTCGAGGGATCAAGGACTAAAGATGAGACGATGCAGTAATC
>BMAW01010233.1:1786-13697 GCA_019974015.1 Nephila pilipes
TATATATATATATATATATATATATATATATATATATATATATATATATATATATATATATATATAATACAAGAATTACGCATGAGCTAAACGCCAGCAAACCACAGCTATTTAGCGTGAACCTTCTGTTTTGAATGCTGTGCATCTCGCTTCTGTAAGCAATTCGTGTATTCGTTGGCTTCGTTCAAATTACAGTTGTGTCTTTCGCCGGAAAAATAAAAAGTCAACGAATTCTTATGAATTTTTTCTTGAAACTTATCAACATCCTTCTGAAATTTACAATTTATTGATAGAAGTGTGTCGTAAAGAAGGTTTATCGCTAGCATGTGTTTCTGAATGGTTTAAGAGTTTTCAAGTTTGGTTTAGTCCTTATTAACGTCGCACGTCTACGGAAGGACTTTGGGCCCCGACAGATTTAATGTGCATCAGCCTCGCCTACACGGCGGGTCTTTAGCAGCCAAGGATTGAACCAGCGACTGAACGAAAACTGCCGGCCATGAATTCGAAGCCATGACCACTAGGCTATCGTGGCCTAAGGGTTTTCAAGATGTTTGAGAAGACGTTGAAGAGGATTCACCCCTGGGACACTCTTGCAAGAGAAAAATGGAAGGCAAAATAAAAAAAAAATCGGTAATCTGTTTCGAACTGAAAATCGGTAACTAATTCGTGCGTTTGCCGAAACTGTAGGAATTTACAAAAAATCCTATCGGCGAAAAGCGTGTTATAAATGGTGCCTAAATTTCTAACGTTTGAACAACAAGAAGCTTGTAAAAATATTTAAATTGACACTTTAAATGCCTATGAAAACGACCCATATTTATCGAAGAAGATTAATGATATGTCACAAATCGCTGATTTTATTGATGACTATGAAGTGAAGCACCAATTCATATACTGGAAGAGTCCATCTTCACCAAGAGTAATAAAAGTTCGAAAGAGCAAATTAAAATTCAAACTAATATATATTCTTTATCTATATTAATGGGATTGTGTTCCTTTACTAGGTTCTTGATGGTCAAACTATTCATCAACATTACTACTTCCACGTTTTGCTCTGCGAAAGAATAAAGAAAAATCGCACCGAATCGTGGAAAAACCAGTCATTCATTGTCGTCTGTCAAGGAGTTTCCAGACACGTACATCCCAGTGTTAGTCCATCACCCTTATTCACCGGATCTTGAACCATGCTATTTTTATCTGTTCCTAAAGGTGAAATCTGCATTAAAAGAAACAAGATTTGAGTCAGTTGAAGATGTGAAGAAGAAATCGGCACTCCTCCTGTAGGTGCTGATAGAATACTTCCAGGAAATTTCGAGCAATGAAAGATTCTCGTGTAGCTTTGTAGGGATAGAGGACGGATTTACATTGAAGATGATAAAAAATTAAAATGTAACAGAACTCAAAACAATATGTATCATAAGATGCTGTTATTTAATAGCCATATCTTGTAGATATGCATATGTCAAAACATTTGATTATAAATTCTAAACGAAAATCATACCATATTACAGCATTTCAATGAATGTATTCAGAAGGCGAAAAGCATATTAGAAGATTGGGAAATTACGGAATAAAACAAATTTATTGTTAAATCCAAATACTTATCATATCCTATTCTGTGAAAATTAATACCGAAAGATTTATCCTTAGGGTTTTTTCGTGAAAATCCTGAAATAGATAAAAATGAAATATCTGAGTTATATTAGATTTTTTAAAAAATAAAATTCAAAATCTGCACTTAATTATAGAATTCAATTCCAGTGGATTTGATGAGGCGAAAAGAAACTAAATTTGATTCTTTCGGAAAGCATACACAAAATTTCTAAAATTCTATAAAAATTAATTTGACAATAGTAAAAAATATATATTGCATCCCCTTCAGTATTTGTCAGTGATATTAAGGAAATGTATATTTTATGCAAAGCCCGAAAATGAAATAACTCTAATTCCTGACTTTTATCAATCAAATAACGTAACGCTTGCCTTTGAAAAATTGGTTTCTGTCATTTATGTCTTTCCAAAGGACACATTTGTATAAAAGAAAAGAAGGTGACAATCAAGCAAATTTATGCAAAACTTGCAAACGCAGAAAATTAATCTGTGATGAGTTCGTTGTTTCCGCCCCTCCACTTCCGTCTGAAAATGGCACCAGACATTTCGAAACTTCCCAATGTGTTATGATTTCAGAGGTAGTATCCTGTAAAAATACAGATTATTGTAAATAACTACTCGAAACGAGTTCATCTGTTATATCAGGAAATTCTGAAAATAAAAACCTTCAACCTAAGTCATTTTTCGTTGAAAGTAGTTATATATCTGAGTTTGATCTATACTGCGACTCGTTTTCTAGTTTCAACAAGCTTTTGTATCGACACAAATATTTGCAAATAATTTAGCTCTTAAAAGACTATGATTAAAGCATATAACTGTTTTATATTTTTTTATAAAATATTTTGTTCTTTTATATTTCGTCACGACATGCAGTGATTGAAGCTTACAATGCGTTCAGAATACATATAGTGATTTATTTTTAAATAATGCTTAAAGAGCTGCTTTGAGCCTGCACATTCAGTTAGATGTGTTGATGCTGAGTCCAATAATATTATACCACGTTATATCATTTTCTTAAAAAAATATTTATTATATATTTATCTTCGACGGATATGGCCTTTAAAAGAATGGAATTCAAAATAATATGTCTTATAGCTTATTATTTTCCGCAAAAAATTGAACATTAATTAAAAGGACATCATTAGCTGTATAATTTGATTCATATATTTATATGGCGAATTTTGAAAAATGCAGTCGAGAATTTAATTGATCTCAAAGATCTTTTGATGTATCGTTGAACCTTTTTCCAACTGTATTATCATGTTTTGTATATGATTCACCAAATATTTCTTGAACCACATAAATAGTTGTGAGTGTGAGTGAGTGACTTCAGAATTTATATGGCTATGCTACACCAAACCAAGTGATATATAAAAAAGTAATTAAAACATTGCACTTAGGTAAAATTTAAAATCCTATTGGGACCAATTAGAAGAAAATTAAAAGCATTGGTAATAAATATGAGAGGAAATCGCAGTTTAAAATGGATAAAAGCGTAATCAGATCAGACTAAAATGAGATAAATACGTAAAGCACAATAAGCTAAGATCGAATCAAAATTTTCATTTCCTTTAAGAATTTAGTATGTTCTATTTGATCCATGGCATCCACGAGCCAGGAATCATCGACACCGTATAAAATGCAATCATCGTCATCTCCAAGATTAGGTGGTAGGGTACTTTTTTTGGGTCTATGAATATTTAATTTAATATCAATTTTCGGTTTATTGTTTAGTGCAGGATGTGAAATGTTTCGGTACGGGCTATTTAATTTATTTTTCTTTTTGGACACATAAATAGTTGCTGGTAAGAATAGAGTAAATCTGATTGTGAGTGACTCCTTATATTTCTTGACTCGTTAAAAGGTATGGTACGAAGCTAATGATGCATTTGGTTGAACCGAAAGTATTTTTTGAACATTTTCTTTTGATTATTTATATATACAATCATATAAACAGCCCTGAATTCCGAGTTCCTCTTATAGAACAGATACAAAAAAAATAGAATCAAATCTATTTAAATTAAAAAAAACAATATAAAATGAAACCAATCCTTCTCCAATATATTTAAAATCCGGAAAACTTATCACATTCTCCACGTAAGACAAGAGCTCCTTAAGTATATCCACACTTTCGTTGTTTCAAAATTCGTCTTAAGTGTCCCTTCCTTTGCTTAGCGAGGCGATTTTCTATTCGTACTCATTGTTATCCAACAAATTGTCTTCACAACCACCATTAGAAATCCCACACTGTTCGAGAGATTTATTACAGGCATTTGTCTCAGGCACTTGTGAGTTCATGATTCGACATGCGCTCCTATAGTTATGTAAGAAAATAAACTTGTTATATCGATTGATTGTTTATTAATACCTCTTTTATAAGCAACATGACAGCTATTGGTGCCAGATATCGTAGTTGTGATCCTCCGTCAAATGACAAGGACAAGCAGACATATCTATTTCCAAAATTAAACGCCTCGCCACACCATGGGTGGACTTGGGTACATCAGCTCTGCCCCATGGAGGATGTTTACTAGTATCAAGACTGAATTCTCTTATCGTCGAAACAGCGTCAATGATTTTCTGACCATTAGGCTAAAGCGACCAATAAATTAACTGAAGGTACTGGAAAATAAAATTAATAAATAAACAAACAATAAATTAACTTTAAATCAGAGTTCGTGATTCTGCCCTTGCTCCTATAGACAATGGGCCAGATGCAAAGAATTATTTTTTTTTCAGATGGTAATCGCTGATCTAAATTATATTCATAGGTCGTTGATAACTTGGAGGACGTCTTATAGGATAGCTACATGCTAAAACCCTAAGACCTTGACAAAAATTTATGCCTCGTATTATCTGAAGGTTCCTTTATCTACTGATCTATCTATCTATCTGTCTGTCTATCTGTGTGTATGTGTGTATGATGAGTTCCTCTTATCACATACTTTTCTCTTCTTAACGTGCTTTCTCTTTTTAACGTCCCACCAAACATTCCCAACGTATTTCTCAAGAGTTTTTAGCTAAAATTTTAACTGTAGCTATTAAACCACAATTTCTCTGAATCATTTCGCCCAATTCATTAGCTTTTATTTACGAGGTCTGCCATTTTCACTTTAAGGACGGGTACTTTACAGCTCACCATCGGATTAATATCGTCCGATTTCTTTTGAACTAATTCCTTGTTCTTATCCGCGTTATCAGAATGTAGAGTTTCTGGAAATCATTTTAATTTGATAGGGCTAATGCTATCTAAATCCAACGCTTAGAGCACAGCAATTGCACTTGTATTTCTAAGCTACTTTTTTATAGCACTTATGGATCCTAATAATAATTACATTGATTTATAGGGTCTTCCAGCCGGACCTTTACCTTTTTGTTTTTTCGCTCTTATTCCCATGTGTATCATTATCGTTCAGTTAATGAATATTGACTTTTCTTTTGTAATAAAAGATTTGTGCATAGTTCTGAAAAATATAATAAATAATATATCGATATGGAATAAAATATTTTAAAATATTCTTAAGATTTTTCTTCGAAAGGAATATAAAAAATACAAAAATGTAAAACGAATGCTAATGAAGTGACTTATGTTTTATTTTATAGTATAGAAATTAATTCCTTATGTAAAAATTTTGACTCTTCTCTTAGTAATAGTCTACGCTTCTTTGGTAGGACACGCTTCCAAATTTATAAACTATGGCTTTACTGTCACTAGAAATAATACAAATGCGTAATGAGACAATAGAAAGTAAAAATAAAATCTACTAAATAAAGTCATAATGCCTTAAGATAATAGAATTAACTTAAAGACAAAAAAATAAAAACTCTTGCAATTTAAAAGACAAACTTATTTGCATATCTTTAATAGTGTTATTTACGCATCAAATATGTAATTTATGTGTGATAAATGTTTCGTAAATAAACACACTAATACAAAATATCTTAAAACATAGACCAGAATAGGTTTAAATCAGTTCTTTTAACTTTTACTAAGGTCAAGGGGGAAATATTAATTCACATCAATTTAAGCTCAAATAACAAATTAGAAAACTTCCGAATTATGTAAACAAGAGAACTCTTATCTCTCTGATAAAATAGAAAAGTTAAATCTGAGAGCCTTGAGGGGATGATCCCAATATCATTGTAAATCAAACACCAGATGCGGATTTTCAGCGAGCACAATATTTATTTGTAAAAAAAAATAGCTTGAAGGGTTATTTTACCCGCGTCTGTTTTCGCTTCAAACTTCCTGAATACACTTCACCTTTGTAAAATTCATTGGTGCCTCTAAATCTTATTGCAAATTCAAAAATGATTCCTGTTTTCTTTCCGGAGGAAAGTACAATATAAAAGTCTGTTCTGTTTTTTGCGAGAAACTGCTCCGTATAAATCCATTGCTAAACAACCCTGATATTATCCTGGACAAAGTCGAGTTATGTTAGTGATTATGATTGGAATACCAAACCTAATGCGGGAGTCCATCTTTGGACTTAAATATGTTCATAATTTAAAATTGTAACGAACCAGATTGATAAATGATAGCAAGCGTCTATGTCAGTGATGTTTTAAGGACTTAAAACAAAAATAAATTAAGACAAGGCTTTCTTAATCAAATGATTTCATATATATTCAAATAATATACATAATTTAACAAATTCAACAGCATTTATAATTTTTTTGTTCTTTTAATGCGTGATATTCCTTAGTGTATAAGAATATTTTAAATTTTTCAGGAGATTGACAATGAAAATGTTCCATAGTAATTGCTATACCACCTTCTTTAAAAAAATCAAAGACAAAAAACTCAATTTCAGTAACACTTGTCATTTCAGGGTGTTATCTGTATGAATTGTCGTGTAAATCACTTTATGTTGTATTACATTGAATTTACAATTCTCATACATTCATTGCATTATAAAATTTGTATTTATATATGAAACACATGAAACAAAAAAAAATAAGTTCTTTTATTGATTAACTAACTCGAAATTATAATTTAAATGAATAAAAGCTACTTTTTCAACCATTGAAAAAGGCAATAAATAATCATAAACTTGAAACTATTTCATATAAATTCCGAACATAAAACAACATAACTCTTTCATGGATCAAACTTTATTTTTATTTTTGAACATATTATAAATTTTTCTAATTCATACTCTAAAAATATATAACTCATATTGAAAAAATATATAATTATAAAAAAATCATTTCAACATATATTGTAAAATAAATAGATCCAATAATTTTTTTTTTTTTTTTTTTTTTTTTTTTTTCATTTTCTCAAAACAGACCTAAAATAAAAAGATGAGAAATAAATTGTTTTCAAAGTTTTTTGTCTTCATTTGACATCGATGTGTGAGATGAAGTAATAAATAATTTATTTAACGTTTAATGGCTTCAAATCTTGCCACTTTATCAACTTCACAAATTAATACAATCAGGCAATGAATGACGTATAATTATTTATTTGGTTTTTGGATTTCTCAACAGTTAGTTCTTAAATTATATTTGTGAAAATAGTGTTAAAGTAAGAACTTCCCAGAAATAAACCAATTTTATTCGAGTCATTTGTAGCACATCGAATGAAGGCTCGAATCCTTGAACCATATATAGATCATCTATATTTTTATGACATGTTTCCTTCCTAATTTAATTCCTCCATCATTTTTTAGTATAATTAAAGGTCAATAACTGCAAAATTCCAGTTGAAAATACTTAATAGCAAGATAAAAAAAATTATTAAAAATGAAAATATGTATAAGGTTGCTCTCTTTCAAATCTATCTCAATTCAATTAATCCTAGTGAGTAATCCAATATTAAAGTCTTGTTTTGCCAACTCTTTATGACAACCGATTTGTATCTTGATTGTTTAACGAAATCTTGAATCCAAGAA
This sequence comes from Nephila pilipes, assembly GCA_019974015.1. Classification (NCBI taxonomy): domain Eukaryota; kingdom Metazoa; phylum Arthropoda; class Arachnida; order Araneae; family Nephilidae; genus Nephila; species Nephila pilipes. The sequence goes on from BMAW01010233.1 coordinate 9,295, forward strand.
ATTAAATACGGTAACTTAATCGAATTTACAAATATATATAGTCCTGTCGTTATCGTCCATCTCCTTTCTCTTCTTCCTCTTTCCTTTCAATTCCCTCTCACTTATATATCACTATATCAAATTTCCTATCTTCTAATTACGGTTGTGTAGAAATTGTAAGTTTTTACATTCAACTTTCCAAAAAGCCCATGAGGTTAGTGAAGAGTAATTCGAATAGCCGAACATCATATTTTCTCTCCTGAAACTCCTTTCTTACCGACGGTGTGATATAAATGTCTCACTTTGTTACTTGCAGGTCACCGTCTCTACCACCAAGGTCGTACTAAATTTTTTGTTGGCTATAAATTCATTTCTACAGTTATATACACTAAACTTCCATAATTCTATTGTGATCTACATAAGTCACGTCTCATTCATTGGGAGAAATTTCAATTCAAACAACATCACATAAATGTCCAAAACTATTAATTAGAGGGGGAAACTGAACGTTATAAACTGTTGAGTACTATAAAGTACTATTTTGATATTTAAGAAAAGTTAAGTATTTTTATAATATTTTTATTTTTTTACTAAATTATTTACCAAAATTTTCATTTCAAGACAATTAAAACCGATATTAAAGGATGTACAATATCGTACAGCCATCATCTGCATTCCGTCTTCATAGTAATCTGTCGTTTGACAGTTAACTACTGCAACACAATTTTTCACATTATCATTGTCATTATCACACCGATCACTTTAATGCTTCTTTTAAGGCTCCCATCTACCCGCCATTTTGATTTCGTGGACATAATGTTAATACAATTCAATTTCGACTTTCATTCTCACATCTTAACTATTTGATCTATTTGAATGCAATAAAGTGCATCTAAACAAGGGGGGGGGGGAAATGAATATCTCTATGGAATTATTTTTTCTCTATTTTTTAAAAGTATTTAAAAATATGTTTATAGTCTGGAAAACTCGCATATGAATCATTAAAATAGGGGAAAGAATACTTTTAAAAATTGGAGAAAAAATGTCTTTCCACAAAAGCCTTTATTATTATTTGCTCTTTCAGATGCACACTTGATTTGCACTTTCAGATGATGTGAGAACTGAAGTCAAAATTCTATAAGATTAACATCGCATCCACGAAATCAAAACGGCGGGTAGACGGGAGCCTTGAGTAAAGGAATGAGTGGTAGCCCCTTGAAGCCAAATAACGGATATAGTGAGCATATGAGGTGCATGTAGCGGAGAGTTCATGGGTTAGACCAGGGGTCTCCAAACTTTCCAGCCTTAGGGCCATATTGATTACTCCAGTAAATTCCAAGGGCCAAAACCATATTATCATTCATTGTTGCCGGTGGTAAAAAGTTGAATCAGTCCACTAGTGGTATAAAATATGATTACTTTTTTGCCAGATGCCTCTAGCGACGGGAACGCTTTAATTTTATGCCTCTAGCGACGGGGACGATACTCATTTAATTTCTGCCAGATGCCTCTAGCGACGGGGAAGCTGATGTATTTTCCGTATCGTATGGGTATCCGTTATAATGGGGTACCCGCATCGTATCGCCATAGTAATCATTGATTACAAAAGTAATGAAATACACAAGTAATCATTGATTACTTTTTTCTTCAGTAATCGTTACTTCGGTTCCTAACGAGTAACGAGTACTCAAGTAACGAATGAGTATTTTTTTTACATGAAAAAAAAAGTCCGAAAAAGTACGCCACGTTTAAAAAAGGCTGCAAATCGGACTAAAGTCCGCAAAACGGCAACACTGCATATTATTAATTTTCCTGTCATTATCTGTAATTTCTAGATTAGTCGTAGAGTACGAGCGAGCCATGAGGAGTAACGTGACAGGACATCTGGTGGACACAAGCGGAAATAGGTAGTACCTTCTATCGCTAACAGATGGCGCTAATAGCACTTACAGAATAATCTCGTTGGTTCGAGAAAGTTCTGGTGTCTTCCACTCACTTCTAGATGGCAGTAAGTGGAATATATAAGAAGGCTAGTGGCGCAACCACAAGTCAAAATTCCGGAAAGCAAAACGTAGCATTTACCCACTAATTTGCCGGGATTCAAAAATGACTCTAGAAAATAAGCTGCTTCTGTACACAGCTGTTCTTCGACCTATTATCACGTATGCATGTCCCATTTGGGCGTATGCGGCTAAAACTAATATTAAAATACTAGAAACAACACAAAGCTCAACATTACGTATGATTACCAAAGCGCGCTGGTACACAAGAAACACAGAAATAATTAAAGCTACCAAAATCCCCACTTTCAAAACCTTCATCCAAAAAATTTTTTAGCTCTCTCACATCCACTAATAATATAAATATGATTAACTTAGAAAACTATACACCCAGACAAAACTCAAAAAGACCTAGAACTGTTTTACTTGATTCATACAACCCCCCTTAATAATAATTAACACCTTTTTAATAACTCATTCACCCTTAAAAACATCTCAAAATAGTTAAATTAACTTTACTTATAGAAGCCGCATACGGCCCCATCGCTTAATACCGGTAGAAATACCGAATCACAAAATGCAGCAACTCAAGCTGCGGTCAAGCACTGGGAGGGTGACCGCTTAACGGTCATTTTTCCTTTTTCCAACACGGCAATCAGTTCATTCAATAGGAAAGCTCCCCTCCGCTACCAACAGCCAATAGGAAAGCGAGCTCTTGGCACCTCCTCTGAACAAAACTCTCAACTTCAAGCCTTCTATACCAGACTCCAATGCTCTCTTTTTCAAACCTTCTTACGAACTCAATATACAGAATGTTTTAATTTCAATAACTTTTTTACCAAGTCTAAATTGCTTCAATTTGCCGACACGAGCTTGAAGGCCGCTCCGCGGCCTATGTGTTCGGTTAATTTCTCCAATGTTCAATTGTATATTCCTGCCTGTACCCACTATTTGCTGAATAAAAATTTTGAAATCTGTTCTTATCAGCTTAATCGCGCGAGCGGTACTACACTTTAATCAATGTTATTCTACTTATAGGTTCTCCTGCGACTCCACAGTGATGAATTCATTCCCCGGGTAAGACCTTCGACTTGTTGCTATGCTCTCTTTTCCCGCCTTTTACTTCTGAGCGCCATCTTGGCTGTTTCTCCTTGTCTTTGGCTTCTCTGGTTGCCTCGGTAACCAAGCCATTCCTGCGCGGGAAAAGTTGGCTCCATTGAGCCCTTGTTAAGCCGTTCCTTCTCGGGACTTGTGATTTCCAGCGTGTGTCTTCTGGCCGAGTTCTATTGTGTTTTGAGCGCCGTATAGGTGTGTTTACCCACCTGGACTCGCGAACTGTGCCCCAGGTGTGTTATCTACAGTTTGAGCGTGTATTCCCGCTCGGATTTAGACTGTTTCAGCGCGTTTTAACTCGGACAATGTCCGGCAAAAGCGTCAAGCGTTGGTGGTCCGGTGAGTGTTTAGCATGCGTTTTTCTATTGTTTTAATAATTCATTGTACTTGTATTGTATCATTTCATTGTGTTTTTGAATGCCATTGTTTAAATAATGTCTTTATAGTGTTTTAATAATGTTTACCTGTGATTTGGGACTGTATTTAAGTGCAAATTCATAACGAGTTTCGCCATAAGTCTTGTCACTTTAACGAACTTTCTCATTATTATTGCTTTTATTTACCATTGTTTTCAATTATGTATTGTTGTTTTTACTGTGTTACTATTGTTATCGTGACGTTAAAGGCTTGTGGGACTGGTCTAAGCTGTCGCTTGACCAGTAGGTGTGTTACAGACTTCGCCACACCTGTATTCACACCCGAAACGCGTTCTTGTCTATCTCTTTTGTGCCCAAATCACAATGAAAATATTGTTTTAATTAAATATATTGATGTATTACGGTGGACAATTAGTTAACGTACCTGTATCTGATGCTATCATTGTCTCAATGTTCGTTTTTCACCTGTATTTCTTTTGTTTTTCCTCGATAGGCCTAAGTTCTCCATGCTTTTCTATGGAAACTTAGAACAATACCCATTGCTTCATAACTATTGTCCCTCTTGACCGGTACTAAAAATAATAGTTTTGTTCGATGCGGACAACTGTTGTCCTTGTTTGAGTGTTGACCGCATCTTTCTATTGTTATCGGTCTCGAAGATGCAATGGGATTCCTATTGTTAACCTATCGAGATTGGCGGCCAACGCCCATGTTCTCTGCGCCATTTCGTTTTCCGTTGTTAACATGGAGTGAGTGAGTGAGTGATTGTCGATTTTTTATGGCGCAAGAGCCAAAGCAGGCTATGCTGCGCCAAACACTAGTTAAAATCGATTAAAATTTAATGGCATTAAAAAAACAAGACCAACACAAGAAATACACAAAAGATAAAAAGTTAAAAATCAAATGTGGTGTAAAAGGCCAATATGTCGTAAAA
>BMAW01010242.1:0-19832 GCA_019974015.1 Nephila pilipes
ACATTCGTTCGGTTACGTATTGCTCACGAAATTGGGGAGGAGGAATCTAAATGTTACGTCTATTTAATGTCTTTAAATAATTTGAGTTAAGCGTTGCAAGTACCATGACGAAAATATTTTCGACGTCATTAAAATTTATTGATGCGATTTCATTTTTGAAATCCATACTGGTATGATTGTATATATATATATTAAGAAATCGCTGACATATTGTAAGTTAAATTGACTAGAAGATTTAAAATAACATTTTATTTATTTATTAATAATTACATTTGTTCTTTTTATAAAAAGGAAACAAGTTTCTGGAAATAAATTTTATTAACAATTAAACCATCAACTAAATAACCTCCATATGTTTTACCATATATACTTTTCTGTATGCAGTATTATACTGGCCAACAAATAATAACTACACAGAAAAGAAATAACAGTTCTCAATAATATTCTATACATTAATTTACTAACGTAACAGTCTGTTTTGATTCATAGAATTTGTTGTAGACTCGAAATTTTTTTTCCTTTCGCGATATTCAATAGCATATTGCTTAATATCTCAAATTTAACATTGTTGACTGTTCAAAATTTCCAAAGCACGTCCGTATCTGTGACGGAATCAATTCAAATATCAGAAATTTTATTTACGAAAAAAAAATAATGCATTTATTTTAATTCTTTGAAATATTCCTGTAAATCATTAAAATTAAGGATATATAGAATAGCGCATTTAATTGTATTAATACTGAATATCTGATTAATCCAAGTAAATCCAAACAGAGGGATGTGACGTAAAATAAATTTTAAAAAATGCGGACTCTAAGATTTGAAGCGATCAGTATGTTGAGCTTAAAGTTTTAAAAATTACGAGCGAATCATAATTTTCCATCCTCATATTTTGTTAGTTGTTTGATATTTATAAGTAATGACACACGACCTTAAACCTATTCGGGTTTCTTGGGCCTCTCGTAGCAGAAAATGACGTCACAGCACCTATTAACTTTACGTTAGTCCTTCTCTTTTTTATACAATGTTTTGAGAGGAACAATAAGCATTTTGTTGTACGGGCGTTAACTTTGTTTTGTGCTGCTCTCTACTTTCAGTTATTGTAACATTAAGAAACCTATTTTAAGTCTGGTAAGATCTGGAACAAAGACAATTAAGGTTATCGAAAATCCGGGATGAATCGAGAACGAGAAAATAGATATCAAATAAAAATGCGTACATAATTATATGCATACTTATAATATACGTATTCGGTTGGCAAAGGTGAAATAATAGTTAAAGTATTGCCAACGTTATCAACTTAATATTTTACCATTCTGTTATTTGTTAGGGAGGATCAGGGATGGAGAATTTACACATTTTTCCACAGTTAAAAGAAATCATTATAGCTCTAAAAATATTAAAAATAGTTTCTTAAAAAAAAAATTGTTAATGGAGCCGGTCAGCTAAATTCACTATAATGAAGTATGAGTTCTTGCTTGGAACTATTGCTATTTGAGTGTTTAGTAACGTGCACTAAACAGCCACGAGAGGATATTGGTGACGGACTCAATTTTAAGCCTCGGTCAGTGGCAAGACACACCTGAACTGGCCCCCTCTCCTACCAGCCAACTAGAGGACTTTAGGCTGATTTAATGTTAAACCAGCCCCGTACTGGCAGATGCTTCCAGTAGCCAGAACCTGTGACTCGACAGGAAACCCGCCAGCCGCAGTGAGCTGACCATTATCACTAGGCAACTGGAGCCACGGAACTGTACGACATCACATTAATAGTGTATTTGGCTCCTAGTGTTGTACACGGCATACATTATCAAGTTCATAAATTTTGAAATCAATTTTGACCTCATAAATATGAGCCAAGCGGTCGCCAGAATCAAGGTCAGCAATGACAGGCAAGAGGTCACCGTTTCGTGTGGCTTATCTCACAGTACCATGAGTTATCGTTGAAGTTTGGTTTGGGCAAACAAACAATGTCGACTCCTTTAGCTCAAATCAGTAAGGTGAAAATTTTGTGCTAGTGGTTTCCACACATGACCTGAATGAAAAACAAGAAAGAAAAGCGTTTGGAATCCTGCTTGATGTTGCTCTCATCGCTCAATCTAGGTCGTTTCTGAATCGAACTGTACTTGCGATTAGAAGAGATCTAATATATTAATCACAAGCGTTTGTTCAGTTCAGGTTTCGCACTTTTAAAAAATGATTGTAACGCTAAAAGAATCACAGGTTAGAACTTCAGCCTCTCCATACTCACCAGACCTATCCCCACTATTTCTAATTTCTTCCACACCAATTTGGGACAACTTTTTTAATATGATTACTTCTCTATTCTGTCATTGGCCTTTTCTTTCAGGAATTCGTAGACTTTCGACCTTCAATGTTTTTATACTACCAGCCTGAACAACCTGCCGCTTAAATAGAAAAAAGTGTACAGACAATAAAGACCTGCATACTTTTGGTAGATACAATAATTTCTTATGTTTATGGCTATCAAGCTATAAAGCTTTGTCTTTTTTTTTTTCCTAAATCCTTGACGACCTGATATATTTCCCAAAGCTCTTCAGACTTGCATAAAATAATGTAACTATATAAATTAAATCAATTTGAATTTGTATATACAATACTATGTAACTTTGGTATAATGCTATAAAAATGAAAACTGGAATTCAGTTCTCTTGGACCAACCTGGTTTGCACCAATGAACCTTCAATATTTTCATTAAGTTTTTTTTTGGACTGGATTTTCATTAACTACTAGAAGCAACACGAGGGCTATTGGCGACGGACCTCGTGGTACAGACCACGGTCAAGTGACGAGGACGTCTGAGCTGGCACCCCCTCTCTAACATCACCACCAGCAGGGTACCTTGGGCCCGAACAGATTTAACGATGCATCAGCCCCCAGCTACGGCGGGTCTTTGGCGGCTGAGGATCAGACCTGACCTGGAGCAAACCGCCGGTCTGAGTCCACGACCTTGACCACTAGGCTACCGCGGCCCATATTTCCGTAAGACCCGGATTAAGCCAGATTAATTGGGACCAGAGCCCCGGACGATTATCACAAACCGTGTTAACGGAAAATGGTAAAAAAAAAAAAAAAAATGAAACATACTTCCATAAAATCATCTTTATACAGTGCTTTTTCGAAACTCATGGGCAAAAATTTAAAGAAATAGAAAACATTCAAACAAACAATTTTTCATCCCACAACGCACAAGTGGAATGAACGCTAGACGTCGCTGTAATGGAAAGCGCATGAAGCGCAGTGTCTTACTCATCGTTATTTATACTTGAACTTCAGGAGTATGGCGACATGCAGTAATCAAGAAAAGGCCATGCCTGTTGATCGGAATATTGATTGCTTTGATGTTTTCTATCGCCCCTTAAGTAGCCCACGGACCTCAAAACACCTAATAACTCATCGAGGTGAATCCTACTTACAAAAGCCAAAGACATCTACATTGTGCGTGGAAATTACACTTAAAGTTGTTTTTATTACATTTCTTATTTTAGACAATGTGTAGTACCGTGAGTCATTTGCGTGATTGGTGACAAAAGTGTGACTGGGTTTTGCAATAGTTGTTTGCAGGTCAGTCGTCAATAGACTTCGTGCTGCTTTTTCAGTGAGACATATTAATAACCAATCAAATCTTTTCTTGATTAACGTTGACTTCATTAACGATTAACACGATGGCAACTGACGAACTAGTCATTTTGAGCCTCTCTCAGTGACGGACGGCAGCTGAGCTGACTATCTCTCTAACTTCCACCACGCACGGGAGGGCTTTGAGCCTCGACCAGCCCCGGAATACACTGTGGGTTTCCCAGTGGTCTAACGCTCGAACCTACGACTCGACAGCGCCGACCGCAGGTCATTACCATAATAATACTCTACCGCGACCACTACTCAGAAGTTTTAGTTATTTAAAGTAAAAACCTAATTTTCCCAGTTGATGAAGGTGAATGGTGAGTGACTGTGGGGTTTTATGCGCAAGAGAGCCAAGCAGGCTATGCTGCATGAAGCTTTAATAAAACGAATTAAAACAATATGGAAACAAACACAAAGTGATAAAAGTGAAAGGTTAAAACTCGAAATTTGATTGCAAAAGGCCAATTTGTTTTAAAAAAAAGCAAATAAATTACGATGGGGTTTCCCCACCATGTCAGACAGGCTTTTAAACTGATGAATTAAAGAAAACACGTGTGTGTTAAGAAGAAAGACCGGATAGGCAATTAAAATGTGATGAATAGTGTAAGGACATGGCAGAAAGGACACTCAGAACAACCTCTCGTCGCCAATAGCTCTCGTTCAAGTGCGACGTTGATTTAAAAAAAAACTAAACTAAAGTTATTTAAAATTTGAGTGATCGAGAGGTTAAAGGACAGAATTTATAGATATAAAAATATTGTGCTTGGATGTAGATGTTTCTGATTTTACTATCTAAAAGATGATAATCAAGCTAAACAAGATAACATAAAATGCCAAGAAATGCAAACATTTTGCGGATAAACTAAGGAGAATTATAGTTCTCGAACTTTTTCTTTTTAGACATCTTATCTGTTATTTATCTGTCATTTCTGATCGACTGATTGGTTCGTGAGAGAGAGATGTGGGCGACAAAAGGTATTATTCTTTTCTTTCAAAACGATTTCCTCAGATTAAAATATTCCATCATCTGTAACTAAAGCTCTAAATACTCTTTTGTTCGGCAGCCTTCTCCAGAAATCGATAGTGCGCGTCTGGATCGATTTGGGATATGTTTCCAGGAAAGACCATTTCTATGGAAAATATGATTTAAGCGAAATCTTTCGTGGAAGTATTCTCTCACTACAACTCACATTTCAGAAGAATTTCATTGTTTATTTTCGAGGTGAAAGAATGTATATACACGATTTTAGATATTAATTTTTTGGAAAAAAAAAACTTTTTTTTTAAATTCAGAATTAAAAAAAAATATATTAATTAAAATTTCGGTATGCAGCCAGACAACCCGCATCTTCAGTCATGTTTCAGAATATGTTTCAGATTATCGGTTCTGTTACAAGTAGAACAAACTGCTTCACAGTAAATTGGAGCAGGTGATGGTATCTTTCAAAGGCGCAAGAGAGCATGTGTGTGGCTGTACTGCACCAAACAAGATAAAGCTGTGATCTAGACGTGAGAAAATATTGAAAGACGAGTGATTGAAGGTGATAGCATTTCAATGGTGCAAGGGTAAATGTGTACCGTGCCATGCAGAAGGATCGCTGGGGTATCAGGGGCGCGTCACCCGTGTTTACAAGACGAAATGCAGCCACGATTGGAAAGAAAAAAAAGAACATTAGAAATCCTAAAAGTTGAATCTGCTTGAAGGACCAGAATTATCTCAATTCTGCTGAAACCCAGGAGCCTCTCTCTTCTGTTTATTGTCGAAGTTAGGAAATTATATCAATGGTACATTACAAAAAATTTCGGATGTTAAAAATTTCCATTATTTTTTCTAGTTTGTCTTGATAATTGTATGCATGGATGTGCCTTCAAAGGCTACCCAGTGGATGTTAACTCGCATTCCGTTACAGCTCTAGCGATTTTAACCTCTTGCTCATTCAAAGTATTTTTTGGTGGCCGCATTAGCTAGTGGCCATGGAAGCGGACTCGCCGGCGATTTTCGTCGTGTCGTGGGTTCGAGCCTTGATACCCTTAAAGACCCGCCGTGTAGCCAGAGGCTAATCGTTAAAACTATCGAAGACTCTAAATTCCCAATGGCGTCGTGTGGCAAGTTAAGAGGGTGTCAGGCTCAGTTGTCGTCCTGCTCACTTGACCCAGATTCAAAATGACGAGGTCCTATCCAGACTCGCGTGTCACGTTTCAGCTACGCAGTTATAACAACCAACCAAAATATTTCTGAGATTCGAGAATCCAAAGAAATACTGGACTGAGTCATAAATATGAATAACCTATGTATGGAATCTTCGTCTATAAATACTTTCAAAGAATCTGCATGAAGCTTTTTTTCTATAAAACTGAATAACTATCGAACTATAAAAGCAGATTTAATGTGAGCGTTTTTTGCCATACAAAGCTGTCATGCAATTGGATCTGAGTAGAACTTATTTTTGTATAAGCGGCGCTATTGAGAACCATTCAATAGAAGTTGAATGTAGTTTTTAGATACGAGCTACATAAAATTCCAGAATTTGGGTTCTGTCAATTAATTAAATGGCTATTAATATTATAGGATTTTTGTCATTTGAAGCTGAGTTTATTGTTAATTTTTGGTAACACACATAGGCAACATTAGGCTCTCTTATTTTGTACTTCTGTCAAATGAGCTTAGGATCGAATCAAGTGTGATCATCCCCTCCTACTAACTTCCCCACACTTTGAGTGGAAGGACTTTGACCCTCGACAGATTTAACGTGCATCAGCCCCAGTTACAGCGGATCTTTATTGGCATCAAGGCTCGAACCTGCTACTCGCCGACTTCATTTATGGCCAATCGGGAGTCTGGTACCATGACCACTGGGCTACCGCGACCATAAGAGTCACCGTGTAGTCGAAGCTGGTGCACGCTAATTTTGTCGAGATGGCAAAAAATCGTTTATAGAGACTGATATTTTATCATTTAGAGAGACTGATGTACATTATTCTGTTGAGGCTCGAAGTCCTCCCGTTGGTGTGGTGTGGAAATTTGGAGAGGGAGGTGACAGCTCAGATGTCGTCTTTGTCGCTTGAGCCAGGTTCAAAATTGCGAGGACAGTCGCCAATGGCCCTGGAGTTGCTTCAGTGCAACATTAATGAAACTTATCAATCAATCAATCACATTTGACCGAGGTTCGAAACTTCTACACTCACAACTAAATTGCGGATTTCAAGAATTGGAATCAATACTATTTTTTTCTGACAAAAAAAAAAAAAAAAAGAAGAAGAAGGGCAAGGGAAGTTTTTTTTTTTTTTTTTCAGAGAAGAGATGGTTATTCTAAAGAAGTTGTGAATATGTATTTTAGATCATAGATTCCCCACCTTTTCCGGTCTATCGCGATCTTTTAAAATAAATAAAAATTCTCACCATCCCCTTGAAAAAAAAACCAGTCTCCGGCCGACTCTTTTAAACCAATAATTACAGTTGTGAGTTTTCGAAACTTTAATAAATATTAAAAATACTTGAAAATTTCACAAAAAGAAAATAATCACACAGAAACATATCATTTCCTTCATTCTTTCAAATGCATTTTATTCTTCGAAATCAGAAGGAATTATGTGGCTTTGAGAAGAAAAGTAGAATACTCCATAGAATTAACATTACGTTCGAACGGAGCAAAAACTAGTCTCGTTCCTATATTATTTGAAAAAGAATTGAGAACTAAGTCATGTTACCATTAAATGCAGACTGAGGTTGCTTATATAAGACATTTACAACTATTTATTGAAACACATGTTGTATGAATCGCTTTTCAGCTCGCCCTTGCGAGCTCGGGGAGAGGCAGATGATCAATTTCACTCACTCAAATAGCCTTGAACCAGAACTACCCTCTTAGATTTTGGGCGGTACCAGCCCCGTTAGGAAACACTGTTTTGGATGAAGAGGTTCAAAACATAACAGGTTGCAACTCCTTTGGTCCTCATTCCTATAGTTTAGTTTATTTTTTATCAACATCGCACTATAAGCAACACGAGGGCTATTGGCGACGGATCTCGTCTTTTTGAACAACGGTCGAGTGACGAGGACGACACCTGAGCTGGCACCCCCCCTCTCCTAACATCCACACCACACCAACGGGAGGACTTTGGGCCCCGACAGATTTAACGTGCATCAGCCCCGGCTACACGGCGGGTCTTTGGTAGCTAAGGATCGAATCCGCGACTGAACGAAAACCGCCGGTCACGAATCCGAAACCATGACCACTAGGCTACCGCTGCCACCCCTCATTCCTATACATAGCCTTGGGTGGGGGGGAAAAGCCTCCATAACTTGTTTGTATTTTTATTCAAAATTGGATTTTTAAATCATTATTGGATTTTTAAATCCTTTTTTACAATGTCTTACAATTTTTATTATTAACTATGTATCTCATATCAATTTTTTTTTTTTTTTTTTTTTTTTTTTGGTTTTGAAAAACTTATAGAGCTTCTAACAAATGTTTGGTGCAGCACAGCCAGATTGGGCTCTTGCACCTTTAACTCACAATCCCTCCCATACAAAGCCATTAATCGACGCGATTATCAATCATTTGGCGTACCTATGGCTGACTTTTGGCAATGGACGTGACACAGTTATTGTATTTATAAATTACGCATTTTTTCTTAGGGCTTCCAAAAATATTTATTTCTTTGTCGAGGGATCTCCAGCTAGGAAAAAACCCATGTTATTTTTCTCACTTTCATCACTGAGTTCACTGTCTTCCGAAATTATAATCCTCGAAATCTTTTTATCAGAAACGCGCATCAAGTGAAATGTTTTACTTGGATGCATAATCTAATTTTGACTCACAGGGCAAAGTATTAACACAGATTTTTTTTTAATATCGTGCAAAGTTCTGGAGATAACTTTCCCGTTTTTTAATACTGCGATTGACAGACCAGAATAAATACCGCTGTTATTTACTAGTCTGTAAGTTAGAATCGTTTCTGGTGTTGCATTAATTTTAGAATACGGAGTTCTGGGGTACAAAGTACTAATTTTTAAATATTTCGAATCAACTCCAGTGTTTGATATTCACTTAAAAAATCTGGAAAAAAATATATCTTAAGGCTACCCGCCATTTTGATTTCGTGGATTTAATATTAATCCGATGGAATTTCCACTTTTGCTCTCACATCTTTACTATTTGATCTATTTGAATGCAACAAAATGCATCTAAAAGAGCAAAAATTAATGAAAGCTCCTGCGGAATTACTTTTTACCTCCGATTTTTGAAAATATTTTTAAACATTCTTTAAAGATCGGAAAACTCGCAAACAAATAACTAAAATAGGAGGAAAGTAATTCCGCAGGAGCCTTCATTATTTTTTTGCTCTTTCAGTTGCATTTTATTGCATTCAAATAGATCAAATAGTAAAAATTTGAGAGCAAAATTAGAAATTCCATCGGATTAACATTACGTCCACAAAATAAAACTGGCCAAAAGACGGGAGCCGTAAGTATCGTGTCACTCAGCTGTACTGAATTCGAAGAATGCGGTGTTAATAATTTGGAATGTTTATTCTCCTCTTAAAATTCTGACATTTGTATGTATTGGTATGACGATTAAGTAAGATCAGAAAGGTTAGAAATTAATGAAAATTTCAGAGCAATTTTTTTTTTTCTATTTTCCAAAAAATTTTCAAATATTTTTAAATGTCTGAAAATCTACAAAAGATTTTCCTATATATCGATTACATTTTCTCTCCGATCAAAGTATTTTAATATATTTCTAAAGGGTCTAACAATTCAAGATAATTTTATTATAATTCGATAACATTTTTCTACGGATTTTCCAAGACATTTTAAATGGTCTGAAAATCCACGCATAATTTTTGCACATTTTTCGATTACATTTTACTTCCAATGTCTCAAAATATTTTTAAATATCTTAAAATCCACAAACGATTTTCACATATTTTGCTGATGTTTTTCTTCCGATCCCATTCAAAACATTTAAAAATATTTTTTTAATGGTCTAACTATCCATGAATGGTTTTCAGACATTTCGATTACATTTTTCTACAAATGTTCAAAATATTTTCATAGGCCTGATGAAGGACGACTTCCACACATTTCGACTACATTTTTCCCTCTAAACTCCCAAAACATTTTTAAAGGTCTGATGACCCGCAAACGATTTCCACATATTTGGATTCCATTTTTCCTCCGATCTCTCAAAACGTTTTAAAGTATTTTTGAATTCGTAAACGATTTTCGCATATACATTTCGATAAAATATTTATACGATTTCTGAGTTTAGCTTACTTTAGTTTTTATTAACGTCGCACTAGAAGCAACACGAGGGCTATTGGCGACGGACCTCGTAATTTTGAACCTCGGTCAAGTGACGAGCACGACACCTGAGCTGGCATCCCCCTCTCCTAACATCCACACCACATCAACGGGAGGACTATACGATTTCTGAAGCACGATGCCATCGAAATTGATTTTGTGTGATGTAAATAATTTTAGAAAATTTTTATAATTTTAATAAAATTGACAATTTTTATTTATTTATTTATTTTTTTTTTAATTTTGAAAATTGGTTGCAACAGATCCGAGGAGAAAAATATACACACGAAGCTGAATAGTGTATTACTACGAAATACAGAGACGACACAAATCAATAAAAAAAATTTCATTAACTGAGTTAAATTGCACAGCACTTTTTTCCTTAATCGGATTGCTTATTTTGCGCTTTTCACGTTCAACTAAAATTGATTTTTCTTATTATCCATTCGTAAATTATTTGAATCCATATTTAAAAATATTTTGAAACAAAATTATTCTCTCTATTCAAACTCCTAAATAGGTACAGATTTCAAACACGGAATTAAAAAAAAAATACGAAATTTTTGAAGCAATTTTCCTTCCGCATTTGGAGTTAATCTTTTGATAACTCAAGCTTCTATCTGAAGCTTCCGGAATTTCAAAAAACAGAACAAGTTGTAAAAGTTTTACAGCGCCGTAATAATTTATCAAAGAATATAAAACAAACAAAACGAAAATTAAATTTTAATTTTTAATTAACTTAAAGTTCTTGCTTTTAATTGTGGATTCTGTAGCCTAGTAATCACAGTTTCGAACTTGTGGTCGGCACTGTTTTAATCGAGCCGTTGATTCAAGTCTTGATGCCGCAAAAGAAGCGTCGCACAGCGGGGCAGATACACGTGAAATATGTCGAGACCCCTAGACCTCGCATTAAGGTTATGTGGAAGTTTCGAAAGAGAAGTGCCAACTCATATATTGCCCTCGTCACTTGATGGAGGATCAGAATTGCGAGGTCCGTCGCCAATAGCCATCGTGTTGCTTCTCAGATAGGTGAAAATAAAAAATCAAATCAAAATAGAGAATGTGGTTTTTCCAGCCGCTCCTGCAACCGATATACATCTCCTCCCTGTTGCATTGAGCTTCGTTTTGAACTGTTTCTGTATGATGTCATCGGCTGTCTCTAGTTGAAGATGGCGGGTCCGTTTGACGCGTGTGCCGTAGCCAGTATAACAGCAGAAGTGATTTGTGTGCAGCTGTCTTAGACACTCAGAGGCAAGTGTTTTGCGTACATGCAACCAGTAGTGTTAGGCTGGGCTGCCAACTTGTGATCACGTCGGGAGTCTCCTCTTCGCCGGGAAGACTGTTGATCCGTGGCGGAGGAAGACAGTTGACCAAGTGTGCTGGTGGTAATTCGAACCTTCGACCATTGGGTCCAAAGAAATCTTGTCCGGTCGCTTTTTTTTAATAACTGGCCCAAAAAGGATCATTCTTCGAGCTAGTTGTTGAGGTATTTTAACTTCTGTTGTCGTTATTCAAGAGAAGCCGCCAAAATATCTAAACTAAAAGTTATTCGAAAAGGAAAACAAAATTCTTTTCAGAGAACCTTAGAAGCAATATTTTATTTAAAGCTGACTTATATATATATAATGATTTCATATAAAAACAATTTAAATTTTCTTATTTCCCCCAGTCTCTTTGGTTTGCTTTTATTAACGTCGCGCTAGAAGCAACATGAGGGCTATTGGCGATGAACCTCGTTTCCAGTCTTTAACTTAAAATTGAAGAGTTCATTCCTATTTTCTGAACCAATTCAAATTTTTCTTTTATTTATTAGATCACGTGCTCTTAAACATGTTGAATCAGCTTTCTGTAATCATAAATCTGTCACAAATAATCCATACTAGACTGATAGATGTCAGGTTAACAATTCATTATTAATCTTCATCTTACACCATGAGAATTCCACGTGATCTGGAGAAATCCCTAGTTATAAAATCGACACCATAGTAAAAAATATCTCTCTTCTACCTTATCCGTTATAATCGAGATGATGGAGCTGCGTCTCTTGCCTTGTCTCCTTTAAAACGCATTTACTTATTGATTCTCTCTCTCAGTAACATGAATAAATAATCTGGAATGAAAAACAGATGATTCATTTCAACCCTACATTCGGGATGTTTTCTTAATGTTAAAACAATTTTTAATTCATTGTATGTATATATATATATATATATATATATATATATGCGTGAAACAATGTTCTTAAGTCATAGCTGAAAACGTTTTAGGGGTTCTTGTTTATCACCCTCTTTGAATTCGTAAATATAATGTTAATGTTATGGAAATTCTATTTTCCTCCTGAGATTTAGACTCTAGTGTAAATAAGAACTACACATTTCCATGCAGTATAAAGTACGTGAAGGGATTCACCTTTAAACGAAGGACAGTATTTTTTGCAGATTTCAATGAAATAAATAGTAACAAGTTCTTCCTCAAAAGCTTATTTAGTTAAACAGAAATGAACATTGCTGAAATCAAGAAAATCTTTTATTTAAAATAAAAACTAATCAATACCTTTCAAGAAAGTAAACATTTTTACTTTAGACTCATCAAAGCACTAACCTTATCAACAACTTAACAATACCACTTTTTAAAAACCACACTCTGGCGGGTTAATAACCTTTTTCTCTTAGAGAACCCTAAAATCCGAAAGAAATTGGCGAACCGCCTGTGTTTTCGTTAGTAACAGGAAATAGAATAATAAAATTTGGTAGAACATTTATTTTCCACATTACAGAATAGTTCATAACAAGAAACGTAAACAAAATCATGAGACATATGAATATAAACATCAATAAAAACGAAAATGATAGCCACCAAAAAATGAATACAAAAGTGACGCAGAAAATCAAATGGCTCGTAGCTAAACATACATTAACATTTGTTATTTTATAATTTTTAATTATTTACAGTGCAGTAAATATGCGTGTAAATTTATTATATCGATTTTTTTGTACATTAACTGTTTAAAATTTCACCATTGCAATATTAAATTCATGAACCCGCTTTTATGCCAGTGGTTGGGGAAGCGCTGTTTTATTCGATCACGCTATGACATCAACTCTGCACGTCAGGCGTGACGTAATGAAGGCGGAGCTACGCGTTTCTTTTGAATTTGCATTGTCGCTTTCCAGTACATCCGATAGAGCAAACAATATTGAAGACTGCTATAGAATTTTGTTTCTATTTTCCGTTATTTTTAAAAATATTTTTTTAAGATCTGGAAATCCCTTAGCGAATCATCAAAATAGGAATGAAAAAAATATTTTATCGCATAATAAAAATAAATATAGTTTCACATTTCGTTCGTTATTTTTTGCTCTTTCGAATGAGCTTCATTGCATTCAAATATAAACAATGGTCTAGAATTGAAAGAGGGAATATTCCATAAGATTAACATTGCATTCCCGAATTCAAAATGACTAGTAAATTGGAACCACAAGTGAAAAATTCACCGTAGTCCGATGAAATACAAACATCCATCTCATCTGAATTGCAAGAAAGGAGCTCACGAAATTTTTCGACACACGCATAAATTGATAATCCCTCCACGTATGGCAGCCATCTTTTGATAGTTGACGTCACCACCGCTTGTCTCGATGATAAATTTCGGTCTTTTTTTCCTCTTGAAAGAAATGTTAGGAGCAGTAATGAATACATGTGTCACTGTATTTTTCGATTTCCGCCCTTTTCAGCGGTGTTTAACCGTTCAGGACCGTGATCACGCGATTCTCCTTTAATGGATCGTCGCGGTTCCACATATGCGAGGATCCGTTACGAGTCACGTGATCACTCCGGTGTGATTTCAAATCGTGGAACGCTTTACTTAATTTTTATATTGTTATTATATTTTTATTTTTTTTTATATTTGATGTGATTCATTAATAAAACATTCGTAATTCGATATATTTAATTTAGTTTATTTATTATATTAGAAAATATTTATTCATTTTTCATGTTTTATTTTATTTACTCATTTATTGTATTTAAATATTTATATTTCATTTAATTATTGTACTTATTTATTTACATTTCGTTTCATTTATTTATTATTTTTTATATTTCATTATTACGTTTTATTTTATTTATTATGCAATATTTATTACATTTTTTGATTATTTTATTACTTAATTTATTATATTTACCACATTTTATTCACTTATTTATTGTGTGTATTTCTTATTGAATTTTAATTTACAAAATTTATTTTATTTTGTTATACTTATTTATTTATTGTATTATATTACATTTATCTATTTATTTGTAATGTTTTATTTTATTTATTTTTATGGTATTTATTTATTTATACTTCATTTTATTTATTATATTTATTTTTCATTATTTATTTCATAATGTTATATTTTACTGCATTTTTTTCAATTTCTCTTTAATTCATTTAATGCTACTTATCTGTTTATTTATTATCCTTATCATATTTATTTATCCATTGTGTGTATTTTTTATTTGTTTTATTTTAATTTACATAATTATTTCTCTTCATTTTTATATTTATTTATTTGTTACCTTTTATTGCATTATTTATTTATTCATCAAATTTTTATTGTTATATTTGTTGTTGCTATATTTTTTTGATTTATTTACTTTATCTAATCAGATTTATTATTATATTTTCTTTATTTATTTCAGCGTCTTTAATTGCAGTAATGATTATATGTACACTAAGTCACAAAAGTAAGTATGCACCTCATGTCCCCAGTCAAAAAGTCCAAATTTTTGAAATAAGTACAATATATATATATATAACACATGGATCAATAAGTTCCGAGACTAACCCAGAGATGGCGCTCGTAGTAAACCAGTAACCAGGTCTTTCTAGAGTACTAACCTTTGTTTGAAACGTGTCAAAATTTTAAGTCGATCGGACCAGAAACAGCCGAGTTATCGAGGTTGGAGTAAAGTCGTTTTGTAGTTTGCTTAAAAAATGGAAAAAATCCGAGTTTCGTGTTCTGATAAAACATTGTTTTTTAATGGGTAAAAACACCGTGCAAGCGAAACAATGGATTGAAAAATGTTACCCGGACTCTTGTCCATCAAAAGCAACGATTTGTCGGTGGTTTGCCGAGTTTAAACGTGGTCGTACCGACACAAATGACGCGGAACGCTCGGGTAGACCTGTGGAAGCCGTTACACCGGAAAATGTGAGTGAAGTGACAAAAATTATAATGAAAGATCGTAAAGTGAAGCTCCGTGAGATTGCTGAGATGACACAGATATCATATGGAAGTGTATTTACTATCCTTCATGAAAAATTGAGCATGAAAAAGGTTTTTTCCAAGTGGGTGCCGCGATTGCTTTCGATGGAACAAAAACAGCAACGATTCGATGATTCAGAAAGCTGTTTATCGCTATTTACTCGCAACAAAAAAAGATTTCTTGCGTCGTTACGTGACCATGGACGAAACATGGATACATCACTACACTCCAGAGTCGAAGCGGCAGTCATCTGAGTGGCGCACAGCTGGCGAAAGCCGTCCGAAAAGGCAGCAATCAGCTGGCAAAGTCATGGCGTCAGTTTTTTGGGATACGCATGGCGTGATTTTCATTGACTACCTCGAAAAAGGTAAATCGATCAACAGTGATTATTATATTGACTTGCTGGTGCGTTTGAAGGAGGAAATCGCAAAAAAAAACGACCGCACAGTCTCGGGACTTATTGATCCATGTGTTATATATATATATATCTTTAGAAAATATACCTTATTGATTGCGAATCACACTTCAAAAAAATGCAAAATGAACTTAGCCTTTATTTAATTTACAATTTTAAAGATCATTTTCTTACCTACCAGTAAAAACTTACGTCACAAAAGTATGTATGCAATCTGAAAAAATTTAATGGTTGTAAGTCATTTAAAAGTCTAGATACACTTCTTTACGATTATGTTGTATGTTACGGATAGTTTTGGAGGTTTTTGTACAATTTTCTATGTTAGACTCTAAATAATTATATAATTTACTAAAAACTACTCGAGGAATGAGCCTATCAAAAAATCTGAAAGATTCAAGTATAAAACTGCTCATGTGGCCATACTGCGCCAAACAAGGTAAATCTGTGATCTAGACATTAAACATTGAAAAAAGATTGATAGACAAAAAGGTCATGTAAGAAAGTAAAGTTTATTGGCGCATGAGCCATATATGGCTATGCTGCGCCAAACAAGAATTAACTGTGTCTAGACGAGAAGAAATTGAAGGAAAGACAAATTGGTTGACAAGAAGGAGGGTAGAAAATAGAGAAGGATCGCTAGGGTATCCCGGGGGTGCGTCAACCGTGTTTACCAAAGACAGTAAACCCCATGGGAAAGAAAAAAGACCACTAGGGGATCTCGGGGGTCATGATGCCCGTGCTTGCCTGAAGAAGGCAAGTCCCTGAGGTCCCCTGATATAATACCCAGGGCAGGATGTCCGACTATACCCGCAGACGCTGGGTACCCATTTGAGTCGCCTCTTACGACATGCATGAGCTACAGTGGGACTATTCTGTCATTCCCGGTCACCACACGGGTCCAGATGAGAGTGAATTCAATATCTGTGGACACCAAAAAGTGAGGAGAAAAGCAAATGCAGAGCTGGAACCAAAGAATGGGAGAGGA
Source organism: Nephila pilipes (assembly GCA_019974015.1). Taxonomy (NCBI): domain Eukaryota; kingdom Metazoa; phylum Arthropoda; class Arachnida; order Araneae; family Nephilidae; genus Nephila; species Nephila pilipes. The sequence continues at coordinate 16,606 of BMAW01010242.1, forward strand.
ACTGTTAAATACGGTGGTGGCTCAATTATGGTTAGGGTTTGCATGTCAGCGGCTGGTGTAGATAATTTAGTAATAATTGATGGAATAAGGAATGAATTCAGTTGTCTGAATATTTTAAAAGATAATCTTCGTCATAACGCTGCAAAATTAGGACTTCAGAAATCGTTTATCTTTCAGAGAGATAATGTGGCTGCGGTAGCAAAGTGTTCACGGTTTCGGATTTGTGGCTGGCGGTTTTCGTTCAGTCGCGGGTTCGATCCTTGGTCGCTAAAGGCCCGGTGTGTAGCCGGGGCTGATGCATGTTAAATCTGTCGGGGTTCAAAGTCCTCCCGTTGGAGGCGTGTGGAAATTGGGAGAGTGGGGTACCAGCTCAGGTGTCGTCCTCGTCACTTACCCAGATTCAAAATTACGAGGTCTGTCGCCAATATAGCCCTCGCGTTGCTTCTACACTGCTGGCCACATAAAATGCAACACCTTGAAGGAAGCATGCAAACCATGTGAAATTTATATCATGCGTTTGCGATGATGAGCTATGCAAATCAGTAGCATTGCAGCGCAGACGCACATCACGGGCGACCGTAGCGCCACTCGCAAGCGCTATATAAGGAGAGAACAGATTGGCGATTTGAAGTACGGCAATTTTTTTTTTTTTTCGTAAGCTATTTACCTATGCCTCGTGTAAGACATCGAGCGTCTTTTGACCAAGTTTCTGAATTCGACCGAGGAAGAATAGTAGCCTATAGGGATTGCGGATCATTATTCAAAGAAATCGGTCAACGTGTTGGACGAAATCAAGCAACTGTGATACAGATCTGTGATCGCTGGATGCAGGAGGGAACGACGGACCGACGGGACAGATTGCACCCACTTCGTTGCATCACTGCCCGTGATAACAGGCAGATTGTGGGCAGGGCTGTGATGGATAGCGCAGCCACATCACGAACCATAGCACAACAGATTCAGTCTGCTATGCATCATTCGGTGTCCGCTCGTACCATTCGACGCCGTTTGCAGCAGAGTGGAATGTCCTCAAGGCGTCCATTGCTTCGTTTACCCTTGACTCGAAACCACAGGTGTTTGCGCCGCCAATGGGGTGATGAACGGCGGACATGGACAACGGAATGGAACGACATTGTGTTTACTGACGAATACTGCTTCTGCCTGCAACATCACGATGGTCGGATTCGAGTTTGGAAACACCGTGGTGAGAGGCTGTTGAACTGTTGCGTTATGCATCACCACACTGGTCCTGAACCTGGTATCATGGTTTGGGGTGGTATTGGATTTCACTCCCGCACCCTTCTAGTACGCATTACCGAAACACTGAACAGCCAACGCTACATCTCTGAGGTGATGGAACCCGTGGTCCTCCCATACCTTCAGCACATGCCATCAGCCATATTCCAACAGGATAATGCGTGACCACACGTGGCATGCAATGTTCAAGATTTCTTCTTTACCCATCAGATTGAATTGCTTCCTTGGCCTGCTTGTTCTCCCGATCTATCACCAATCGAAAATGTGTGGTCCATGCTTGCACAACGACTGGCCCGGGATGCACCATCCGCTGCTACACCAGATCATATTTGGCAATATATGGAAGCCACATGGACCGCTGTAGCCCAAGGATACATCCAAAGCTTCTTTGATTCTATGCCGAGGCGTGTTTCAGTGGTTATAGTCAACACAATGGCGGCTACACTAATTACTGATTTTGTCATTATCCTCACTTCACAAGAGGCTGTAATTTTAATCGTTTAATCTTTGTACAACATGTTAACTGCCAAATAAATTTCGCTATGATATCTCTGGTCCTTCTGGGTGTTGCATTTTGTGTGGCCAGCAGTGTAGTTCGAAGTTGATAAAAAAACAACCTAAAAACTATTTCAGCGAGATAATGATCCAAAACATACAGCTCGAACTGCACAAGAATGGCTGTTCAGCAATTTTCTAAAACAGTTCAAAAAACCTCCTCAGTCATCCGATATTAGCCCCATTAAACACTTGTGGGATTAACTTGATAGACACATTAGGAAAAACTAGAGATAATAAAATAAGGATGATCTAAGAAGAGTTATTTTGGCCTGGATATAAATTCTATATTTACATGGGTAATTGCATCATAGAGCAACAATCGAAGATAAAAAAAAGCAGTCTCATTTTTTTTAAATATTATGATGTGAAATTCTTAAATAATATTTTATATACATGATGACATCAACACAAAAAAAAGTATATTTCCATTTATTAATAAATTTTTTACAGAATTGGCTAAATTTTGCAATAATGAAATCGTTCTTTCTGATATAATATTTCATCATACTGAATAACTAACTGAATCTTTACTAATAATATCAATTGATATATTTAACATACTTCATTTTTGAAAATGTCGTTTCACCTTGGAAAGTACTTCCAGATACAGATAAAAATGTGGCCTTGGTAGCCTAGAGGTCATGGAAGCGGGCTCACGTCCGACAGTTTTCGTTTGAGTCGTGGGTTCGAGCCCTGATTCCAAAAATGACCTGTCTGCAGGAAGATGTAAACCTACAAAATCTGAGTCAGTTTTCATTTTTTCTAAGGAGGTCGCGGTAGTTTAGTGATCATGGTCGCGGACTGACCCAAATGGTCAAGTCGTGATGGATTCAAGTCGTGATTACACATCATTTTAAGGACCAGGGAGTGAGTAAAGGTGGCGTAAGAGCCAGATGGGACTATGCTGCACCAAACAAGATACAACTGTGGTCTGGACATTTGAAAAAAAGGTGAAAGTTGATTGACAAGGATGGTCGAAAATAGAGAAGGGTCGAAATTGTATCTTGAGGTTGCGTTATCCCTTTTTACCAAAGACAAGGCAGTAAACCCCATAGGGAAGAAAAAGATCAATACCGTGCCTCAGGGTCATGATACTTGCCGAAAGAAGGCAAGCCTCTGCTATAATCCATAGGGGCAGGGTGCCCGACTGTACCCCAAGACACTGGGTACCCATTTTAGATGCTTCTTGTGACATGCATGAACTACAGTGGGACTATTCTTTCACTCCCATCAACCACACGGGTAGTATAGTCAATATACATTGGCACAAAAAATTGAGGATACACCTTACTTTTACTTGATAAATCCAACTTTCAATCAAAATAACACCTTATTAACCAGAAGTGCAAACGAATTTATTCTTAGACATAACAAAAGGTTTAATAATAATGCAACTGAACGAAGCATAACAG
>BMAW01010245.1:0-18338 GCA_019974015.1 Nephila pilipes
AAATCTTTTTCCCTGGAGCATTTTTTTAAGATCAGCAAAGAGCCAGTAGTCACTGGGGGCTAAATCTGGCGAGTATGGGGGTGGGGAAGCAGATCAAAGCCCAATTCGTTCAATTTTGCCATTGTTTTCATCGACTTGTGGCAGGGTGCATTGTCTTGGTGAAAAAGGATTTTTTTTCTCTGCATGTGCGGTCGTTTTTTTGCGATTTCCTCCTTCAAACGCACCAGCAAGTCAATATAATAATCACTGTTGATCGATTTACCTTTTTCGAGGTAGTCAATGAAAATCACGCCATGCGTATCCCAAAATACTGACGCCATGACTTTGCCAGCTGACTGCTGCGTTTTCGGACGCTTCGGACGGCTTTCGCCAGCTGTGCGCCACTGCCGCTTCGACTCTGGAGTGTAGTGATGTATCCATGTTTTGTCCATGGTCACGTAACGACGCAAGAAATCTTTTTTGTTGCGAGTAAATAGCGATAAACAGCTTTCTGAATCATCGACTCGTTGCTGTTTTTGTTCCATCGAAAGCAATCGCGGCACCCTCTCGGAAAAAACCTTTTTCATGCTCAATTTTTCATGAAGGATAGTAAATACACTTCCATATGATATCTGTGTCATCTCAGCAATCTCACGGAGCTTCACTTTACGATCTTTCATTATAATTTTTGTCACTTCACTCACATTTTCCGGTGTAACGGCTTCCACAGGTCTACCCGAGCGTTCCGCGTCATTTGTGTCGGTACGACCCCGTTTAAACTCGGCAAACCACCGACAAATCGTTGCTTTTGATGGACAAGAGTCCGGGTAACATTTTTCAATCCATTGTTTCGCTTGCACGGTGTTTTTACCCATTAAAAAACAATGTTTTATCAGAACACGAAACTCGGTTTTTTCATTTTTTAAACAAACTACAAAACGACTTTACTCCAACCTCGATAACTCAGCTGTTTCTGGTCCGATCGACTTAAAATTTTGACACGTTTCAAGCAAAGGTTAGTACTCTAGAAAGACCTGGTTACTGGTTTACTACGAGCTCCATCTCTGGGTTAGTCTCGGAACTTATTGATCCATGTGTTATATATATATATTATACACTGTTATGAGTGACATGACATACTATTTTAGAAAAAGGTAATATTTAAATATAAAAACACTATTAATTTTACTATTTTTTAAAATTTTCCTAATTCTTATACTGTTTATAAAAAAAATATTTAATAACTCTTCTATTTCCTTTCGATTGCTAATAAAATATTCAATTTGTGTCTTTGAAACTCTCAAAATCCAGTGTTTCGAATATGCGACATAATTAATATAGGCATAGGTATAAAAGGATTTTGTTTAAACATTTTGTTATTCTGTATTTTGGAAGTCTGTTGTGTATTTGATATATATGCAATGCTTATGATTCTCTGACGTACATGATGTCCAGAAAGAATCTATCATTAAAAATTTTTTTAAAAAATAGGATTAATTTTTTCTAGTTAATCTTTTTCACCTAAAAGAAAAACCAAAAGGAAGGTTTATCTAACTTTTTTTTAAATAAAAAATCCAAATATAACAAAAAAATAATGTGGAAGGTGAGATGCCTGATAAACTGTAAGGATTATATAACACATCGATCAATAACTCCCGAGACTAACCCAGAGATGGCGCTCGTAGTAAACCAGTAACCAGGTCTTTCTAGAGTACTAACCTTTGCTTGAAACGTGTCAAAATTTTAAGTCGATCGGACCAGGAAAAATCTTTTTTGAAGTGAAGTAAAAAAGGTTTTTTCCAAGTGGGTGCCGCGATTGCTTTCGATGGAACAAAAACAGCAACAAGTCGATGATTCAGAAAGCTGTTTATCGCTATTTAATCGCCACAAAAAAAGTTTTTTTGTAAAAAAAAAAAAAAAAAAATTTTTTTGGAAAAAAAAAAAAAAGATTTGGAAAAGCGTTGGAACGATTGTATCACCCTAAAAGGTGATTAACAAAAGGTTTAAAAAAAAATTTGCAAAAAAAATGTTGTTTTCAATGTTAGACTCGGGAGTTATTGATCGATGTGTTAAATACTACTAATAACTGTTTTATGGCTCGATTAAACTTATTTTGTATTTCAAAATAATAGTTTTGTAGAGCTTAATCGGGCATGATTAAGTTCTATAACAGTCCTGGATATGAAAACGAGAGACAGTTTTACGGGTAAGGGTATATTTATATTAAAGGTCATACTTGGGACCATAAGTTCCTTTGGTAGAGATTCCTTAGGTAAGTACGGGTATATCATGACCCAAAGGTACCCTAGTTATCTTTTTCTTTCCCATGGGGTTTACTGTCTTTGTAAACACAGGCGACACACTCCCAGTTTAGCCTAGCGATCCTTCTCTATTTTCAAGCCTCCTTTTTGTCAACCAATTTTTGTCTTTTTTTTCTTTTTCTACCACACTTCTAGACTACATTATATCTTGTCTGGCGTAGCATATCCACATCTTTCTGTCTCGCCAATAACCCTTTCACTCACTCACTTCATTGGTAGAGATGCACTGCTGGTATTGTATTGTATGCACTACTGTGGTTCCACCATCAGGTGCATACAATACTTTATTTTGAAAAATTATTACAATCACTGTATGTAAATAGAAAGTTAATCAGGTTTATGAATGGTAGAGTGCAAAACATTCCTTGCATATTTATATAGGGCATATTACACAAATAGCCATGGTTCTTTGTACCAATGGATAGTTTTTCAAAATAAACATTGCATTTTCACTTCTGAATCAGTCGAACAGTGTCCTGTGAATTCTAGATCAATTATTGTCCTTATTCTTCAAGGAAAATGTGCGTCTCTTTGATAATCTAAGGTTTAAAATTATATTGAAGTAATCATCTTTATGGAAACTGTCTATATGAAAAGGTAACATTATTTCACAAAAAGAAAGACTAGCATTATACTTTTTAAATCTTGAATGTCGTTAAACAAGAACATTAAAAAATATTTTCCATGCTAATTTTTGCTCACAATAATGGAAACCATGTCTTACTCTACCAATCTTGTGATAATTATTTCTGTCTAATTCCCCCATAACACTTTGCATTCCATCTCAGACTCTTTTAATTAATTCCTTTATCACTCCTTCGATAGCCTCTTTTTCAGTCAACCATCTCGCTCCAAGGCCTACATCATCATCTATTCAGCTGTTCAATACCCTGTCGCCATCCCTATCTTGAACTAGTTTGCTGTGCTCCCAGCCAAACAAGAATTATTTTTACTTCTCCCTTCCTTCTTCTGCTATTATATCATCAAAAAAAAAGTTTAAATAATATTCTATTTATTACTGTTGTAATTTTTTAATAATAATAATAAATAAAAATTTAAAAATAATCATATAAAATAGCACTCTCCTCTTGCTGAAGATTAGACATAGTCTATCGAAGGCATTGAGAAGGTTAAAAAAATGATATAAATTTTTTTTTTATAATCTTACGATAACATTAGTAAATTTTTTTTAAAAAATCTCATCCTCATTGTAAATAACTCATTCACTTTCCGATCCTCTCCCTTTTCTTTTTTTTTTTTTTTTTTTTTAAATTAATTTTTACGCTAAGCACATTTTTAATATGCTTGTTTTAATTTTAAAAAAAAAAAAAAAAATCAAGGCTTCCACCGAACTGGCATTCGCCACTATTTTATTGTTGTTGGTACTTTATGTTAACCCGTAGTCCCTGCTTCCCTGGGAGAAATCATTTTAGAAGAACTGAATTGAAATGGTTTGAGGATTAAAGGCTGGGCTAAATGCTCTTTTACATTTCACAAATCAACACGACATTACCATCGCATACCCACCTACAAGATACGGAACCAACTCAGCAAACACTATTGACTTCACACTCATTAATAATTTCAACTACAACTACAAAGTTAACTCTATCCCAGAGCTCTCATCAGATCACAATCCAGTTATCCTAAAATTCGACTTCACTACTACACACAATATTAATAAACGGGCCACCATCACTTCATGGCCAAAATTTAAAGAAGAAATCAACAACACTATTTCATTTAACAACTACACTAATATTAATTCCCCCTCTAAACTCGATCAAAAAATCACAGATCTTGCAAATGACATAATTTCATACAAAAAAGCATCCACTCCAGCAACAACTAAAAATGAAAGATACATTCCCCCCAACATCAAACAACTTATCAGACTCAGAAACAAAACATAAAAATAATTTCAAGGAACACTTGTTCCCAACCTAAAAACTGAAGTCAATAGAATTCAAAACACAATCAAAAAAGAAATTCACACATTTACACAAAACTCACGGACACAAACACTACAATCCCTAAACACACACGACAACTCAATCTGGAAAATGACAAAATCACTTAAAAAGAAACGAACTAACTAACTAACACCAACATCACAGATGAACAAAAGGCCAATCTTCTCACAAACACACTTGCTCTAAATTTCACTGAAAACCCCCGCCTCCCAAATTACAACACTAATATTGAAGAAACAGTTGCAAACACTCTACAAAACATTTTTAACAATCCCCCCCCACACTCGAAAAAGTCTGGCCTGATGAAATTATTCATTATATCAACAAAATAGCCATCAATAAAGCCCCAGGCAGAGATGAAATCACCAACAAAATGCTCAAAAACTTTCCTAACAAACTTATTTACTTACTAACATACATTATTAACACCATTCTTAAACTTCAATCTTTTCCCACTCCATGGAAAACCTCAATAATATTCCCAATACTAAAACTGGGGGAAAATCCCCGCCTACCCGACAGCTATCGATCAATAGCATTGCTCTCTTCCATTGGTAAACTCACTGAATCTATCCTCTTAAAACGACTAAATGAACACATTGATAACACTAATATTAGAAAACCGAATCAATATGGCTTTACTTAACACCTTTCTACCTCACACCCACTCCTTAAACTAACCGAGCACATCTCTTCAGGACTGAAAAAAAAAGAAAAACAACTGGTGCAGTATTCTTAGACATTCAAAAAGCCTTCGATCGTGTCTGGATCGAAGGTCTTACCTACAAAATGATAAAATACTCTTTCCCCAAACCACTCATTAACATTACTTCCTCATACCTCAAAAATAGAAGATTTCAAGTTAAAGTGAACACTACTCTTTCAAAAACACAAAATGGAGTAGTACAGGGATGTCTTATCGGCCCCCTCTTGTACAACATTTTTCTCAACGACATACCTGAATACAGCTTAACTATACTTAATATGTAGTATGCTAATGACACAGCAATTTTAGAAAAACACAAAAACAGTCACACTAGCACTCAACTAACACCTAAAACCTCTAAAAACATACTACAATGACTGGAAAATTAGAGAAATCGGTAGCGGTCTTAGTTTCCAGAAAAAGAAATAATTCGAGATAAAAACCAACGTTTTTATATAACGACAAAGTATATTAATTATTATACAAAACAAACACGTGATAAACACATAAAAAAATTTTAGTTATAATTTCAATTTAATCAATCATTTATTGAATATTTTTTACTGAAAAATTTTACAACACATACAAGCATTTCCTTCTTAGTTTCCAAATATTTTTGGATTACTAGATCTAACCGCGTGGAGGTGAGATGAGGCTTATGATTGGCTAAGTGTAGATAAATCTACTACTCTTCTAGACCCAAAAACGTGGACAAAACACAAACGAACTTTACTAAAAAATTACGAATGGAGCAAATAAAAGTTATGCATCTAATAATTTTTACTAATTCATGATTTAGAGTCGACATGCCAATCATTTAAATTCTACTTTCTTAGTACTTCTGAAATACTGTACATCAAATTCTAGAAAACATAATTTTTAACTTTAAAATTTACTTAAAAAGACACATCTGTGAACGTATTAAAAAACTCATAATATAAAATCAAAACAGGCATTTGAAAGTTTGTAAGTCATTCTATTAAAACTGGGAACCAGAATTCAGAAAAAAATTATTGTGATATGACAGGACGCCAAGTATTGGAATCTTTCTTTCTTGCGAATGATTACTGACTAAAAGTCAGCAACTCTTACTACCTCCGAGATAGTAAAGGGGAGATAATATCCCCCCTTTGTGAGTAGAAAAGTTTTACGATACCTCATGTGGCGTATGGGGGGAATTCCCGGTGTTCCCCGAGGGGGAAAGAAATTTTTTCCTCAAAGCGCCGAGTGGAAGGGATATTTTGACTTATTAAAATTATTGAAATATTAGTTAAAACTTGTCGCAAATGTCTAAATATTGCATTGTTAGGCAAGTATGAACGATTCCCAAAGTTTCAAAGTTCTAGCTTGATGGGAAGTTGGTTAAAGTAACGATCGAGAATTTGATGACACACACACACACCAAGTGAAATTCAGAAAAACATTTTAAAAACTTGCCTCCCCCCACTTTTTACAACACACAGATACCATGGTCTCAGTCTTAATAATACTTAGGACTTATTCTCGACAAAACTCTCACATGGAAACAACACATTTTACCCACACGAGAAAAATTCCGGAAAGCTCGTTGCAAAATTTATCCCCTTATTTGCCGGAATTCCGAAATGAATTTAAAAAACAAGTTGCTTCTGTACACTTCCGTTCTCAGACCCATACTTACTTATGCAAGCCCAATTTGGGCGTATGCGGCAAACACAAATTTAACTTACTTGATATAAACCAAAATACCACTTTAAGAATGATCACTAGAGCAAATTGGTACACAAGAAATAACGAAATACTCAAAGTCACCAAAATCCCAAACTTTAAAAAACACATTCAAAAAATCGCTAAAAAATTTTTCTTCAATATAAATTTAACTAATATTTCCAATATGATTAATCTCGAAAATTATTCCCCAAGAAACAACTGAAAAAGCCCCAGGAGAGTTCTTTTTGACTCTTACGCCCCCCCCCCCCTAATTTCTCATTCTGAATTATTTTTAATTCTTAATAATTCATTCTATCATTTTCTTCTCATAACTCTACTTTTTTCCAAATTCAACGCCGTATACGCCCAAATAACATAAACACACCTACTGATACTTGCAACCCAACACGGGCAGCCAATAGGACTACTCACCTCAGCAATCAGTGAACCAATAGGAAAGAAGCCTTCCAGCACGCTGAATTGTTATCGAGCATATAGACCACGGAGCGGCCTTCAGGCTAAGGTCGGAAAATTAAAGCAAAACATGGCGTTGGTTTGTAATTTAGGCTTTCTGTAAGTTGAGTTCAGAAGCTGTTTTCCTATTGGTTGTCGTGGAGTTCTACTGGCCCTCCGGAATGAACTCTATACCCTCCAAAAGCCACTCTCTACTGACCGCCATGCCGACCAATCAGAGAACGAGTTCTGATACACAAATCAGAAAGACTCAATTCCAAACAACAGCCAAGCTTTGAAATATTTTACCGACCTGAACTTGAAGGCTCGACTACATTCTAAGTGTTCTAGATGGTTCCTCAGTAGTCTCAAGGGATTACAACTTGTTTCTCATTGGTGCGTGTGTATGTTGGTACTTATCGGGATGTCTGGTTTGGCTTTTTAGCGCTTTTTATGTATTTCTAATACGTAGGGAATGTTTGAAACATGAATGTATATATATATATATATATATACACTAAACTCATCTAAAATAGTTTCTTTTACTTAAAATCTATATATTCATGGATTTCATTTTGCAGATGAAATATTTTTCTTTTACTTTAAGTTTAAATAGGAAATAAATTAAGAATAAAGAATTTATAACACAAGTGTTTATAATGTACATACTTTTATTGATGTAAAATGATCTTTTAAAAATGAATAAATTGTTATACTAATATGAAATTTAATGTTTATGTTTCATGCTATATGTTTAAAAATTATTAACACTAAAAATATGACATTTTGTTCGTTTTGTTTTTTGGGATATAGAGCAAGAACGACTATTATTCCCTTGTTCACAGATTATTTTAATTCAATTAATATCAAAATATTTCATCTTTGGCGAGAATGCTCTGAAAACTGCTTTATAAGTACAGTACTCTCCAAAAAGCCTTTGAAGTTAATATTGCGCTGTGGTACTGAGAATATTCCAAAGAAGATTTCTATGGCACACGTAAATATTGCTAGTCAAAAGAATATGTTCCAAATCATTGACGAGGTTACAGGTTCCACACTGAGCGAAACCGTTTAAATTGAATTTATACAAAGTGCTGAAGTTATGATCATTTTGCTGTTGATTCGAGTGCTTAGCATTTCCTCTCCTCTATTTTTTTTGTCCGTGTCGATGTTATGTCTGTGGTGGGGATGTTTCCTAAGGTATAGAAATAATTACTAGAATAAAAGTTTTCATTAATTTTTTTTTTTTTCATTCTGGCAAAGAAAATAACGTAATAGACGTCTTCTGGGGCAATTCAGTCAATGTGCACATTGGATTCTGTTACCGATTTTGCGAGATAATCCGTCTGTTAATTCCAAAAAAAATTCGAATGTCCCAGAATCCAAAGGAGAATCGTCTGAGTATGAAAATGTGACTGAATGAAGATTTTACTGGTTAGTCTATGAATGACTTTCTGGGATTTGATATTGTAATTTTTTAATGGTAATAGTACAGAATGGCTATCGGAGAGAATTAACAGATTTTTCTTTAGGTTCAGTTAAGTTACGTAGAGGCATAGGGCATGTTCTTCTGCTGTAAATATAGAATTGATATTATTTACTGTATTGGCAAAAGATGCAATTTTTGTGATACCTGCTATTATTGTCATACTTTGATTTTTTGACGCATCCATAGCCATTAGGAAAAAAAATCTCTGGATCTATGATTCATTATTTCATCAAGCAGTCCTTTTTTTTTTATATATATGAGCGGGTAAATTTTATTTTGAAATCCAAATACATCTAAATGAATCTCACAATGAAGATCTGTGAAATACATCAATCTCGGGACTAACATAATTTGTTTTTCATCAGTGTCCAAAATACAAAAAATATTCTTGATGTTGTTTCTGTCCCCCTTCCAGGCTTTCCACATGTCTAGACTATGAATGACTGTGGAAAGGCTATTACGATGCATAGGAGAAAAGTTACCATTTGATATTTGAGATATAAAAAAAATATTAGCCAAAATCAAAAATTATTAGCTTATTTTAACAGAAAGAATACCCTGTTTAGCCAATTGTAAGAGCACGATATTAGGGGTCCATTGTAGAAGTCCCAAGGCAATTCTAAGAGCTTTTGTTTGAATAATATTGAAAGTTTTGAGCTGGTTATCAGACTATTTATTTATGATATGACAAGTGTAGTAAAAAATATGCATATACTATTGTTAGTTAATTTTATAAGATCTTCAGTTCTTGGGTTATACTATTTATACGCCATGCGTTAAGGTTTTTTAAAGCAAAATTAATGTCCTTAATTCAAATGAAAACATATAAGAAGATATGTTTTCATTTCAAGCAGCATAAAAATATTTTGCTAGCGTTTAGAAAAACATATTCCTAAATGTTTAAAGGTGAATTTCCATGGGAGTGGGTACCCAGCCAACATAATAGTAGTATATACATGAATTATCTTATTTGAAAGCTCCGCTATTCTACTTTTGTTAGGAATTAGAGTATGCTTCTAGTATTTGCACCATTTTGCGATTCTTTCCAGAGTATTTCGCAATTTTTGATGGATGATATAGAGAGAATAATTCAGCAATAAATAAAAAGGTAATCAAAGTAAATTGAGCACACTCGACACCTATATCTAAAGTTTCAAAGATATCGTAGATGTAGATTGTAAACAATATGGGGGAGGGAACACTATCCTGAGGGACTCCTGTCAAAACTGTCTTCCTCGATGGAAGACAGCCTTCCCATCTAATTCGAAATGTTCTGAATGAAAGAAAGTTGCATATCCACAGCACTTTTTTTCCTCTGATACCTAGTCGTACACATTTATAAATAAGCCATCTAAATACGCGGAATCATAAGAACTCTTGATGAGCAAGAAAATTCCCACGAAAAATTTCTTTTGCTATTTAACATGTACTATAGCTTTGTGTGTAAGATAAGCTGTGGTTCTACAATCTCTAAATGGAACAAATCCATAATAATATAGATTAAGTTTTCTTTCTATTGTCAAAAAATAAGAGATGGGACTAGCTAAAATTCTTTCAAAAGTTTTAAAGAAAACAGAAGCTAGAGTTTTCTGTCTATAAGAAGATATTGTAGTTTTATCTTTACAGGGTTTTGAAATCGGAAGGATGATTGCAGGTTTCTAAGACTGCGATACAATCGAATTCTCAAATAAATGTTGAAAATAATCATGAGCAATGGAACGTTGACTGTTATTAAACTTTTTGAGGAAAGAAGTTGTAATGTGATCTGCACCTGCTGTAGTATTTTGCATAACACCTGGAGGATTGTTTTTAGAGTAGAGTTTTGTATAGTACTTAAAGGGATGTTTTGTATAACCCTATTTGATTCCGAAATATAGAACTGTTTATTTAGTATATCGCATTCATTTATGAGTAGATCTGAGGGAAGCGGTTCATGAGAAGTATTATTAGACGCAAAGAAGAATTATTAGAGTCTGCAAAAAAGTCGGCAGAAACATATTGGCCTGAATTAGAGGATCTGATATACATCAATTATTAACTTGAATACTTAAATTTGATTCGCGATTTTTATAAAAGGTTCTTGGATTAACAAAAAGACGATAGTACTTCCCTATCTAAAAGTTTTCCTGTTTCTGCACCTATCACAGAGCACACTCCAATTAATGACGAGTGTCCTCTCATCTTCCAAGTCCCATCACCACTGATTGTTAGGATGTTATCAGGAGACGAAGATTTTTCTTCTTCCGCTGCTCTTTTCATACATGCTTCTGCTACTTCTTTCGCAACATGCAAGAGTTGTTGTTTATAACATCATAAGCTTTTTGTTCGATAGGACCAGCACGATTCATCATCATGCAGAATGTTTTTAAGTCTTCTAAGCCCCTGCCAATACATCTCATTGCCAAAACAGATCTTCTATTTATTTCTGGAGCATATTTTTTATTGCCAGTCATTTTACAGCTTGTAAAAGAGCTGACAATCCCACAGTTTTTTCAATCTATCTGAAAACAAGACAACCCCCGCCTTGATTTTCAATTATTTTCATTGGTACTTAGTGTAACTTAACACAGACAGAATATAATTAAAAACCAACATGTGATCGGGTATTCTATATCATTTAAAAATTTCACTTAACGCAGAAAAATTGTGCTCCAAAGTAGACTAAAAATTAGCCAATTTCCTGCTGGAAGCAGATTTTGTGTTTACTTCATTCGTTGGTAAAACTTTCTCAGATGGTAAATTATTCTTACCTTTTTTAAGAAACTGATTTCCATAGAATCTCCCTTCCTCTGGACGCTTTCCAGGTGGCATTTTCAAAGAACAATTATCCATTTCTCAAGTCAAGAATGGATAAAGAAAATGCTTATTAATGCACAAAATAGTGTTTAAATCATGTGCGAAAAGTAGGAAATCTAAATAAAGCAAGTATAAGCAATGTGCTGAGTTGCAGGCTTTTTTCTGATAAGTCTCAGCGATTAAAATATTTAATGAAGCTGACTTAGAAGTAAAATAAGGAAAAGTAAACAGAAACTAAAATTTTGTAGGCGTGGAATCTCTCCATTTAAATACTGATCTTACTAAAACACTTTGGAATTTTTCAAATAACTTTTCAAGTTTTTTGTGTATCGTCAAATGGATGGTATCAAAATGTTCAGCTTGAAATGAAGAACAACATATATATTTTTCAAAAATTCGAAAAATTTGAAGTTTAACACCCCCGAGACTCCTTAGTAGGTATTCTGAAGAGAAGAAATCGGGAAGTGATCCCTTCCCATATGACATTAGCCTTAATTGAGACATTTAATAATTTTTCTAACGATAAAATCTATCCTGCACACTCAGGGTCTGCGGTAGAAATTTTAATTTTACCATTTCTGGTAAAAGACATATTTAGAATGTTCGGATGTCTTGGAATTTTGCTTTTACTTTTTGCGTGTAATAATAGGGGATTAGCCTTTGAAATTTGAAAATTCCCTTGATTGTTCTCCGAAAGAATATTTATTTCGGTTATTTTCTTCTTTTTTCTTCCCGTGTTATGAGCTCTTATCTCTCAATGATGCTTAAAAGTATTCATTATTTCCTGCCTCTATCATGGCTCCCGTAGGAGGGAGCCACTGTTCGTCCATATCTTAAGTCCCAAATTACGAATGACCTAGATTTGTCTATTTGTTACGAAAAAAATGAAAAAAGCAAAAGGTAATCTTACCGAAATATTTGTATAATGAAAAAAGTCGATATCTCAGTGTTTGTAAGCTAGGAACAAAACAAAAGTTTGTTTTGGTTTTATTAATGTCGCACTAGAAGAAACATAATGGTTATTGGTGACGGATCTCGTAATTTTCAACCTCGGCCAAGTGACGAGGATGACACTGAGCTGGCACTCCCTCTCCTAACTTCCACACCATGCCCTCGGGAGGAATGTGGACCCCGACAGATTTAACGTGCATCAGCCCCGTCTACACGGTGGATCTTTGTGGCATCAAGACTCGAACCCGTGACTCTATGAAAACTGATAGTCACAAGTCCGCGGCCATGACCACTAGGATACTGCTGCCACTGAACAAAACAAAAAAGAAACTTTTTAATTAAGTAGAGGCTTGAACAATTTATATCCAAAAAAACTTTCAAAACTACACTTTTACAGATCTTGCTTCAGCCAAGCTTTTGATGGTAGAGTTAAATGGCGCAAGAGCCAGATCATGCATCCGCTTTCAGTTCACTGTTATTGTTTGCATTGTGGAACTCGTTTATTAGTCACAATATTCAGCTGGTCACAGACAACAATGCGATCACGAATGTAGTCTGTCTTAAAGTATTTATTTTTCCTGCTTCTATCATGGCCACCATAGGAGTGAGTGAGTGAAAGTAAAGGTTATAGGCGAAAGAGACAGATGTGGCTAAGCAGAGCCAAGCAAGATGTAACTGTGGCCTAGACGTGTGAAAAAAATTGTTAACAGTTAAAAATTAGTTGACAAGAAGGAGGATCGAAAATAGAGAGGGATCGATAGGATAACTTGGTGGTGCGTCAGCCCGGTTTAGCAAAGACAATAATCCTCGTGGAAATGAAAAGATCCCCCGAATGCCTCGGGTCACGATATCCGTACTTACCAAAGGAAGGTAATTTCCTGAGATTCCCTGATATAATCGCCAGGGGCAGGGTACCCGGCTATACCGGGTACCCTGCCCCTAGCTGTATCAATCAATCAATCAATATATGGAGGCTTTGTTTTCTTAGATGATACTTCAGATAAAATCATAAATACGATAACAAATTTGGAACATATCCTTTTGACTTAAAATAAACAAATCTCTCTCAAAAAAAAAAAAAAAAAAAAAAATTGTGGCAGGAATATACTCAAGAGAAACCCAGAACGCAATATTAATTTCAAAGAACTTTTGGAAACAATTGTAGCAAGTAAACAAATGTTCAGAATATTCCTGCAGAAACTGAAGTACTTTGACATCTACTGGGTGAAAAACATCTTTAAAAAGGGATCATAGACTTTGTTGCTCTATATCCCACAAGAATCAATCAGCCAAAAGATAACAAATTTTTCTGTTGCTTTCAAAAAATGCTATTTCATTTAAAATTTATTGTATTCACGTCTGAACTTGATTCTTCAGATTTAAATTCTTTCTTTCCTGCAGTGGTTTGAAAAACTCAATAAAAATGATGTTTTGTTTTTCATCTCGTATGAAAAATTTGCATGTTTGACACAAGTGGTGAGTCATAGAATTTTGAACTTTTTGTAAAACGTTACTTGGACGTTCTAAGGGAATTAAGGTAATAAACAAACTATATAGAATATGGCTCAGTTTAATGGAAAAAATGTGTGTATCAACGAAGAAGATCGTTTTGTATGTGTTTTATGTAGAGCAGGTTTCAAACTGAAGTCAGATTTAATGAGTCACTATCTCATTCACACAAATGTTAAGCCTCATGTATGTGATAAGTGTAACAAAGCTTTCAATCAGAGCTCTCATCTGAATCGGCATATTAAGCATATCCATATTCCTGATTATGTTAAACCCCATATATGTGATGTTTGTGGCAAAGCATTTCATCGGAAATCACATTTACGACAGCATTACCTCATCCATACGAATGAAAGATCTCATGTGTGTGATTTGTGTAATAAAGGATTTATTCGGAAAACGGATTTAGTCAATCATCGTTTGATTCATACCAATGAAAAACCATTTGCATGTGAAATATGTAACAAAACATTTAATCAGAGATCTCAACTTAGACAACATTATCTCATTCATACAAATGAGAAACCACATGTGTGTGATTTATGTGGTGAAGGTTTTAATCGAAAATATCTATTGACTAGGCATTATTTAATCCATACAAATGAAAAACCTTTTGTGTGTGATATATGCAAAAAAGCATTTGATGCACAGTACTGCTTAAGTAAACATTATATTATCCATACTGAAGATAAGCCTTATGTGTGCGATGTGTGTCAAAAATCTTTCGTTCGAAAATCTTATTTAAATCAGCACTATAAAATGCATATGAATGAACGATTATATGTTTGCGATTTGTGTAACAAATCCTTTAAACGCAAAGGTAATTTGACTCAACACTATCGGAGTCATACCAACGAAAAACCCTATCAGTGTGATGCATGTTCCAAAGCATTTAATCTCAAACATCACTTAAGTCAACATTATGCCATTCATTCTAAAGAAAAACAAATGATTTGACATTTATACAAAAGGTATATATAGCCATTGAAATGTTGATAGAAAAGATTTAGTTATGTATTTTACTTGCAGGTTTTCTTATTTTTATGCAGGTATACAGAAAATGTGTAACATTAAGTATGCATTGTTGAACTTCAGAATTGTATTAATATATTTTTTTTTAAATAAATTTTTTTTATGTTCTAATGAATAATCAAATGAAATTTTTTAAATGATACTGAAATTATCATAAATATGTCTGTATTTCAATAATAAGTGATATACTGAATAGCTTTCTATCTGTAATTTAAGTATTTTTCATTAGATATTTATTATTAAGGTGACCAGTTGTCCTCCTTTTGTTGGTTCTGTCCTTCGAAAAGTGTCATTTTCGATATTTTAAAATAATCTGTTAATCTCTATTCAGAGATGTCTCGCCAAACTGTTTTGCAAATGTTGAATAAAAAAAACTTTTAGGATATTCAAAAGTTAGAGGGATCACTCTAACACTTGCTATAGGGTGTGTCTTACAATTATTTGAGCCTCTTTGTTCAGATTTTTTAAGTTTAGAAAAATTTCAATAATTCTAGAATCTTTTTTCAATTATGATTTATCAGAGGTATTAATGTCTTTTGCTCATAATCAGACATCTATTTTCCCCAAAACGATTCAAAGGATTGATTGAAGGGGAACCCATTTCAGAAACTATTTAAAGTCTATTAGCGATGAGGAAAATACCCGAGTTGATACTCCGTAACTTTCACTCCAAGCTACTGGAGGATTAGTGCCTCAATTTCGCCTGAACTGTAATCTATGCTATAAATGAAAGTTTTAATAGTGAGCAAAATGTGCTCCGAGATTGTATTTTTTTTTTTGTCAAATAAACGAAGACTTAGAAGTTGTCTTGCATCAAGTTTTTGAAAACGGTTAGATAATAGTAACTTTAGGCAGGTAATTAAAAATGGAAAATCTAAACATTGTTATGCCTGTTATTCTTTGATTGTACCCTACAATTGTGTTTGTTGTTTCATTTTGTATTTGTGATTATCCTGTTAAGAAGTAAAATGTATAGTTCCCTTTAAAAGTTAAGTTGATGGTTAAATAAGAAGCTAATCATCATATGATTACCTGCTTCCAAGTCGAAATGAAATAGTAAAGAATTGGTTAATTCATATAATTTCGAGAACAAAACTGAAGGGTTCAAATGTAAAACTGTTAAATTTCTGATATATACATTAGAGATAAACACTTTAACTGTGGCATGTATTTTCAGAAAAATGCAGCAAACATAGTAAAAAAATACTTGTTCAATTTTTTTGTGTGTTATATCAATAATAAGGTTAGAAAATTATTATTTAAAAAGAAAAAACTTTAAATTAATTAAGCACTTTTTAAAATTTAATATACATAGTTAAAATAATGGAAAACATTTACAATTCATTCCAAATATAACAAAGTAAATCAAACAGCATTGTGATTTTGTAGCTAAATATGATAAATTTATGCTAAACTTAATACAATATGCGTTTGAATATAGGGATTTCAGAAGCCCTTTACATTCAGATATGCTTGTATACCAAAACATGGCATTGTACACATCACACCTTTTTATTGCCTGAAAAACCTAAATTGTATTCTTCATCGACATTTGAATCAGACTTTACAAAGAAAAAAATTATATATATAATTTTCCAAAAATGATAATGAGAAATAAATAAAAATCCGATTATCAGAGTTTGAAATATTCCTTCTTTTGGCACATATTCATAGCTGACCACGTTAGTTTTTCTCTCTCTCCAGAACAAGTTACTATTATCTATTCTGAAATGAATGTATTACGTATTAAACGTTGATTCAAAATGAACTCATTTCGGCTTTCACGGAACAGAAGCATTAATATTTCTCATGCCCGAATTCGGTATGGGTCACATGTGTTGAACGTTTGACTTACCCGAACTGAATTTGGGATACACTGGCAAGGGGTATTAAACAATAAAGCGAATTATAACCTTCATGCTGTTTTTGAATGTACATATTTCTGAAAATTTGAAAAGCGTATTGAATAGTAGTTAGACTAGGATCAAAAGAATTTCAAGAAAGGTACATTATCATTTATAAATGATTTGGGGTTTATAATTTTATTCAGTAGTTTTTCTTATTTTAATCTTTTATTCCTCCATTTTTTTAAGTAATTATTTAGAAAGTAACTTATAATTCATAAATGTAAGTTACTTTCTTGAAAAAGTAACCCCTAAACAGCCAAATATCTCTGTACTTTGTAGACCTGTTTATTGACATCTATAAAACAGCATTACAAATCTGTTCTGTGTTGTTTTTATGTTCTAGATTACTTTATGCTAACCCTGAGGAACACTGCATCCAGGGGAAAAATCATTTTAGAAGAACTAAAGTGAAATGATGCAATGTTTAAAGGCTTGACGCAGCGTTAAGGAGGGCAAAATGAGATGGTACCTCAGTAGTCTCGAAGGATTACGGCTTGTTTGTCATTGGTGCATGTGTATATTAGTACTTTTCAAGATGTCAGGTTTAGCTCTTTTGTGCTTTTTACATTATTATAATACGTAGAGATTGTTTGAAATATGAAAAAAAAAACTTAATTTCTTTTACTTAAAATGTACATATTCATGAATTTCATTTTGCAGATGAAATATTTTTTCTTTAAGTTTAAATAGGAAATAAATTAAGAATAAAGAATTTATAACACAAGTGTTTACAATGTACATACTTTTATTGATATAAAAGAATCCTTTAAAAATGAATAAATTGTTATACTAATATGAAGTTTAATGTTTGTTTTATGCTGTATACTGAAAATTAATATTAAAGATATCTGATTATTAACATAAATTTCTGTAATTTAATTAAATGTGTGCATGGTTTTTCTAATCAGATTATTTCAATACTGTATTTTCTTTTAAGTTTGGAATCAGTTATGTCTTGCTTTAGTTTTTATAAAATACATTTTAGAAATAAAGGCTTATTCTTAAATTCTTTCTAATTTCTAAATTTCTTTAAATACAATAAAATGAAGTAATTCATTCTATTACACAAAACATTTACAAATGCAATTAGACACATTAAATTTTAATACTTTTCTTTTTGACAGTTAGTAAATGCCTATTTTTCAAATAAATTAAAAGAACAATTATGCTGTAAATAACATGACTTCATACGTTTAAAACCAATTCTACAAACAAGAATTCCACGTAAAAGAAGTTGAGAAAAATGAAAGTAGAAAGACAGACAATATATATATATATAAAGGGAATAAATAAATATAAATATTAAACATATATGAAGGATTAATAAACATAAATATTAAATATATATATAAAGAAATAATCGATTCTAAAAATTTGTTCTTACATTAATAGAACATTCCAAATGCTTGGTTGACTCACAAACGAATCATTAAAATTGGGGTATGAATATTTTTAAAAATCGGACGGAAAAAGTAATTCTGCACTTTCTTTCAGATGCACTTTTGTGCATTCAAGTAGATCAAATAGCAAAGA
>BMAW01010248.1:0-10551 GCA_019974015.1 Nephila pilipes
ATTAGAAATTTTATCAAAAGTGAAATTTTTTATGAAAATAAGTCAAAAGTTTGCTTAAGTACATCAAACAACATAAGAATCAAAGCGAAATAAGAGAACACAACCAAGTAAAAATAAAAACCAAGTAAAAATAAAAAATAAAGATAATATCATAAACACTGGTCGATATTTTGGAATGGAAATGCTGTGTGTTTATACTGCAGGGGTTCGCCAATAGGCAGATTATTCACCGATTGTGGAGACCACCAAACAGATTCTGCGGGCCCTGCGAGGCGCTCCTCGCCAAAGGCAGCAACCCTGGAGCGCGCTCTCTTTCACTTCCAAGAACTGACTAATTCTCTCTCTTTCGACTACTTAGCCTTCTAACTTAAATCAACCTTCAACCTCCATCCACGGTCAAATTCAAAACCAATCACAAGAATCAAATCTGGATCAAACCAAGAAAATTAAAGTACCTCCGATCACTATTGATAACCCTTCAAACACTACGAACCTACTTAAAGAACTCCAAAACCTCACTGGACTTAAGCTCAGTGCAAAACTAACCGGAACCAGCTTAAAAGTCTTCCCTCCCACCCCTACAGCCTACCATATAATCAAACGATTCATCGACCAGAATAATCTACAGGGTTATACCTACCAACTTCCCAATGAGAAATTCTTAAGAATTGTCATCAGAGGAATGCCTGCTGATATGCCACCAATAGAAATCATAAACGACCTAAAAATTACAACATCCACGTTCAAGAATGCTTTAATATGAAAAACAAAAAAACAGGAAAACCCATGCCTTTATTTTTATTGAATCTCCCCAAAACAGACAATAATAAGGAAATCTACAACTTAGAGGAAATCTGCTACATCAAAATTACAGTAGAACCACTGCGCAAAAAACTTGGCCCAGCCCAATGTTTCAGATGCCAGGGTTTCTACCACAATTCCAAATTCTGTACAAGGCATCCTCGCTGTGTTAAATGTGGAGAATCCCATCTAACCCAAAACTGCAAAAAACCAATCGAAACTCCAGCCAAATGCTGTCTCTGCGGAGAGGATCACCCAGCCAATTACATCGGCTGTTCTAGAAACCCACTAAATAAACCACCCACTCCTCCTAAGGCTAATGCATGGGAGGAAAGAAAAAAGAAAATACAAGAACTTAAAAATAAAAGGATACAACGAACCCAGGAAACCAACATCCAACTAAACCTGCAAAAAGACTTTCAGCCACTCCCAGGACACGCTACTACGGGATACCCTCATGTAAACCCAACTGAAGTCCAACTACCTATCATGTCACAAAAAGAACCTTCCTCCTCTCTATCAGATACACTAGAAAACCTTCGTAATCCACAGGTAAAGGAAATCTTTGAACTCCTTGACCAAGCTATCGCAATTGCTACCTCTGACTTATCTAAATACCAAAAAATGAGAGCCATTCTCAAAATAGCAGGTGAAGACCTCGGAATTTAATGTTTAATAAAAAATTATCCAACGCGCCCCTCAAAATAGTTACTTGGAACTCTAATCGCATCCTCAGCAACCTGCCAGAATTCCAACAATTTATTATTGATCATAGCCCAGATATCATCGCCATTCAAGAAACCTTTCTGCAACCGGCAAATTTTCTTAATTTTGCTAACTATACCACATATCGCACCGACCGAACTTCTCATAGAGGAGGAGGTACTGCAATTGTCGTCAAAAATGCAATAGCACATCACTGCCTGAGTATCAACACGAGAACATTGGAGACAACCGCTATCAATTTGGAAAAGGAAGACGGTACTCTGGTTACCATTTGCTCAGCTTATAGACCCCCCAGGAAAAACAAATTTGTTCACGACCTCATCAATATCTTTAGAAATAGACAACATTGTTTTATTATTGGCGACCTTAATGCCAGACATCAATCCTGGAGCCCCACTTCACGAAATAACCCAGCAGGAAACACCCTTCTCCGTTTCAGTGAAAATTATGGTATGGACATCATTGCACCAAACGAACCCACCTATTATCCTGTTAATCAGCACTACCATCCATCTACAATAGACCTTGGCCTTGCAAAAGGAATTCAAAACATTTCAGTCTCAACTTCCGAAGATCTCTCCAGTGATCACAATCCAGTCTATTTTCTAGTGGGCTTGGATAACATTATCCTAGAACCACAAAATCAAATTCTGCTAACTAATTGGTCAAAGTTCAACCGAAATCTCTCTAACACTATGTGTGGTAACCCGCTTATAAATGATCTAAACGAACTCGACAAAGCAGTTGATAATTTTGCACTCAGCATTCAAACTGCTATTAATCAATCCAGTAAGGCAAAAATTATAGAACATCCATATTTTAATATTCCCTTCCCCACCAGACTCAAGATCAGATCAAAAAACAGATTACGAAAAATTTGGCAGAATACTCGTTATCCCCCCATTAAAAATGAAATAAACAGATTACAGCGGGAAATCAAAAGAGAGATTTACCAAGTTAAAAATGAGGCCTGGGAAGCCCACCTACAAACGTCTAATACCGAAGACCTTTCTCTCTATAAACTGGTCAAAACCACAAAAAATACCCTTTATACAATCCCCCCACTTATTGGTCCAAGAGGTCTCGTGTTCGATTCTCAGGCTAAAGCAGATCTCTTTGCAGATTCACTGGAGAATTCTTTCCAGGAAAATGCAGAATTTTACGATGACGATTTTATTGAAAAGTTGAACGAAACATTATCAGATTCCAAAATAATCAAAACTCCCCAGCTACTCCCAAACTCACCTCACCTCAAGAAGTTATGGACATAATTGAAAAATTAAACAATAAAAAATCACCAGGTAATGATCAAATTAAAAATATTGCTCTCAAATCTTTACCCATGAAAGCCATCACTCACCTAACCAAAATTTACAATAAGTGTTTAATTTTTAATCATTTTCCAAAAGCATAGAAACATGCAATTATTGTTCTCTTCCCCAAACCGGAAAAAAATAAAAAATATCCTGATAATTACCGACCTATCAGCCTCCTCAGCACAATAGCTAAAATTTTTGAAAAAATACTACTAAATAGAATCCAAGATTTTGTCAGAATAAACAACATCATACCTCCACAGCAACATGGCTTTCAAGTGAATACATCCACTTGTCATCAATTGCTTCGAGTGGCAAACTTAATTACGAAAGGTTTCAACGAAAAAATGATAACGGTGGGTGTCTTCCTTGACGTGCAAAAAGCGTTTGACAGAATGTGGCATGACGGCCTCATATATAAATTAATTCAACTTCAGTTTCCAACCTATCTCATAAACATCATTCAAGATTTCCTTTCCGATAGAACCTTTCAAGTCCGCTTCAACAAAAAAATATCAAAAATAGGAAAAATCCAAGCCGGAACTCCACAGGGAACTCCAGTATTATTCAATAAGAAGTCCTAATTATTCAATTTATTCACTTCTGATATTCCTCAGTTTGATAAAATCGAAATTTGTACATTCGCCGATGATACCGCCATCATTTCCCAAGGAAACAATCCCGTAAATGTTCACAAACGCGTTCAAATCTACCTCCTCATCCTCCAATTCTGGTTCATAAAATGGAGAATTGCCATTAACACGGACAAATCTCAAGCAATAGTCTTCAAAAAAGGAAATTTTAGAAACAAACTCGAAAAATTTCGTATATTCAACAAAAGAATCAACTGGTGCAATCAAGTTAAATATCTCGGCATCCTCATCGATAAAAAGCTCACCTACCGTCCGCACATTCTGTCAATTAAGAAAAAAATACAAGTCCGATTTTTCCAGCTCAAAAAACTACTGAGTCGAAGATCCAAACTTTCGCTTAAAAATAAGCTATTAATTTACAAAATCTACATGCTTCCAGTCATTACTTACGCATGCCAAATTTGGGGTGTTTCCGCAAATACAAATCTTAACATTCTTCAGATTGAACAAAATAAAATATTACGCTATATTGCAAATGCACCTATTTTCGTCAAAAGAACACATCTACACAAAGAACTTCAAGTAGAACCCGTCCCCACCCGAATCGCAAATTTAGCATCTTCATTTCACAACGACATTTCAAGCCATAACAATCCAACTATCAATAGCCAAGCTCAATATCAATCTCATACCGGAAAACATAAATATTCTTATAATGCATCCAAGTTAAAAACAACGTTTTGAAGCGACTCACTATTTAATTATCTTCCTTCAAAAATTGAAACTTCCACAGTCAGACAGGAAGAAAAAAAAAAGGAAAAAGAAAAATCTACAGTCTTCACTTCCAGTCCAATGATTTCCCCCAATTGAGGCCCGAGGTTCAACCATTCGGGAAGCAGGCCTCACCCGCTCAACTATCAAGCTCCTGGAAATTGTCTACCTGCCCCAACTTCGAGAACTGATACCTCCCTTCCTCACTCCTCGTCTGTACGAGAACTCGTGCGTCGCCTTCGGCGACTTCTTTGTGTTTTTTCCTCTCATATTTTATTACTCATACCGAGTAAGAGAAATCCCAGATTTCTGTAAACTCGAAATAAATACATTGCCAAGTTTTTTTCTCTTTCGACTTGCGCAATAACTTGATGCTCGCTTGGAGCTCGTTGTACGAAGTTCAATGGTGTGTAAATAAATAAATATTAGAATGTCCAGCATGTGCCTTTGTCCACACCAAAACCCGCAGCAGTGGTGACCCGGGTTATGAATTCCACCTTCAGATTAAAATGGATTAAAAGTTTTCAACGATGTGCACGTGTTCGACATACAAGGTAAGCTTTTATGGTCTCTCTGTGTTTGGTTCAGAAATATTTAATTTAAATCAAAAGTTTAACTCCTTTCCATAATTCATTATTAATTTTTAATATTTCATACTTCGCGTTTCTATATTTTTCAAAAATGACTGAGGTTAGTAATGCTCAACAACACGTGTCGCGTGTCGCTGTTGAACTTCCACCACTGTGGAAACAGAATATAAAGCTTTGGTTTCTACAAGCAGAAGCAAATTTTGAGCTTTCTGGCATTACTAATGATGTCACTAAATACAATAATGTTATTGCTGCAATTGACTCTGAAATTCTGTCGGTGGTTTCCGATTTACTATTTGACCCACCACACGAGGATCGGTACGTCACTTTAAAAAACCGATTAATTCTAGAGTTTTCAGATTCGGAAAATCTACAAATTAGAAAATTGCTTTCTGAACTACAATTGGGTGACGATAAACCGTCTCACCTCCTACGAAAAATGAAAGAATTAGCAGGCACTGCGATAAACGATGATTTTTTAAGAAACTTGTGGCTTCAACGACTCCCTGCCGAAATCCAAACAATCCTTTCCGTAAGTTCCGAAAAATTAGACAACCTAGCGAAATTGGCGGATAAGATTGCTGAAGTTCGCGTTTCCCCGTTTACTCCCAATGTATACGCCGTTTCGGGTCGCTCCGAGCAATCGTCCGATTCTCCTCACTCCCCTTTGAATGAAATGGTTGCACTTCGAGGTGAAATCGCCGCTCTCAGCAAGCAAGTAGAACGATTGTCTAGAGACCGATCAAATAATCGCTCTCGAAGGAGGTACGGTAAATCCCCTTATAGGAGCAAGACTCCCTCGCGGAGGGAGAATTACCATTATAACGATGAATTTTGTTATTATCACAACCGGTTTGGCCCAAAAGCTAAAAAATGCCGGGAGCCCTGTACTTTTGCCAAGGCTCCGGAAAACTAATTACTGCTATCGACGCCAATATTTCAGCGGCAGACGTTTCGATAGCACCACAATCTGGCCGCCTCCATATTTTTGATCGAAAAACCAATATAAAATTCCTCATAGATTCAGGATCTGATGTATCATGTTTACCAGTTTCTAAAACTAACAGAAAATTAACCCCAGAACCCATACAACTAACAGTAGCTAATAACTCAAAAATATATACGTATGGATCTAAATTATTAGATGTCGATCTTGGCTTGCGAAGAAGTTTTAAGTGGCAATTTATTTTAGCATCCGTTCCTTTCGCAATTATAGGCGCAGATTTTTTGAAGCATTTTGACCTAATTATCGACTTAAAATGACAAAGACTTATCGATACAATTACCAAACTAAATCGCTATGGTAAAATTCCCACTGGTCTTAATACTGCATCGATAAAGTTAAGCTCCGGAAATACAGTTTATCATAAAATTTTAGCGGAATTCCCTGACCTAACAGCACTTACTTCTAAAATTAAAA
This sequence comes from Nephila pilipes, assembly GCA_019974015.1. Lineage (NCBI taxonomy): Eukaryota > Metazoa > Arthropoda > Arachnida > Araneae > Nephilidae > Nephila > Nephila pilipes. The sequence continues at coordinate 6,218 of BMAW01010248.1, forward strand.
AAGCGCAACATAATACGATGCATTACATCGAAACTACTGGACCACCTGTCCACAGCAGGCCTAGGCGTTTAAACCCAAAATTGTACAATATTGTAAAACAGGAATTTCAATTTATGATGGAACAGGGTATTTGTAGGCCTTCCAAGTCACCCTGGTCCTCTCCACTTCATGTAGTCCCAAAAACCTCAGGTAGCATTCGACCAGTAGAAGATTATCGTAAATTAAATGCATGTACAACACCTGATAGGTACCCGATACCCCATATACAAGATTTTTCTAACGCACTTTACGGTTGTAAAATTTTTTCAAAGATCGATATTGTACGCGCATACTTCCATATCCCCGTCCACCCGGATCATATTCAAAAGACGGCCGTATGTACGCCATTTGGCTTATACGAGTTTCCGTACTTAAATTTTGGCCTCTGTGGGGCAGCCCAAACGTTTCAGAGGTTCATGAATGAAATTTTAGGTGAACTCAAATTCTGCTTTGTCTATTTGGATGATATTCTGATTTTCAGTAAAAACGAGGCTGAGCATAAGACTCACGTTCGTGCGGTATTCCAAAAACTCCAACAGTACGGGTTAACAATTAACACTTCTAAATGCGTTTTCGGAGTATCAGAAATTTCCTTTTTAGGACATCTCGTAACGCAGTAAGGAACAAAACCATTACCTGATAAAGTTGAACCAATATTAAATTACCCAAAGCCTAAAACAATAAAAGAACTTCAACGGTTTCTTGGAATTTTGAATTTTTTTCGCCGATTTTTACCTAACGTAGCCCAACACCAGATCGCTCTAAGTGAATTTTTAAAGGGCACTAGAAAAAACGATAATAGAGTAATCGAATGGACTACCCAAGCCGAACAGGATTTTTGTACTTGCAAAAAATTAATTGCAGATGCAACGCTTTTGGCACATCCGAAACCAGATGCAGAATTGATACTGCACGTAGATGCATCCGACTTTGCAATCGGAGGTGCATTGTTCCAAATAATCGATAATGAACCCCAACCTCTTGCGTTTTTCTCTAGAAAATTATCCCAAACGGAAAAAAAATATAGTGCTTACGATCGCGAACTGCTAGCTTCATATGCTTCCATTAAACATTTTATTCACATGCTTGTAGCTAGGGATTTCAAATTATTTACCGATCATAAACCATTAACTCACGCCTTTAAACAACGTTTAGATAAATGCTCACCGCGACAAGCCAGACAGCTAGATTTCATATCCCAATTTACGACAAATATTTGCTATCTCCCAGGAAACGAAAACGTAACAGCGGATAGCCTTTCCAGAATAGCTTCTATCGAAATGCCCAACCCTATCAACTATGATGAGATTGCAAAATCGCAAGAATCAGATTTAGAGCTTCAAAATTTAATTAATAACCCTCAAGGATTACAGTTAAAGAAAATAGTTATGCCAAATTCTGACATCCCTTTATTTTGCGACTTATCTACCGGAACTGCTAGACCTTATATCCCAAAGGAATACCGCCAGCGGATTTTCAGTCAATTGCACAATATATCTCACCCCGGTATTAGAGCTACTACAAAATTAATTCGCTCGCGATTCGTGTGGCCATCAATAGGTAAAGATTGCTCTGCTTGGTCTAAATATTGTATACCGTGCCAAAAGGCAAAAGTAAGTAGGCATACCAAAACACCTTTAGGCTCTTTTCCTGACCAAACACGGAGATTTGACCATGTGCACCTTGATATCATCGGACCTTTCCCACCATCAGCTGGAAATTACTATTGTCTTACGATGATAGACCGTTATACACGGTGGCCGGAAGCCATCCCGATACCCGATATAACTGCTGAAACAGTGGCAAGAACTTTCTACAACCATTGGATTACACGTTTTGGTTGTCTTTCACGCATAACAACCGATCAAGGCCGCCAATTTGATGGTTTTCTTTTTAAAGCACTAGCCTGTCTGCTAGGAATAAAGAAAATTAGAACGACGGCCTACCATCCTCAATCGAATGGCTTAATAGAGGAGTTCCACCGCCCATTAAAAGCCTCTTTAAAAGCTTACAACACGGCGCAAAGGGCATCCGCCTTACCAACCATTTTGCTTGGTTTTCGAACTGCTTTTCGAGACTCCATTCAAGCAACAACGGCTGAACTGGTGTACGGTACCACCCTCCGACTTCCAGGGGAATTTTTTCATCCTACGCCTTCCGACATTCAGCCAAAGCAACTAGTGGAGGATTTAAAAGAACATTTTTCTCATATCCGACCACGACCTACTTCGAATCATGGAACAAAAACAGTTTTCATCTATCCGGATCTGAAAACATCAACTCATGTTTTTGTCCGACATGATGGCTTAAAGAAACCCCTCCAAGCACCTTACGATGGACCCTTCAAAGTGTTGCGGAGAACGGAGAAAGTCTACGACGTGGACATTTCTGGTCGTAAATCCACCCTGTCGTTGGACAGACTAAAACCAGCTTTCGTCGCAAATAATAGTGACTTTCCCGAAACAGACTTGCCTCCACCTAATTAATTGTTACAACCACGCGTTCTGGACGGATTGTTCGTTTTCCAGACCGTTTCGTATCTTAAAGATACTGGGGGGAGAGTGCAGGGGTTCGCCAATAGGCAGATTATTCACCGATTGTGGAGACCACCAAACAGATTCTGCGGGCGCTGCGAGGCGCTCCTCGCCAAAGGCAGCAACCCTGGAGCGCGCTCTCTTTCACTTCCAAGAACTGACTAATTATCTCTCTTTCGACTTGCGCAATAACTTGATGCTCGCTTGGAGCTCGTTGTACGAAGTTCAATGGTGTGTAAATAAATAAATATTAGAATGTCCAGCATGTGCCTTTGTCCACACCAAAACCCGCAGCAATACTAGTATTACGTATCCAACCATCACACTTCAGTGAATTACGTTAAAATAAAATGATATAAACCAAAATTTGAGCAAAAATATGAAAATTCAACTAAGGGAACAAAGAAACTATACAAAGGAAACTGATACATCTAATATATTAATGTAATCATAAAAAAATATCTAAACATATTTAAACACCAATTAACTTAAAAAGAGTTATAAAAATTATTCCACAAAAATCCAGCTTGCTGAAGCAGAGTAAATACTTGATACACAGAGCATGATATGCCAAACATCGGCTAGAGCTGTTTATAATTCAGTAAGGGTCGTTAGTGTTGTGTAATGCGCTTTCACGCCTTTCTCCAAAACATCGCAAAGATGCTCAATAGGATTTGAGTCTGTGCTTTTAGATGACCAATTCATAACAAGGAATTCAGAAGAAAGCTCATCCAACCAGATAGTTACCAACCGGGTCTTGTGAAAGGAGCAGTTATCTTGTTGGAATACTTCATTTCCATATAGAGGACAGTACAGCATAAGTGGATGGAGGTGACCATCAGCAGCCTCTACGTACCAAATCGTGGGTTAGTACAAATACTAAAAACTCCAAAAGCTGACAAGAGAAAAACTCGCACCGTGATTGAGACACTATGGACTTGTATAGTTGAAACTTGACAAGCAGTATCCATGGCTTCTTGATCCTGATGACATATTCTAATTCTTCCATTGGTATGAAGTAGTTAGAATCGAGCCTTTTTACACCATGCTACTCATTTCCAGTCCTCTGGTGTCCATTCTTTGTATTCTTTTGCTAAGTCAAGGCTTGCAGCCCGATAGCTTGTATTGGGCAATAGTACTCTCGTGGATCTACGACTCCGAAGCCTATTCGGTGTAGCAAGTGTTTCATGGTCAGTTTACTGATTATACGATTGGTACCTTGATTCACCTGGGGAATAATTTGAGCTAATGTTTGGCTCCGCTGTCTACGAACAATACTGCTGAACTGTTTCAACACGCTCGTTTAGGGCTGATTGTACTTTGTAATTTACTCAATCGCTAGCTTGACTCAATTCCCCTCCATCCGTGCATTCTCGATAAACTCTTGACACTGACGACCTTGAAAATCCTAGTTCTCTGACGATTTCAGAAACTGAATGGCCCACTATTTGTCAGCGTTCGAAGGTATCTAAATCAGAAGTTTTACCCATACTGGCGGTTGAAGCAACTGATTAACAACATCCTCAAGTACTAGCTATATATACAGTTACCACAGCACGTTCACGGGCGCATAAATGAATCGCATGGCTACGCAATTTGCAGAGTATTGCCTATCCCTAATTAAGTGGCACTCAGTGTGTGTGTGCGTGTAGGAATTATTATTTGTAATGTCTTCCTCCCCTGGAAGGTAACACGAATCAGACCACTATTGTGTAACGAAACGAATGCTCTTACAAACGCTTACATTTTTTTGCAATCAGA
>BMAW01010256.1:0-25914 GCA_019974015.1 Nephila pilipes
TTGTTTGTACATTGTTTAATCACATGTTTTTGTTGTTTTTGCCTACTCTAATATAGTGTCTTATACTTACTTCTGTAAGCCCTGTGTGATACTTAGTGGTACACAGGGACGTTGTTTGTTATTCAATAAAAAAAAAATAATAATGTGTCATTAATGTATCTAAAAATTCTAAAACTATTATAATCAAAAAGTTTTCTTAGTTAAAACTGAAATAAATCAACATTGACTAACAGGAATACGTTCTAGTATAAATTAATCTCTTTTAAGACTACCATGACAAAGTATAGAAATTTTTCATGTACAATGAATTTATTAATATTCAAATTCTTAAAAATCTATTTTAAAACTTTGATCAGATTTTCTATGTCAATAGAATTAAAAAGATCTTTATAATTATTGCTATAAATAGCATAAATCTACTGATTATTAATTTACTTGAATATATCAGCTCTATTTGTAATAATGGCAGTACTCTTGAACTACACTATCATAATTTCCATAATTATTTGCAATTTTTTTAGAGTTATATATACGTTATAAAATTATATATTGTTATAACTTAATAGAACTTTTATAAGGTTTTGGTGTAAGAAAATGTGTGTGAATAAGTTTAGCAATATATTAATATTCACACAAATTTTCTCACAAAAGGCAATATAATTCTATTCAAATATTCCATCTATTTCTCACTACTCTAAAATAATTATTATTCTCAAAGTGTTATTAAATAAATTAAAGGTGAATATTTTGAAAATAATATCATAGTTTTTACTTTGTCTACATAACAAATAATAATATATAATGGAAACTACTAATAGGTTTTATTAAATCTTTCAAATAAATATCCTCATTATTATAACATCTTCTTTTCTAAACACAAATTTTTTTAATATGATAAATAATGCAATCTTTAAACTGCTTAAAGTTTTTACTGGATGACCATTATTAATAGCTGATTTAGTAATAAAATATCAAGCATAAGTTAATTTATTTTTTAGCACAAAAATTATTATTCGAAATGTTACATTTGAGTTACACATATATAAACTCGAACCTTTTATTTAACCTTCGATTGATCACAAAAAAAGTACATAAATAAAAATCTTAATTCATTTATTACCAAGTGTTGTGTACAAATAAGGTTACCTTTTAACATAAACATCATGAAAATTCAGACATTTGTCATATCGGTGGACGAGCTTACCGATCTTCTCATCGAAGCACGTTGCCTCCAGTGATGTTAAATTGAACTGCACATCAGTATTAAGCTACTCATTAGTTTGGAAGAATTTACCTTCTCTACGCGGTTGTTGTAAAGTCTATCAATATACAGCTGCATTGATCCTAGTCCCCGGTTCCATAAACTCGATAAGCAAGACATGTTTTTGGACCCTACCTACCTACCTACCTACCTACCTACCTTGTAGCGTTTAAGAAATTTTCTTATGAGATTTTTGTAGAATTTTAAATATTTCGAAAAAGATTATAGTTGTGTTCTACATTTCTTATTTGGACAGTATAGTATTGGACATTTCTTTGTTAAACATTGCTTAAAATTTTCAAATATATCATTAGCTTTCCAGTTAAATATTTATGAGTAATTATTTTCATTTTAGATAGACTACATTATTGTAAATTCATTGAACCAGTAGTCGCATCTCGTTGTTTCTTTGACTCATTTCGAATGCAGATGTTTCATTTTCCTTGAAACCTTATTTTACGAGAACCATAGGATTTGCTATTTCTAATATTCTCAAGGAAAAGGAACTTCATTTTAGTTTCAGTTAACTAAAAAACTGCAAATAAAGTAAAATATAGAAAAAGTCAACGTCTATAAGCGTTATAACTCTATAAGCGTTATAACAAGAAACAAAGATTATTGAAAAAGCTGTTGCCTATAATTTATAATAAAATAATTTGAAATAATTATTAGAAAAACGCAGCTTGATAAATAAAAAATTAAAATTATAATTTTATAAAATTACTTAAAATTATTAAAGGAATATTTTAATTTAAGGAAATAAAATACCTATAGAACTGAACAAATCGTCAACTTCCGGTTTCTTTTTTTTAACTATTATGCATTGTTAAAAACGTTGCATCTTCAAATGAGTATAATATAAATAAGGACTGTTTCGAAATTCTTAATGTTTCAATATAGAATCAGAAAATCATTTCGATTTTTCATCAAAAATTATCTTTTCAATCTTTTTGAATATCGTAGAAATTGAATTTTGTTATCCTGCGTAACAAACGCTTAGCTTAGGAAATCATACTAGGAATATTACCTTACATGCTAGAAAATATTTTTAAAATCATAATGACTAATAAAATCCTAATTACTGATTTCGTATTATTTCTAATACATTTGTTTCATTCATAAAAATACCATTTTTTGCTTCTGTATAACGTATTTCCAATTAATTAATATTTTTAAGAAAATAAACAGCTACTTATAATTTTACTTATTTCATTCTCTTCCAAAAATATTTTGGCTTCAGTTTCATTACTACAAAATTGTAAGAGTGTCAACGTCCCTGAAAATTTAACGAAAATGAATTTACTTGAAAAAAATGAATATTTTATGAGGAAAGTGTTTCATTTTTTGGCATAAGACCTTAATGTGAAAGATCGAAAAGGCATAGTATGCTTTTTTTGGGAATAAATATTAGAAATAATCTAAAAGAAATATTTTATGGTAGATGAATTAAGCGGATGGTAATATTTATGCTTTTTTGCCAATATATTACAAGTAAATAAAAGGAGGAAGATCCCATGAGAAATTGTGCATTTAAAAATATGGCAAAAAATGTTTCAAATGTAAAACTAAAATTCATCTTAAAGTTTAATTAATTCCTAGAACAGAATATTTACGAACAGATAAGATAGAGCTGCTTTTTTTAAAATAAACATTTCATGTCTTTTTAGCTATTTCTTTCTTTTTTCCATTTACATTATTTTCATATATATATATATATATATATATATATATATATATATATATATATATATTCATTTTGAATAAATAATTTAAGATCTTTCATATTTTTTAAATAAGCAGTTAGTGGTTATTTGTTTCTATCCAATATATCCAAAATAAAAGTTGTATACTTTTACGAAGATGCAGTTCTTAACTTGTCGAGGGTTGCAGTTCTTAACTAAATTAAAATCATTTTAAATTAAATTCATTTTTTTATAGAATTAGCTATAGAATGTTGATTATTGAACTAGAGTTAGTTTTCCCCCCTCTGTTTAATTTCAAAAATCTATCATAAGAAATATATATTAAAAGAACTATAAATACAAAAGCATTATAAGTTATACACTCACATGCCTTTTTAACATTTTTCTAATCGAATTTTTTTGAAAACCTTTTTCTTCCAACTAAGCATAAATGCTTTATTTTCTGTCATTCATATATTTTTTTGTTCAATAATATGTAATATTATTTAGATGAAAAGCTCTGAAGAAAAATAATTTGTTATTTAAAACATTGATTGATTCACAAAAAAATATAAGTACAATGGGAGTTTGAAAAATAAGTTACACTTGTTCCTCCGTAGATGACAGTCTTGAGAAACATGAGCGAAGCTTGCCCAAAGATAATTTAGCTCCACAGTTTTCATCAGTGCAATTTTATTTGGATAATGTCAACCGTCAACGCATAGTACGAGTAAAAATGGCCTGTTAGCTGAAAATTTACTCCATTAAAGTACGTGGAAAAGTTCGTTTTTTGTGGACCGAACGTTTCACAAGTATTGATATTCATCGTGAAATATCGGTAGTGTATGGACGACATGCATTACAACGCCCAGCCATTGTTAAATGGTGCCAGCAGTTCCAAGATGATTGTATAGATTTAACCGATGCTGAAAAACGAGGAAGACTAACAATGGTGAGCTCATCAGACTTGAAATACCCAAAGTTATCCATTAGCGGGTAAGGTCATGGCTGCAGTTTTTTCGATTGCGAAGGTGTCAACACTGAGTTAAGGGTGAGGACGAAACCATTAATGCTGAGTAGTAATGCGAAATACTAAGAAGTTTCCACAAAACTGTGAAAAACAAGAGACGTCGGAAGTTAAGCAAGACATTGTCCTTTTGCCCAACAATGCAAGACCTCACAAGACATGCACAACCCAGGATTTACTTCGCAGTTTCGAATGGGAGTTCTGGCACATCTACCATACAGTCCTGATGTGGCGTAAGAGCATATTACTACATTACCACGTTCAAACCGCTGTTATAAGCTAGTTCCAGGACCAAGGGACGATTTTCGATCGTCAAGGCATCGAACAGTTAGTGCAATGCTCCCACAACTATCTGCAGCGACTAGGAGTTTATGTAGAGAAAGAGTGTGATGTATGTGTATCATATTACATCGTAACGCACTTCTCAAAATAAAGTTTTGACCTACATTCTTTCAGTGTAGCTCACTTTTTGAATACATCTAGTATATATATAAGGATATAAGAATCCATAAAAAGTTTTAACAGAATATATTAATTAAAACACTTATAAAAGGATTCACTGGGACATAAATTAGAAAGAAAAGAAGCATGTAGTTATTTCTGAATCCAATTGATTTCATCTTAGCGAAACAGCAGGTAGTAAATCCTTCAAACAAATTTATTAGAAATAACTTATATTTACAAGTTTCAGACTTTATATATTTTAAGCTACTGCTTTACATGCAATTGAATAATGCGCTGAAGTGATGAAAGATTTTGCTTCACTCCTCATGTTTTGATACGAAATACGAGGACATTAACTTAATGCGAAAAGTTGTTTTTATCTCATGGTGACCCGTGCCACTAAACTTCATAACCTTGAGTCCAGATCATATGAAGAGATAATTGGAAGGATTGCTGTTAATGTGTTTCTTTAGATCATGGTGTGCTCATGGCTTAACTATGAATCTAAGATATTTTTCTTGCTAGGTACTATTATCCATAAATCATGTTTAAAAGATAGTTAAGATACCACTGTGGCGTACATGAAAAGTACGAGATGAATTGGAAATTTGGTTTGATGGATTAGTGTTACCAAGATTTTGTAGACAAGAAATGTCTTAAAAATCTATAGGATATCTTCCGTTTAATACTGCATTTCTTTTTGTGGAGTCAAAAATAAAACTGTTGATGATTACCTATTGTGTGTATTGTGCAATTCAGTATTATATTCATCCCTAAGAATTTTGTTTTCCTCATTTCCTGTTTAAACATCTAAACTGAGTGAACTTCAGAATAAACCTCACGTTAACGCTTCATTTGTTAATAAGTAGATCAAATCATTTCCCTCTGCAAGTTCCATCAAAGTATTTGCAATACATCACATATACAAACTTTATCACATGACGAACCACAATGTGATAAGTTCCTATAATACTACCACAATTCCAATGATATTATCTCATACACGTGCTACTTTAGATTATTTTACATTGGTATCCCTATTATTTATCTATATAAAACATTAAAATTATTTTTAACATGCAACTTTGTTTTCTCCTTCAATAATTAATTTTTGTAGAATATTCAAAGGAAGAGGACCTAGAAAATGTGAAATATTTGTAATACGAGTAAAGAGAAAATAAAAAATGATTTCATAGATGTTATACATATATACTTCATACTTAAAAATTTCAATCCATATACCATTTTAATTAACCATGTGAATAATCGCTTTGCACGAAATGTTGCTTCTGAAATTCTAATTTATATGCTCTCGTTACACATCAGTCTCAATTCGATCTTTACACGTTCTATCAATATTTGACAAGTTGGGAGATTTCGGTTGATTGATCAGAGGCCGACTGATTGCCTAACAAATAAGAGGAGTCAAATCTACACCCCTTCCTAGGATCGTATTGTAGACGTGCTAATTGTTAACGCACCGACGAAGCCCACTTTGGAAGCCCTGCATCATTGAAATCTGGCATTACTTATCGGATTGGTTTTGGGAACTGTGAATAAGGATTTTATTAGTTACGATAAACGGGAATACGCTTAATGGAAGAAGTTTAAGAAAATTCATTGCATAGCCTTTTGAAAGTTACGCTTTCCTTAACAATCGTTATTTTTATTTTCGTTAATACTTTTTCTCGTGAGAACAAAAAAATATTAAAGAAGTGCCTTTGACTTAAAATTCATATCCTGTATGTATACACATCTTAAGTTCATAATAAATCTCTCTCTCTCTCTCTTTATATATATATATATATATATGTGTGTGTGTGTGTGTGTGTGTGTATTAGATAAAGAAATGAAATTATTATTAAAACACATAAAAATAAGAGAACAGTTAAAATCCAAAATCAACAAAAGAAAACATTTATAGAGCTATGCAAAATAGAGATGTTTCATTCGCCTTAATAACTTTCTCTTTAAACAACTATTTTTTTCAAGTAGTTGCATCTCAAACTGGAATATTGTGCTGGTCCATTAAAATAAGTTAGCATTCAAAAATTAGCCCTAATTTGATAATGTATTTTTAGCACTAATATGAAAATGTATTTTCTCTTTCAAACTGTCTCATGAGTCTGTAGTGAAAATTTATATAACTGTGTGAGTATGTGTGATGGTGAAGTTTAATGGCGTAAGAGACCGACGTGGCTATGTTTCGCTGAACAAGATGTAAGTATGATCCAGACGCTTGAAAGAAATGGAGAAAAAGGTAAAAATTGATTGACAGGTGAGTGGATCGAAAACAGAAAAGGATCGCTAGGTTAACCCGTGGCTTAACCAAAGACAATGGATCCCATGGGAAACTAGAGTGTCTCGAGTGAATGATGCCTTTGCTTACCTGAAGAAAGTAAGTCTTTTGAGGGCAACTACATAACTAAATGTTTTTTAGCACATTGATCTTTTGAATTGCCCAATATTAACAGTTGAAATTATCACTGAAACAGCATGAAAAGTACGATGTTTAGAGTCTATAGGTAAATAAAACGTGCTTTAAGAAATGGAAACTTCACCTTTGAAGAGGGAGGGTGAGAGACCCGGTCAGAAATCAAAAGATGCTTCTATTTTCTGTATCATCTGTTACCTACAGAGAGAAGTAAAAGTTTTTCTACTTTCAAGTTTTGATAGAATTGCATTGAATTCTATGCATGAATTAAATCCCAAATTTACGGATGCTATGCAATCGTGTTCTGCAAGGAGTAAAAGCAAATATGAATAAGTATTACATTTATTTTTATCAAAAGCTTTTTCTTAAAGATGCTCACAGAAAACAGAACAATATTAATTAAAAAATGCATCGTACCTAAAATTAAAATTTATGAAAGGTGGATCACAAACAATTTATTGAATAATAATATAATCAAGAAATTTGCATCAATCTGGGCAAATAATATTTCATTATAGATAGGGAAAATATAAAGAACGTCATTAAATATTTCTCCTTATCTAATTTCATAAAGAATGTGCTGTTTTCCATGCACATTACATAAAAAATTACTTTTCTATAGGTCTTTATATTTAATTTGAGCAATTTACATTTTTTCCGCAAAGAAAAATTATGGTTAGTATAGCCATTACTTTTTACTCTGTACTGAGTTATAATTATTTATTTAAATTTAAAATGAAGGCACATAGTTTATACTACCATTTAAAAAACATTAAAAACTAATTTTAATGTAAGAATGTAAGAAACAAACATCTTTCTTAACGACTATAGTACATTAAAATATACTAAAGATAAAATTAAGTAAACGAATGGAAATATAGGAACTAAGCGAAACATAAATCAAATAAGCATTAATTAAGAAGAACATTATATAACAGGAGTTTATAAAATGGATCATGTATTGATTTAAAATTCCATAACATCGTATAAATTATAAACCAGGAAAAAGTAACCAAATTTTCAGCATAAAATGTTTGAATAATTTTGATGTAATTAAAAGTATTGTAATTTTATAGATAAATAATGATTAGTATTTGATTATTAATGTAAAACTTTAATTTAATATTACCACGAAGCTATTGCACGTGTCAACAGCACCCGGGTCCGCAGTACAGTGATGATAACATCGAAAATTCTTGTAAATGTTTTGTTTACTTATTCTCTATTTTTCATAATAATTTCTTAAGGCTTCAAAAATACGTTTTCCCAGCTATGTTCTGTAATGTTCTATAGTAATATATAAAGCCATGTATTTTCCCAGTCGGAGAGAGAGTTCGCAGTCAAGTGTAGCTGCTGTCAGTTTGTTAATAAAATACATTATCCGGATATCTGTCATGCCTTCATTTCACCCAGCTAAGACATTTACACGACAATATTATTATATCAAACTGAGTTCTGCAACATCAGTAATGTACATAATCACGTTTTTTATGCATTTTATTTCATTTCGTTTATTTGTAAGCCAAAGAGGAAGAAAATATATTTTAACACATTTTAATAGTTGAGTGCAATGTTAACCGACTTTTCGACAATACCTAACCACCCCATTAATGTACTTAACAAATTTAAATATACTTCCTATTTCTCATAACTATTTATCTGAGTGTAAAATGGCTGAGTAGAAATGCTTAAGAATTTGAATAGCGTTGCAGGATGATTGAGGTCAAAGCCCAGTGTCTCGATACCTTGTTCATCAAACAAGGCGATGAATGGAACTTCAGAGCAGATATATATTAGGATTTGAAGAGAAGGTGTGTCCTGATGTTTAGCAATTTGCTCCTCGAACCTCACGATTTACAAGATGAGATGGTGAGTGTATACGTTATGAGACACAATTAAAAGAGTATCAACTGGATGAGTCATTTGAATATTTAGGCGGGTTTGACGAGAATAAATGATACTATGACAAAATGAATGATGGCTGAGACAGAGTTAGCATACAATGTGACAAAATAGTCAGAGTACATATTGAATGACTCTCAAGCGTGGAAGCGTTCTTATATAATTCGGATCAATTAATCTATTCGAGAATGAAACTGCTTATAATAATTAATTAAAAGCATCATACGATAATAACGAAAGGTTGTTGTTTAAATGAATATTTTTCAGAGTGAATGAAAATTTCAAAATACGGAGTTGTCTTTTAATTACATTGAGGCTGCAAAAAAAAACGTTGACATATTTTAATTTATAGTTATACTTATACCTGATGTAATTCCATTATTGATTAATTCTCTCGAAATTTTTGAAAAAGAATTATCTTTTGAATTAATTTTTGAAACTAACGTAATATTAGTTCTGATGAATGAATTATTTACGAAATATACTGTGAATGGTGAGTTACATGATAAAGAAACCACTCAGTAGGATGCATTCGATACCATACGAGTATTTCCGTACCATAACACAAGAGACCGTGATGCTGTCATTTCAATAACATAACTCTTTATGGCGAATTATATATTTCATGAAACAATCCTAATTTCAAATCGAACAATACATTCATAACAATTCGTTCTACCAAATAATTATACTCCTACGGTATTCAGTTTCAGGTGTTTATTGTATGCTTGCTTAAATTTAAATTTGTATATGTCGATAACAAAAAATATTCAAGAAAACTGATAACAGCTCTGATGGTTTAAAGTAAAACAAATTTCTTTTATCCATCCATTATTATCTATAGGTTTCTAATAATTATTTCTTGCAATCGAATAATAGTTCAGTCGCATTATATATATATATATATATATATATATATATATATATATATATATATATATATATATATAATATATATATATATATATATATATATATATATATATATATATATATATATATATATACTACTCTTCTTTTACACGATTTTGAAATAACACGATTCTCCAATGTACTTTCTTACACGAATTTTTTGTTCTAGCACGAATCACAAAAATATTTTTCTGAATTTTAATTTTTACAGTGTAATCAGAAGACGGTCAGATTACTCCCACAAATATCTAAGTGACTTGGTCTACTTCATAGCTTGTTTACTTTGCATTCAGGAGTTACGGGGAATTTAGTTTAGTTTATAGTTAGGTTTATTAACAGAGTGTAAGAAGATTAAAAAGTAACACGATGACTTCGTAATTTTGAACCTCGGTCAAGTGACGAAGAAGACACCTGAACTGGTATCCCCTCTGCTAAATCCCACACCATGCCAACGGGAGGACTTTGGGCCCCGACAGATTTAACGTGCATCAGCCCCGGCTACACGGCGGATCCTCAGTGGCCAAGACTCAAACCTATGACTCAACGAAAACCGTTGGCCACGAGTCTGAAACCATGACCTCTAGGCTACTATACCTCTAGCCAAGTTCAGCTATTAAAGGCTAATTAAATTCGCGAGGGCTTTAAATATGCTACAAGTATGGAACAACAATTTCTTATGATTATGATATGGAGTATGCATTAAAATTTCAACGTAATCTTAAGTGTTTTCTGTAGCAGGATAGCAAGAATTATATAAGCAACATGAGAAACTAAACAAAAGAAACAGTTGCTAATAACATACTTTGTAACAGCAAAAAAAACCAACAGACCATTGAATTTTACCATTTTTAAATGTAATATATCAAAGTACTTAAATTATTGAAGATGTATGTTTAGAAAAATAAAAATTTAAGAATATTATTTCCCTTTTACCGAATACCTCAAAATCTTGAGTAAAGCGTGAAAAGTTGACAAAATATACGTGTAAGACGTGTGACGTTAGACTATGCATTGCAGATTTTTTTTTTATTTAAATATCATACAGCAAAATAAGATTCACACACACAGATATTTTTATATCTTAATATTCCATGTAATGGTACATCATTACACCATGAAATTTATGTAATAAATGTAAATATATTTTGTATTTTCTTAAAAGATATGATTTTTATGTAATAATTTTATGTAAAAAACATACAATTTTCAATTCAATCTTTTTTTCCCGTATATATTAAATATATTTCATTTTAAATAATATACATAAAAACCAAAATATTCTAATGTATAGCTGATTTTAGACGAATTTTTTTCGTGAATTAGGCTTAATATCTAAAATCGTCTGGGCACAGCCTGACACTCTGAAGTAAGAAGCCGCGGGCCCAGAGAAGCAATTCTTTTTTCTCCCTCCGGTAGTGAAAGGGTTAATGCAAGTCATTGGGTCACACCTTCCTTGTTTATTGGGAATATAGAGTAAAAATTTCAATACATTTGCAGCGTTTCAGAGTCCCAAATGTTTAAAATTAAGTTATGCAAGTGCTTATAGAGCAGGAGACTTCCAATTTTAAGTAAATCAGCTAAGAAAGAATCATGCCCAGGAGACTAATTGATCTTGAGCTTATTTTTTAATCTCTTTCAGGAGGAGGAATCACATCATCATCCAAGATAACATATTTGCAACAGTATTAGTCTTCCTGTTTATTCTCTGAATTCAAATGGTTGTTAAAAGGATCTACCCATTTATTAAGAATATCTTATTTACTGACCAGGATTTCATACAGTTAGTTGTCAGAATGACTGTAACTTTTGTTTTTAGTCAGAGCGAAAACGTTTAATTTTCCTAAGATGATCACTGTCTTTTAAACTTCCTTCCTCAAAAACTCATTTTTTTTTCTTCTATGATGTTTTTTACTCTTTATTGGCTCTTTTAAATTCTTCAGAATTATGCGTAGTATTTACTTGTTAGCATCTTTCCAAATGCCTGATTCTTCTTGTTATTAAATATGGTCCATTTTTCCTCAAAAAAAGATTTAATTTTACTGCGTTCAGCGTTACTAAGAGTATCTTAAGCATCGTGGCTAGTACTTTCTATGATTTGTTAATCAGCAATCCTCAAATGAGTTATTGTCTCTTAACTTCACTAAATATCTTTCCACACAGTTAAAATACTCAATTATTTTTCTTTCTTTAATTTTTTACTGTCAAAATTTCTCAATTATTCTCGCGTTTCTTCTTTGCATTGGAAATTCTTCCCCTGATTTTGGCAATAATTAAATAGTGATACGAGCCAATATATATTTGCATCTCCAAATGTTCAGAAATCAATACAAATGGATTCATTGCAACAAATTTCTAATCAAACTTTTGAATGTGCAGTGAATACATATGGGAAAGCATACATTGGTTATGCCATTTCACCTTTTAATTGGTTTTCAATGATAATGCCATTATCGTTGTGATTACCGTTTTGGTTATGTGTGTGTGTACTAATATGATTATCATTGACGATCAATTTGCTACTTTACCAACACAGCTGCATACTACTACGAATAAAAAAATGTTTTATCTACATAAAATTTAATGATCTTTTTGATACTAATTCAGAGAAAATCAACGAAATATTTGTAGTTGTTTAATTAACTATTGGAAGGATTTACGAAAATATTTTCTCTTTTATACCAAAAGGAGAGGAGTTTCTTAAAAATCGAAATTTCTCAGAAATTTACTGTTTTTCTAATAAAATATAAAATTTAATTGAACAAATTCTTAAAATTCTTCCACAATTCCCACTTTTTCTATTATTAAACACAAATTGAAATAAATAAGGCAAACAGTGTATTACTGATACATATTTGAATTTTGATAAATGTTTATCAAACAGCTCGTTTTAATGCTTTATAAATAAAAACGCAAATCTTTATTTGAAATAAAAGCATTCATTTAAGCACTATAATTCTCTTTAACTCAATCAGAAGTATCTGAGTGAGCTTCATTTGCTAAATCAGATGTAATAGCATTCATTAGCGTTTGGACATAAAAGACTTAAAATAAGTTTTGAAATCAATGAATTATTCAGCAACGCATATACTTCCAAACCACATTTACGAATGATACTTAATAAATTCATTTAATTAAGTTTCCTTATTTTAAATTCTAAGCGCTCTTATTCATATCTATAATGAATATTTAATTGTATTAACTACATTATATGTTAATAGCTCAAAATACATAGCATTTTAAGTCACTACGGATATTCTAGTTTCTGATCAAAGAGTTGAACTCTCACGGTTATTACTGCATATCACTTTTCAGTGTATTATATCTAGTATCACATTTAGCAAAATTTATACAAATTTATTTAGAATTAATTAATTGTCCTTTTCAATCACTGGAGTATATTTATGTTAAAATAGTGCTAAGTTTGATATTATTTAATTTAAAATATGTGATACATTACAAGTTGTACTAGTAATAAATAAATATTTTATCATAAAATCTGTAAGGCATTTAAATCTTTGTCATACATCCTGATTAAGCACATCTTTACATAGTTTCCCTCAAAAATTAGCAACAATTGTTTCTAAAGATAGGGATTTTAATACTTTCTTTTACTGTTTACAAAATGGGTGGGTTTTTTTCCCTGAGAAAACTTTTAGTTGGTTCCCATATGCATTATTTTTATGATTTTGATCTTATAATAGTTCATTTGAAAGTAGATATTGTTCATCAATATAAAGTAGGAAGGAGGTATTGCTCCCTCAACAACTATCATTTGTTAAACTTTTTACTATTGTATTTAAATTTTAATCAAACATTCCTAGCATTGCTTATGGGATATACTCAAAATCATAAGGCCCATATGTATTTGGATAATCTATGTTAATTAAACAGAATAAAACTTTTCCAAGAACTACTTATCATATTTCTGTTTCGATTTGAAATATTACTCACAACATTTAGATCTGTAAAATATATCTAAATTCTATTTCAATACTTCCTCCCATCATCAGATGTATTAAGTAGAAATGACAAGATTCATGACAAATTCTCTTAAAATTCTTAAAAAACTACTCTAGAATGAAATATTTGAATGATTGGAGATGCTGATTTATGTTTTATCAATATAATCATAAAGTACTGAAATTATAATTACAATACTTATAAAATTTGTTCCCAAAAATAAAATAGAAATTTATCGATTTTCTTGCCTAAAAATTCTAAAGGTGATATGTTTTAAGTATAACTAAAACTTCTAAATAGATTTTCGGTACGTAACAAATCTCTAAGTTTATTATGATTTTGGTCTACCTTTATGGTCCTTCGTTTCTGTGAGCTACCAATCAAATTTTCTCCATTACAAATAAATACATAGAACAAATTCTTAATAAAAATAAATGGTACATAATATGTCTGTATTACTTTTTGATAAGAAATTAACACCTGATAATTTTAAAGAAGCTACATGATAAGTATAAAATCCTACTTTGAAGGCTATTAAATTCCCTTTTTTTTAGGAAATTGATAGGATCAGAGTACCAACTGAGATTTTTATCACATTTTGACTTAATGTGTAAAATTATTGTTGTCTAAAATTCTCTCAGAGAAGTTCCTTTTTAAGTAAAAAAATATTTCCTCTTATTCAAAAAAATTCATCCTTAACAATATCTGAATAGTCCTGATTTGAAAATTTACTAAAGTTATCGTAAATTATTCTAAAAGAATATGATACAAATCATGAAAAATCATTTTACTATGAACAAGCATTTTATAAATAGTAATTATTGTTTCATTATTATTATTATAATATACAGAAATGTGAATTATAATTTATCTTCAGTACTTCTGTATATTTTAAAATGCTCGTACAAAGGATACTGAACAACTGTAACATGCTGGTGAGTTTGCAGTGACTCTCTTCAACAAGAACGCCGGAAGATAAAACGCTTTATTAACTAGCCTAAATAAGACGTTTTCTTTATCCTAGTTGGTAAAAGCACAGCAAAAAGTGAATGGTCAACTTTTCTTCTGATACACTGGACCTGGATTCGGAAAAACCAAATCTCCCGGCACACAAGGTCAGCAACTCTCTCTCCCTCCACGGGATCGGTCACCATCATCCACCGAATGTTCATATAACAGTAACTTTGAGATATTTTCTATTTCAATGAGGAGTCTTATGCCAAATACGCAAATTTTTTTTAACTGGTTTCTCAGAAATGCTTGTTTTTGGATGTCTTTCTTAATGTTAAATTTGTTTATAAATATGAACATAATCCTCCAAATCTCTCTTTTATTTCTTCTGTTAATTGAATTAAATCTCAATCACCGGATTTTGAATATAAATTTTAAATAAAAGAAGTTATTAGTTGAGTATATTCGTATATTTAAAAATTAACATATGTGTCATAAATGTTAAGTCAATCATTTTGTTGTCAACTTATGCGTAGACTTTCTCTATACTTATTTAAGTACTTTTAAGTAAATTAGATAGGCATTTTTTAATATAGATAATTTTATATTTTTTTCATTTAATAAAGATAATTTTAATAATTCAATGTTTAAAATTGCCTTTATATAAAAACAGTTTCATGAATTAATGCACTTAATATTTTAACAGAAATGAACATTTTTAATTGAATTGGAAAAAAATATATACACTTTTAATCACTTGTAAAATGAATTATAAAAAAACCCCGGTGCCATTAAAAAATATTTTTTGCGAGTTAAACATTATTATGACATCCATAAAATGATGACTATTACCGTAAGTTAATATATATATATATATATTTATATATATTATTTTGCAAAAAATAATCTATAATTTGTTAATTTAGTTACAATTCCTTATTACACAATTATTTTGAAGCATGAAATTAAAATCAGTCATTGGCCAACATCGCAGTATCAAATCTTACAAAAAAAGTATACTAAGAGAAAGTAATTTACTATGTACTTCTACTTCATTTGCTTCTTTCATTTGTAGAAACACATTTTTCTTTAACTCTGCCTTTATACTTTCAATAGTTTTTTTTTTAAATACCTTAACATACTATGTGTAGGATTACTGCTTTGAGCAACCTATTACTACGGTTGTTATATTGTTATCGTAACGTATTTAAATATTTCTGTTAAATGGTATTTTAACAAAACACCACTCTCGTTATACTGAAGAATCATGCCTTCAAGACCCAGAATATATAAGCGATAATGCCGAAAACCTTTGTTTGAATACAATATTTCCTGTTGTACTTTAACAGCTGTAAATTAACAAAATCCATTTAATCAAAAACGCAAATTAAGAATGAATTCCTTTGTTTGTTTTACTTAATATATCCAGAGATATTAAATGAAATATACGAAAATACGACCTAGGCAGTACCTGAATTTTTGCACGTTGAGTAAGATTTATTTTAATAACTAAAGAATCCTCTATAATGACACCGAACTTATATTCCCTTTTGTTTATTCATTAATGGAGCAGAGGTTACAATGGCACATTCAAATATTTAGAGTCTCTTTTTGACGACTCAAACGTGAGGCTCAAAACGGATTATTGGATTACATAAAGAAAATTTAGAAGGAAAAGGATGCTAATGAACCAGAGAAGATCTCCGAACATTTGTTCTGCTCTCAGGTTGTGAAAGAGAACATTTCTAATTAGACAATCGCATTAAGTTTTGGAAACAATGACTGCTGAATGAAAATATTAACTCTCGGAAGACTTTTGCATGTAATGAGAAATATAGGTAAGTATAAATGAAAATAATTACTACCTCGCAAAAAGAGAAAAAATACCCAAAGGAATTCAACGTCGTTTATTGTTTTTGGTGCCTTGTCGAGCTGAGGATGCCGCAATCAACACAAAAGCTCTCCTGGGTGACTTGTACTATTAATTAGATGGATACGTAAAGCTCCTCAGATCCTCTAAGTCCTTACTCTTTATTAAAATGAATGTTATCTTCTCCTTAAATGTAGTGTCACTTAAATATCAGCCTGATTGATTAAAAATTAAAGGATGAAGTAATATTGTAGAATTCACGAAAATAGTGAATCCTTGTTATTGTTTCATATGTAACTAATAACAAAAAATTTCGTCTATTAAAGGGAAGGAAGAAATAAATTTCACCTACATCTGAAATCTATGGTTGTGTTTAATATAAAAAAACTGAAGAAATAAAATGTATGTATATTTGTATATAACTCGTTTAGTGTAAATATTTTTCTCTTGTCTCTCTTAATCTTATATTTTTATTGGATACTGTATTAAGACGGAGAAATAAACTTATATTTTCTTAGTTACTCGCAGAAATCTTTTTCATTCATTTATACGTAACTATTGTTTGCTTATAGTTTTTTTACTTGCATCACTGATATTTTGAAACCTATCAGGTAAGGTGTATATAACTACAATAACTAGTTGGTTTTCCCCGTCGCCTGAAAACATCTTTATTTTCGTAAGCAGGACCGTTAAGTCATTTCTTTCTTCAGCATCAGGAATAAATGCGGGTAACACTGTTTTTAAATCAGGCATCATGGGGTTAGAATTTATTTGAGTAAGGTTATCTATAGACGTTAAAGTATTTCGTGCCTGAAATTTAAGCTTTTCAAGCACAAATGATCTCTGTTCAGCTAGTTGTTTGTCCTCCCTTTCTATTTTCTTATTGTTATCCAGCATTTTATGTCCTTTGATTACGTTATCTAACATTTCTTTGATAAACTGCTCATTATCCTTAAAGAATCTGAACGTAGTGATTTAGTCGTGTAAATCGATGATTCTATCATCAGAAGTAACATAAACATTTAATTTTAATGCTAAGTTAAAAAGGTCAATCTTCTTGCCTCTTGAGGAATGCCATTTTATCAGATACAATTACCCAAATGCAAGTTTTTCTTATGTAAACTTAAAATTATAAATTAAATTAATTTTCCTAATTAACTGATTAAGAATTAAATTCTCAATAAACAACTACTTTCCCTGTAGCAGAAATATAAGTAATAGAAAATTTCACTTGGAAGTGCAAATAAACATTTTGTGAAAACCTAACTAAATAAAACTTTCATGAAATGCAAGAGTACATTAAAGTACAAAATAAAGCATGAAAAACAATTACATGTTGAAACAGTTGTAATGAAATATCATGTGATGCTAATAATATAGAATTTCTTATTATGTACAAAACATTTATAAAGTTAAATGCAACCAATTAAGAGCTTTTGATAAAAGAAATATAATATTCTGAAAATACTTAATTTATACACAACATATAATCAAACTATAAATAATTAGTTGTTAGAATACTTAATAATCATTAATTTATAATCACCAAAAAAAAAAACAGTGACATTCTTATCATCCTAACCAAATCATCCTATAATACCTTCTAATATTTAAAATATGCTTATATAAATATTTATTGCAATTGATCGACCAATATAATTTGAATAACTTTAATGAAAACGCAAAATAAAGTACTAAGAAAACTGGTGCAGAATAAATCAATTAACTACTAATATATATACTCAAGGAACGAGATCTTTAAAATCACAAAAGTATAATTTTCGAAAAATAGAATAGAAGACTATAAATATATCAAGTATGGGAAGAAATAAATGACTAGATTTGAAGCATTATATAAATTAAAGTATGATTATAACAAGCAAGGATTTTCACTCACACACAGAAAAATCGGTTGTTATTTCTTCCAACACAAATCGCGCACTTCACAAAAAGACGATGAATTCTTACTTTAATATATATTGAGAGATATTTCTTCTATTTTACTTTAATATATTTTGGGAGATATTTCTTCTATTTTACTTTAATATATTTTGGGAGATATTTCTTCTATTTTACTTTAAATATCGGATGATATTTCTTCCAATGTAAATCACGCAATCTTTCAATTTAAATATCGGATGATATTTCTTCAAATGTAAATCACGCAATCTTTTAATTTAAATATCGGATAATATTTATTCACAAATAACAAAACGAGCACTTCATATGGCACTTTCAAAATAAGTGTCGAGGCGACACACACTGAAACTTGCACACAAGTGGTGAGCTGATCAAAGGGAAAAAAAACGTCCAAAAGGGTCATACCACACGTTCGGGTATCAATGTATCACTCCAATGTTGTTATTATTTCAGGACAAAATAATGAACAGCTGGGTTGGTTTCGGGAACAAATATTACTTCATACGTTCCACAACACAAGACATGATACAAAACATATATTATACACAGATTCACGAACATACATCATCATTCTGCTAACAAAGTCTCTCGCCTTCTATCGAATTTGCGCTTGCCTTTCTCATCGTGCTTGCGCTTCTAACCAAAAAGAACATGCGGTGCCATCTGGCTATCGTTTAATAGAACATGGAAGGTAGCGTTAAATTACTGTGTTACAATGTTTATTTTCATTAATTAGACCAAATTAACTATTAGATATTTTACAATTATTTTGATTCTTCCTCTTACTATATACTACTTACTATTACTTACTATGCTACTCAACAAAAGTGTTATTTGTTATGAATTTTTCTTTTTCTTTATCTTAAATATTCAAGTACGTATAAAATTTTTACTTAAAGTGCGAAAAAATATTTAATGATACATTTTAACACTGCTTAATGAAGTTACTAGAGCTAAAAACTTATAAAATTAATATTAAACATGTTTTAGAAAAATACTAATAAAATAATTGATGCGAGGTATTTCCATTAAGACTAAAGAAACTTGTATGCATAAAACTTATTCTACTTAGTAAATATATGGAAGAAATTTAATTCTAATGATCTTTTTCTAGATTATTTTGAGCCTCATTTACTCACACACACACATACATAATCATTTTCCATATTTATATGAAACGTAGTTTCCTTATATTGTTGTTTCGAACATGATCTTATACTGTTCTATAAAATTTAATCCCATCAAGTCGGATTTATGAAATAAAAATGAGAAATACTTATTAGTATTGTTTATGTTACACATTTTATTTGTAAATTATAGTTATGTTCTTTAAACCCTTTTCTGAAATTTATTGTTTCATTAAACATTTACTAGATTTTAAGTTGGAATTCTTATTCAAAAGACTATTGCTATTCTAATTTTACTATCTATTTATAAATACAGCAGTATAAAGAAGAATTACTCAAGTACTTGAAACGGAAAATGCATGTAAAAGGGATAAATAGACCGAATTAATGAAAACGTTTTAAAAAATTGATTGCACTTATAATTACTATTGCAGGGAGCGTAAAAATGTTTTTATTCAAAAATACTTAAATTAAACCAAAAATTTTAGTTATGATTTTGAACTGGTTGAAATTTCATGTAATTATGAGAAATATTTTTAAAAAATGTTTAAAATACAACAGAAAAGAATATGTGCTAAAATTTAATTAAGTATATCTCTATTAGACTTACAAAAAAGCTTGTGGTTTTTCATTCGATTTATACACATTTATTAAATTAATTTCAAAATGTTACCTAATATTTACTTTTAAGATACTTCGGTTTTATGATCAAGATACCCGGTATTATTTCTCCTCCTTCTCTAAGTAATACAGTCTAGACACACAAGAAATTTATTGTATAATATAAATTCCATAGAATTCTTGTAACATCATAGATAGAGTTTAAAGTATTCCTTGCAAGGGTATATATGAATGAGCCATTATAAAGTTGAGATACAATACTTTTTTTTTTATACAGTCTAAGTTTTATCTGTAAAATTACTAACTGCTAAAAAAAACAAATTTATACTTTTCTTTTCACAATTTACAATGAAATGCCTTATTCCTCTCAGTGATTTAAATATATCTAAAAATCTTCAAAATATGTGATGCAATTTCTTAAAAATTATTTCCGCAAACAGATAGTGTTTCTTGTTTCTGATTTTTTAAAATTCTTTTTCCTCAAAATGTATTATTTTTAATAATACACTTGTGAAATGTCATAATACTTTTTCGTTTCAATTTTGATTCAAGTAATTTTTGAGTACATGCTATGTCTATTAAAGTTTTAAATTATACAGTTTGAGCTTAAAATTTAAAAAAAATAATTAATCTTTCACAATTTGTAAATAATTTATTCTATATAAATGCCCAATAAGAATATCTATTCTTTCAAATATTGTGACTAAAGTTGCTGAAATATTTTTAAAAGACATTAAAATGTTAAAGTAGCATATCCCATATTTCTAACCCTTAAATATTAGAAATTACAATACGCATACTTTTTTTAATGGATGATACTTTATCTCACGTATAAGAAGTTCAGCTGAAAAATTTTAGAAAAAGGAAAAGTCGGAAATAAAAAAATTGGATCTGGAAGTACAAATTACTGAAGTATCTCTTATGGCTATCATTACTTTTTCAAAGATTGAGGAATAAGAATTTTTAATCTAAAATCACGTTTGTATACCTACATTTTATAGTACCTGCATATATTTTCGCTTTACGTTAAAGAAGTTCAGGTTCATTTATAACTGTAGTATAAAATAATTTTCCCTGTTCACTAATGTAGTTTTGAGAGATATATCATTCTTTTTTAACTACGTTCTTATATAACGTAGTTCTAGTTCCTTTATAACCATCAAAGGTTTCTCAAGCTTTAAGGAATAAAACTTTTTAAACTAAAATCACGTTTGTATAACGACATTTTATAGTATCGGCATATACGTTCGTTCTTATTAAAAAGTTTAAGACGACAGTTACAAGTAGCATTTACATTGTTTAATTATTTGGCAAATACCTGCTATTCAGATATTTAAAACAATTCAGTCTCAATATGATTTTTTTTAAATATACATCCACAAAACATATAATTCTTTCCAAAAAAAAAAAAAAAACGCATAATGATATCTTTGATGAAATATTCTTATTTAATTTGCTCTTTCTGAGAATGAAAATAAAATATCGTGCATGTAATCCGTTTCATACATTTTCAAATAACAATATTAATAACAGTTACAAATCGCAATGAAACTGGAATTTAATATTTATAAGAAATTCTTCCCAAAATTTAAGTAAGTGAATAAAAAAAGAAAATGCAGCCATTTAGTCGCATAAATATATCCAAAATATATGAAGATTTAAAAACATTCAATTTTAATAAAAAGCAGTATTGAATTAAATAAAGCATATATAGATATAACGTTTTATTATTACTTATATCGCTTACAATGATTCTCAAAATTAAGTAGCTTAATTTTGTTATTATTTTTTCACGAAGAAGTCTAACTAAATTACTCTGCAAAATCACTTCGTATTTCTTTCCTATTATATTTTTGCAATTCTCTTTAAGCTTATATTTTTGCTGCAATTTTTTTAAAAGTTGTTTACAAATTTTAGAGCAATATGTTTCTAAGTACTAATGCGAAAATAAAAGGAAATATTTTTCTTTAATTTCCTCTAAATTTAAGTGTTTTTTCTTCCCTTATGTTATATCAATTCACAGTTATGTTTTATAGCATGATAACTCTTGAGTACACGAGATCATAAAATATCTACACAATCTTATTTTGCAGAACTTCTTTTTCGCAAGTTATTTTTTCCTCACTTTCATGATAACTGAATTTTATAAGGAAAAAAATGATTCAACCATTTTTCCAAATAAGAACATGAAAAGTAGAGGAATAACTATGCGCTGTAAGGGAAAATCGAAAACTTCTTGAGAACTTCCGAAGTAGATAAAACTAATAACAACAAAAAACATTTTCACTGTCATTCTTTTCCCTTTTTACTGCTCCAGGATATTTTAGGCTGTAGCCGGAAAAGTTTTTACCTCGCTGAGAACTGGACACAAAAATATCCGAAGGAAATTAGACATCTAGAAGAAGGATGCAAACTAATCGAAGCCTTTAATGGATACATGCCTTACACACACACGGACTTCTTTTTCTAAAAGTAGATGTCCTTCGGAAAAAAAACAGCAAGGCATTATAAAAATGGTCTCTTAACTAGATTTTAGTAAATAATGAAATATATTTATCTACCTAAAATATGTGATATAAATCAATACGGAGTATTTGAATGGCAATTTTAAATTCAGCGATTGCTTTGTTTTTTATTTGTTCAAATCAAATACCAATAAGATAAACCACCAAAAACTTTATCATAAAGTCGAATGCTCCTAAATGTGATTAAATATTTTCAGTTTCGAAATTTGTGTTCATCAATTCTTTTTGAACACTGATTGTGAATAGGCAGCTCACATTTGACACCTACCTTTATAACAAAATTCACCAAATATTTTGTGATTTGATTCTTTCCCATGAAATTGCCAGTGGAAATCATGTGACCTTATCTAGAACTTTAACATAAGCATATTAAAATTCCAATATCTAACAATACTCAATAATAATATGTGGAAGGCACTCATTTATACATTTCTTACATTCATTGTATCTAAAAACTTGTAAACTCTGTAAATATTTATAATCTGATTGTAATTAAATATTAATCTGGAACTTGTTTATTGCGTATGAAAGATCTTTAAAAGTCATATTTTAAATGAAAAAAATAATATAATGTGGCTAATTTTTATCAATATCTAGTTTAATATCTAGTTTTGGAATTCGTTAATTTAATACATCTTTAAATGAGGAAACATTTCTTATCTAAGCTCTTATTAGTTTTTAAAATTTGTTTTATAAAATTTATGTATTGATTCTATTAAGATCAAATATAAAGCATTTAATTTGTGTAATGCTAATTGTTTTTAATCATACTCTGATTCAAAAATTATTCTTCAAAAGCTTCGATATATATCATTTTTTATTTATATTTATTTCTATAGAAACCTTATTATAATATAATTCTAACCATGAAAAAATTTATAAAATAATTTGTTTAATATTTCAATCAAAATTATTGACATTAAATCCAGAAAACTCAAAGTACAATGTAATACAACATATAAAAATTCTTTCACAGTATTGTCTTCTTTGTATTAGGTACCATTTTAATTTTATATCACTTAATATTGCGAAATCCCTGCAATTTATATGTACGGTGTTTAACTTTCACCTGAATTTTATTACCATTGTAACTTTTAGATTATGATCTGTGCTAGATTATCTTAATATTAATATAATTATTACATGTTTAAGCTATGTATTTAAATTTACACGTTTTACAATTCATTAAATCTTTACAATTGAAATATTTTTCAAAAAGAAAAATTAGATTGATAATCAATAACGTCATTTATCAAATATGATATACCTTTGCATCTTTGGTTACATGATTTAAATCTTAATTTCTAATTTTGTGAATAATAACCACTATTAATACTAAAGAAACATCATTATAAAATAACAATTAGCGTTCTAAGAGTTCAGGAATATTCTCATAATGGAATTAGAAAGATTTTCAATTTACTCTGTTTAACAAAAATAATCTAATTTTATCATTTTCATTACAGTTATCTCGAGACCTAAAATTATTTTTCAAAGAAATACCTTATAAAATTATTTACATGAAGTAACTGTACCCAAATATTTTAATGTGTATTTCAAAAAATTCGTTTTTGCTCTTTTTAGCCACTTTTTAACACCCAACCAATTTTCAAATGCGAATTAAATGTTACTTCCACTTCAGGTTTAAAAGTGCCCTTAATCAAAATTGAACAATATTTCTTTTCAGGTGACGGCCAACAAGATAATGGTAAATGGTTCAAGGACTATGAATGGATCGGATCCTTTAACCGCTAAGAAGAACAAATGTGATTGGTGAACATCGTTTTCTACATCGCAAGAAGAGTTAAACTATGTTTTCACAATAATGAGGTGACTTTCACGATTTGGATGACTTTCAGAAACTACTTGAGCAATACGTTTTGCCGATCAGATTATCTAAGAATCCAAGCTAAAAGGCTTTAACTTACAAGTGTGCAGGGAACTTAATACACTTCCGTGTCGTACATCCAGGATATACTTGCTTTATGGTGAAAAGTGAACCTTTCCATGCAAGAAGACGAGAAATGGGCTCTTCTGATGAAGAAGATAGAAGAAGAGTGCAGACGCTGCTGGTTCAAGACTACAAAACTGTTGATGAATTTGTAAGACTTTGCCGACTAATAAAAAATCTTCCAAGCCGCCACTATAAATATTATATATATATATGGGGATCTCTTAGGGTAATTGTAAATTTAATTAGCCAAATCACTCTAAATATCTTTTTTTCACATCTCACTGTCTTTGGGACATGTGAGTGATACGAATTAAGGATATCCTGCTGATCCTTTTCTATTATCCGTTATCCTTGTATTTTAATCTTTTTCCCGATACTTCTAACAATCACATCACAGGTGCATATTGTGAGATTCAGCGCAGTCAGTTTTACCGCTATATAATTCAACTATCTCTTGCGCTATGAACTTCAACATTCACTTCTTTACCTGAATTGCGGTTGTATTTTGCTAATGAACTCCTTATACTGTATGACGCTGATTGTGCGATAGACAAGGCACATATCGCGTTGAAAGATGAAATTAATTTGAAGAACTGCATTTCCGTTTTATGACGCTAAAGTAAATGTGTGCAATGAGATAGCTAGCACCTTCATTTAAGTTCCTTAATATTTTGAACAGATTAATGCCAACGATCTACCAAAGTGTATGCTAGGCAGAACTTGTTTTGAATTAGTCTTGACCAAATAAACAGTTCCTGATTTGATAGAGATACATAATCTTTCTCAAGTAATGTTGCTGAAAAATGGTACTGTCCCAAATGTAGGTAGTTGAATTAATTGCCTTTTAAAAATCTTTCTATTTACTGAATTACCATGCTGAAATGGACACTAAGGTTACTTGATAGCATTCCAATGGATTTTGTGGAATATATATTACACACACACACACACACACACACACACACATATATATATATATATATATAAGCTGATCTCTTAGGGAAATTGTAAATTTAATTACACCAAATCACCTTAAATATCTTTTTTTCACATCTCACTGTCTTTGGTGCATATGAGTGATACGAATTAAAGATATCCTGTGGATACCTCAAATCTGAAATATGCGCAACTTATCAGCGCACTGTTTTTGATGTGAAAGATGTCATCATAGGTGAAATTAATTAGATTTACCTTTATATGGTGCGTGCTTTACTGTTATCCACCATTTGCCGAATACAAAATATCACTGTGTATTAGAATAGAAACGCAAAAATTCTTATAAATATATATATATATATATATATATATATATATATATATATAT
>BMAW01010259.1:0-10370 GCA_019974015.1 Nephila pilipes
CTTTGTTAATGGACGGTAATTTGAAACTTTTTAATGTCAAGCCATTTGTATAAGCAATAATTTAATGCTGTGTATGATAATATAAAGGTATATCAAATTATTTCTGTGTACATATAAAAATGAGTTCTGTATATTTTTAGATTTTGATATACTTGCATATGAAAGTTATTTGATTTTTGTAACATCGCCCAGATGTGTGAGAGGCGGGCCAATTGTTGTCATATCGCGGTAATCATAGGGAATTACGTTTTCCGATATGACGTCATCTCACGCATCTAGCAATGGAATCGGAAATTTGCATTCGACGGTGTTTTTTTCTACGTTTTTCTGAATTTCACTTGGTGTGTGTGTCATCAAATTTTCGATCGTTAATTTAACCAACTTCCCATCAAGCTAGAGCTTTGAAATTTTGGGAATCGTTCGTACTCGCCTAACAATTTCATTTTTAGACGTTTGCGACAAGTTTTAACTAATATTTCAATAATTTTAACAAGTCAAAATATTCTTTCCTCTCGGCGCTTTTAGGATTGAGGGGAAAATTTCTTTCCCCCTCTGGGAGCACCGGACACTCCCCACGCAGCATGCGGTATCGTAAACCTTTTGTACTCACAAAAGGGAGATACTATCTCCACTTTACTATCTCCGAGATAGTAAGGGTTGCTGACTTTTAGTCAGTAATCATTCACAAGAAAGAAAGTTTCCAATATTTGGCGCCGTGTCTTATCACAATAATATTTTCTAAATTCTGGTTCCCATTCTTTTTTTAATAGAATGACTTACAAACTTTCAAATGCATGTTTTGATTTTATGAGTATTATGAATTTTTTAAAACTCTCACAAATGTCTCTTTTTAAGTGAATTTTAAAGTTAAAAGTAACTAACAGTTTTAACTAATATTTCAATAATTTTCTCTAATAAACTTTGCCACCATATAAAAATGTTGTTTTTAAAAACGTTGGTTTTTATATCGAATTATTTTTTTTTGAGGCCTTCCGTCTAGACCAGTGATTCCCAAAGTGGTCCCTACGGACCCCCAGGGGCCCGATATCATTCAGGGGATCCGCGGAAAATTAAAACTCATTTGGGGGTCCCTGAACAAGCTCAGGGATCTAGTCATATTTAATATAAATAATAAATTAGAGATCCATTTTTATTATCGATACATTTTAATAAATTATAATAAGTAAAATAATAAGCCATTTTCGTCTCCGAGTAAATATAAATATAGGTGGGTGCTTAAAGTATAGTTTGACTAAGTACTGAGTAGAAACCTTTGGGAACAACAGTTACAAACTTATTTCCACTGATTTGTCACTTGTAGTAAAACAATGATGTGTATAACTATTTTAATAGTTACTAAAGAACTTATAGGTATTGTCTAATTGGGACTCATTAAAATTTAAGTCCTGGTAAATTCCTAATTTAAGCGTACTTTGCTTGGCAGCGTTTTAAAATGGCGTAAAGTGAAGCATAAATAAATTCTCTAAGTCGCGGAGAAAGCTTGAAGATGGGCGTTTGACCGTTGGACAAATACATTATAGAAAAACATGAGCCGAAGCGGTAGAAATGTTAAAGAAACGGCGAAATTTTATCCGATTGACAAAAAACGTATTAAATCAGCGTTTTGTGGCAAACATTAAAATAAGAAATAGGGTAGATCTTAATTTTACTTAAAACAATAAAACTTAGATAAATATATTTAAGATTGTATAAAATAAATAAGATTTTTTTTTTTAATAAATATATTTATATATAACATAACTACGAAATGTTGAAAAAAGGTAAGAAAATACGGTTAAATTATGACCGAAAGACAAAAAAACGCAGTAAATCAGCATTTGTGGAAGATATGAAAATAATTTTAAAAAACGTGAAAAAAGCACTAACCTTATGATGGAGGGATGTCTGTGATCAGGCGGGTAAATTATGACAATCGCGTGAAGGTAATCTCTAAACGTATCATCATTCACAATGCTTTCTTCGGCAGTAATTAAATTAGTAATAAATTAAAAAGTAAAATAATTAAGTAATATAAATAAATAAATTTAAAAGTAATATAATTAAGTAGTATAACTAATAAATAATATAATATTAATAAGAATTA
This sequence comes from Nephila pilipes, assembly GCA_019974015.1. Taxonomy (NCBI): domain Eukaryota; kingdom Metazoa; phylum Arthropoda; class Arachnida; order Araneae; family Nephilidae; genus Nephila; species Nephila pilipes. The sequence goes on from BMAW01010259.1 coordinate 2,105, forward strand.
TAATATATAGAATTAGAATAAATCAAATATATAGTATAATATAATAAAAATAATAATTAATAATAAAATAAAAATTAATTAGAATTAAATTAAATCAAATAAAAATAGTATAATATTAATAACAATTAAAATAAATCAAAGATAAATAGTATAATATTATATAATTGAGAATAAAAATTCAAATATATATATAGTATATAATATAAATAAGAAATAAAATTGAAATATATATGGTATAATATAAATAAGAATTAAAATATATATAATATAGCCTAGGCTAAAAATTAAATAATATATAAAATAAATAAGAATTAAAATATATATAGTATAATATAAATAAGAATTAGAATAAATCAATCGTCAGAATAGAAACGAGATCCCCTTTCATAGTAGGGTTACCACAAAAATACGATTCTTTCGATTTTACGACTTTCTGGAACTTTTCTGGCTGGGTTACCAGATAGGCGATTTATCGCCAATTTGAATTTTTTCTCAGTCGCCAAAAGTACGCTAATTTAAGATCTACCCTTAAGCCTTCAATTGCCATCAACACGCTAACAACAATATCCTTGAATTGCCATCAACACGCTAACAACAATATAACTACAAAATAATAACAAATAACAATAAAATGAGTTCATAGGTTAATGAGTTCATATAATAAACTAATAACAAAGCTTATAAGATAAATGTTGAATAACAAGACAATACTTATTAATAAAAGATGGGGGGAAAAAAGACAGCGTTATATAGAATCGAATCGCTCTAAATGAGGTGTCTGTGATAAGATTAGTGCTACACTGACTTAAATTTTATTTAAAATCTCAAGATACAAAAAAAAAAATTCCTAAGCAGTTTAGCACCTTCAGATAAATTACAAACCTGAACAATATTTTCCGATTACGATTTTTTTTTTTACACAGAAATCATGATAAAAAGCACTTAAAATCATAAATTTGCATTTAGAAAATAATAATGCAGTATTTACGTTTTATTTCAGGTTATTTTTAACTTGCTTTACAGTATTTTCATTAGATGTTAAAAGCTGTTTTAATAACTACTTATGACTTTTCAGATTTACTTTAATTTCAGGTTTGATTTTTTTTCTAAAATTATCACAGAAAAATAGAAAATAACCTAAAAGAATAGAAAAATAAACTTTCTCTTAAATAATTATTCACTATAGTTAAAGATATATTTAGTACAGTACAAAGATTAAAAAAGATTATATATCGCTAACGTTAGTCCTCAATTCGCGACTTAACAGCACAACTGAAAGGTACGAAATTTAGAAAAAAAAGTAACATCACCCTATCTTATTTTTGGCAGTATCTTATAAATTAATTATCAATTTAATGTAAATGATTTTTTAACCAAAAAAATAAAATTTGTATAAAAAAACTTACGCTACGAAGTAAGTCCATGCTTGAATGATGCGCTGAAAATTTTTCTTCCATAATACTAGTCAGTTAAATACGGTTAAAGTTAGCAATCAAAAAATACTCCCTACTATATAAAATAATGAAAATAAGTAAATATTTGATAAAAGCTTTAGAAAAACATATATTTACGATTATCTGGAATTATTTTTTAAATCTTTACGAGATTATTCAGAGCAAGAATTAAAGGATTTTGATAACAAAGCAATGCAACTGAGTACAGAAGTTTAAGTGATGAACACAAAAAAATGTGAAGAAAAATATATTTCGATGGTATAAAAGGAAGAGATATTTTTTTACTGGGAGAGATAAGCGCTTCGTATAAAGGCATTTGATGTTCTATTGGATAATTTGGGGGATCGAAAAAAGAAGTATTGAGCATAACTGAGCATCTGGAAGATAAATTCAAATTTGATAAACTTGGGTAAGAGAAAACTCAATTATTGAGCCTGAATCATTAACGTTGGTCATGTCATAGTATAAAAAATGATATTGACGAAGAACTATTTAGTGAATGTAGTTAATTCAAGCACTATTTCGACATAGTATGTTTTGCACAAAAAGATTCTATTACTGCTTCCGAAAGGGTGTAAAGGCAGTAAATTACGAGGTACCAATTTAAATAAATTTTAAATTTAACCTCTCAACATAAAGATATTAAAAAGTTACAGAATTAATGGTAGTTTTGTAATTTATTAAAAAGCTATCAAAATTTTCGGATCAAGGCAGAAAAAGTCAAAGAACTCAGCAAAGTGTGAGGGTTGCTGAAAGCTTTGGTTCGGTTGGTTTTATTTACGTCGCAACACCAGAACTATAGGCGAAGGACCTCGTAATTTTGGAGAGAATTTAGAATTGTCTGAGACCCCGGAATTACGATTAGATACTCACAACTTATTCTCTCTTAGGTGACTGATTCCTTCTCTTGAGGACAATCATATTTTCCCTACTCGGCGAGCTTTTCCACCGCGGGAACTGAATTTCAACGCGTGGTGAAACAACAAACTTTATTTCCTTTGGATAGTCTTCCTCTATCAATGTTTATTTTAAACAAGACATTACCATTCTCACACACACTACATAAATCACTTCAGTGAACTTTTCATTTCATCTTTATCTTTGCATCAAATAAAATACTTTCGCATATTTTTTTTGTCACTTCTTACAAATTCGGCGGTGAATTACGTGTTTCAAAGCCCTTTGCGACAATGGATTGTTAATAAAAAATATTTTCCTATTAGTGATTCCCTTTCGATAACAATTGCTATGTATAATACAACTTCAAATTTTCTCCATTCTTCAAATACATATTCTAATATTGAAGCTTTGATTGGCCCGCTCAAATCCACTCGCTACCGGAGTTAAGTAGCGACCACAACCCAGTTCTTATCCACTTTGATACTCAGAACAAGTACGAAATGCCGGAACCCAAAGTTCGTACGAACTGGACTTTATTTAAAAGCACTCTACTTACAAACACAATACATTCATTTACACTACCCAAAGCACACAGCGGTGAGGATATAGAAAATCAAGTCGCCGAATTAACACAAAACATTTTAAGTGCACATAAAATTGCCTCAAAACCCATAAAACACAACAGACAAACTTTTATCAGACAGGAACTACGGGACTTATTCAGAAAGAAAAATAAAGTCAGAAAAACCTGGCAATTCACCCGTTTTCCTGCCGATAAAGAAATTTTAAACCGAATTCAAAACAAAATTAGGCGAAAAGTGCACTTACACAAAAACAAAGAATGGGAAGAAACGCTAGAAAACCTGAGTGCGGAAACCGGTACCCTATGGGGTATGGCAAAATCATTCAGGAATAAGCGAGTTCCCATCTATGCCCTTAAAGGCCCAGCTAATATCGCACTTAGTAACGATGGAAAATCAGAAATTTTGGCTGACTCACTTTAACAACAATTTAAATTAAATTACATAAACACACCTATTCATGATGATAATGTAAAGGATGTCGTTCAAACTATCTTCAATAATTTTCATCTTCAATAGAAGAAAATTTCAATAGTCAAGACTTCTCACCAAATTTAGCATCAGAAATAGAAGAATATATAAAGAAAATAAAGATAAACAAAGCACCCGGAAAAGAAGGCATAACAAACAAAATGATCAAGAACCTGCCTTACCTATGTATCTTCCAACTACGTAATATCATAAATAATATGCTAGACCTCGGTTACTTCCCAGATTCCTGGAAAACCGCCGTAATCATACCGATCCTGAAACCGGGAAAAGATCCCACCCAACCTGGTAACTACAGACCTATATCATTTCTACCAATATTGAGCAAACTAGAAGAAAAAATAATACATAATAGACTATCCAACTTCCTCCAAGATAAAGATATTATTATTCATCAGCAACATGGATTCGTCCCAAAATTGTCAACCACCCATCAACTACTCAGAGTAATAGAATATGTAAAAACGGGATTCTAAAGAGGCCAAAATACAGGCGCGTTTTTCCTGGATATCCAGAAAGCCTTTGACCGAGTCAGGCATATAGGATTAATATATAAATTGAAACTTTACAACACCCCTCCATATCTAATCAAAATTATCCATTCATATCTCCAAAAAAGAAAATTTCAAGTGACTGTTAACGAGTAACTCTCAAGCCCAAGATGCATAGAAGCTGGAGTCCCGCAAGGAGGAATACCCTCAGCAACATTGTTCAATTACTACGTGAACGACATCCCTACACACCCAAATACAAAATTATGCATGTATGCAGATGACACTGCGATATTAGCACGACACTATTTTTCACCAAACATAGGACAATCATTAAATGAACATTTACAGAAATTAGAAGCATGGTACTCTACTTGGAAAATAGCCCTGAATGTTTCCAAGACAGAGGCCGTCTTCTTTTCACGAAACCATCGAAAAATTGAACCAGACATTTTTCTAGAAAACAAAAATATTCCCTGGTCGCTAGAAACCAAATATCTTGGTGTAACGTTGGATAAAAAACTCACTTTTAAACAACACATTCTACGAATTAAAAAGCAGTATAATTCTGCGGTAAATAATGTTAATCCCCTTATCTCGCGTAAATCTACATTAAGCAGACGTAATAAACTGCTTATCTACACCCTGATTTTAAGACCCATCCTGACCTATGCTAACCCGGTCTGGTCACACTGTGCTGACACTACTTTTGAAATGATAGAAAAATCTCAAAACTCCACAATTAGAATGATTGTAAATGCCAGTTGGTATATAAGAAACAAATACATAAGATCTTCAATTAAATTACCTACACTAAAATTTTTTTATTAAAAAACTCTCAAAATTTTTTTTCCATAAAATAGACACCTCTAACAATAGAACCATCCAAGAAATCGAGAAATACACCCCACTAAGAAATAACCCACAATTACACAGACCTAGAGAAATATTAATTTTATAACTTTATGTCACTCTTAAAGCAACACCATAGTTATTCCTAGTCACACACTGAACTTACACCTATACACACCCACCCATATAAACAGAATTAACATACATCACTATCAGCCAATCACAGACCGCGCTCTCACTGCGGCCAGACCGAGCAACCAAGCAGGAACTCAATAGACTTCTGCTGCAATATATTAAGCCTACCAAAGCACTTCAACTCTCAAATTGTCTTATTCACCTAGTTTTAATAACTAGTGATATTCTACTATAATTTATAATCTAAGCAGCATTATTTTAAACTTTATTTTTAATGTATTTTCTAATCTTTAATTTAACTTTTTACAAAGCTATTGCACAGTAATTTTAACATAACTTATCAATAATAAATTCTTAACTTCTGGGCAAGTGTAAAACCGCAATTCAGTTCACCAAATATTAATAGCCATTTCACAGGGGATAGAAGCCCGAGAGGGTTAAGTTCCCCGACATAATAGTAGTCGCTAATTCTAATATTGAAAATCCTACTGAAATCCATAAACAATTAATGGAACTCACAAATACCGAAATCAAAGGCAGATACAATAATAAAAATCTAAAAAAATTTCCCACCACAACCTTCGAATTACCGGAAGAACGAATTCTTAAAATTGTCATTAAAGGTCTTCCAATCAATCACGATCCCCGATACATAAGTTAAGATTTAGCTGACTACAATCTCAAAGCCTTCACCAGCAATATTCTTTTTCAAAAAAAAAAAAAAAAAAAAGCAAGCTTCATGTGTTCTTAGTCACCCTCCCCTAAAACGAACATAATCTCTCTTTTCAATAACTCATATCAACCATACAGCAGAAAAAACTTAATGAAGTGCAAATGAAAAAAACCCGACTTTAGATATCCTTCCATAAAGTTCCTTCCACTATTAAGATTTTGTACAAAAAAATTATTAGTGTTTGAAATGTGCAGGTAACCATGACAAAAGAACTTGCAATAAATCGCCGAATAGCCTCTCATCAATGTCGCAACTGTATAAATAACCACACTGCTAAATATTCAGGTTGTCCATAAAATGCATTAAATTTCAATCCCCTCCCCCAACTACCAACTATAAGATGAAAAAATGCCAGAGTTATTAATCAAGCTCTCACCGACCAAACCTCCACACCAATCAATGATGACAACAACAGCTTCCTTTTTGTAAAAGACTTAAAAAATCTGTTTCAATTCTTCAATAAAAAAAAAAATAATTTATCTTACCAATTCTCAAAACCTTCAGAAGGTTGGCATCAATTCTTCAAATCCACAGAAGTTTTCTCACTTAAAAATCAAGACTTTTTTTACAAAAATAGAAAAAGTCTTCATTTATAATTGATATAATTAAATACACGGGGAAAGTGCCATCCAAAGGAGTCTATGCTGCTGATGTGTCACTTTCATCTCACATTCTTTATATCGTCCTTTCTTTCCACAATAAAAAGACACTAAAAATTAATAATTGTAATTATTTACAATTCTAAGAAATAATAAATAAATATAATAATAAAATAAATGAAACGCAAAGAATAAAATAAAATTAAATTGAGTGAGACTAACATATTTACAGTGTTGAGAAATTTTTACAACTCCGAAGTTTTGGTGAAATACCCTTGCCCAGGATTCTGGCGACGAAAGAATATAAATGTTTATCGTAATTTGAATAAAATAAATTTTTAATGAATGAATAAATAAAACCCCAAAAAGTTTTCTGTAAAACGTATTAGGTAGTATATGTAAAAGAAAATACATACTTATTAATTAATTCTTATTTATTTGGAATCCTGCGAAAAGAAATGTTTTTTTTTTTTTTTTTTGCATTATCCAGAGACAATCTTATGGAAAAAGAACGAGGTGCATCTAAAGAATTTACATGCTAATCTGGTACATCAGGTAAGCTAGAAATAAAATTATAAAGAGCATCGAGTACACTGCTCCTCCAGGAGATAAGTTTGGGTTTACCGTAGAGGAATGAATCATTCGTTTTATTTACCTCATGATCATCTGATTCTTCTACTTCAGCGCTATCACTTATTTCAGAAAGAATGTCTTCACCTGTTAGTTCCGAAAAGATCTGTAATTCATCATCGACATTTAAATTATCATGAACAGATATTTCAAACTTTTCTCCAGTTTAATCTTCGTAATTGGTCAAGGAATTTTGAAAACATGAAATAGTATTTTTTTTCCTCAGAGCATTTGCAAGAAGTATCACATTGACTCTCTTCATCATTTTGAATTAAGCCAGATTGTTTCCAACAATTAGATATGGACGGTGGCTTCGTTTCCACTCACCCATTCACAAGCATCTTTTGCAGCATGGGTGTCTAAACTATGACCGTTTCAGAGCCACAATGCAAAAAAAAAAAAAAAAAAAAAAAAAAAAAAAAATGTGGGCCCACAAAAAAAATTTTTTTTTTTTTTTTTTAAAAAAAAACAAATTGAAATAAAAATTAACTCTGTGACGGCGAACTATTCCGATTCGCCTCTTGTGCCATAGCTAAACTCAAAGTACTAGCACTAAAAAGTCAATAAAACGTTCAAGAAGACGTTACACAAGTTTCAACAATATGTTTATTGGCAAATTATTAGTATAACGACAACTATTAACGGCTCACTCCAATTAGCGCCCTAAATATATTAATTTGATCTACCAATAAGAAATTAATAGTCTTACCACTAGTTTAAAGTTGAAGCTGTCTTGACTTCTAACTTTCACAACGCTACTGATAATTTGCAACAATTCTCGACACCGTCTTTGAATCTGGAACAATTGCCAAACGCTAGAACTACTCGACCTCTTTCGTGTGTCTCAAGTTTAATTCATATAATTCCTATCTCTCTCGTTTCACTTTATTTCTACCTGCATGTAATTTGAATATCCACGTTTTATTTTTGGTTGGGCAAAGGTAGTTTAGAAAAAAACAATCAATTTTAATTAAAACTCCCCAAGGTTAATGAAGAGAAAACAGCGAATAGCTCAACGTAACAACCCCTCCCCAGAAATGAAACGTGATTTATCGTTGGCTAAAATAACCCAGCGTGTAATTACGATTAAATTAAATATCTAATTCACTTGATAATATGTTGAAAAAAACGATATACTTTCCAGATCTTAAGTCCCTCTTTATTGTTAAACTGCTAGTCTAAGGCGCAACCTAAGGAGAACTTACACAAAAAAAAAAAAAAAACGTTGCAAGTATACAATTTGTACATTATTAATACATATGATCTTCTTGAGCTTCTTATTCGTCCTCAGCCGGATAATCAGTAATTCTACTGCTCCTTTCTAATGCTGAGCTCAGGGTCTGGTACCCTGAAATGGATTGCACTGTACATAATTCTACGGATTGCACTGTACATAATTCTA
>BMAW01010259.1:10380-24854 GCA_019974015.1 Nephila pilipes
GGATTGCACTGTACATAATTCTACGGATTGCACTGTACATAATTCTACTTCATATTAGACATTAATAAACCCTATCATTCATATAAATGCATCGCATTTTTCACATAATATACAAGGAATTTATGAATGACGCGATCTGGTCAAGAGACAGAAAAATGGAAAATGAGAACTTAACGCAGTGCTAAGTGTTAATAGTCGCGATCCCTAATTACGCCTAATGACCAGATGTATAACATATAAATAAAATTATGAAATTACTATATACATAATTTACGAACAGTACTTTACAAGACAGCTACTCTTAAAAAAAACAAGTCAATGCGTAAACAAATGTTATACTTTAACAAATGTTTAAAGTTTAAAAGGTCAAATCTGTAAAACTAAATTTCACTACTTTTCATCTGGAAAGATCACCAACTTGGTCATTTACAATTGAAAAAAAATTTAAACTTTCGATTAATGCCCGTTGCTTTTAGTGGAGTAAGAGCCAAAGCTGCTCTACCGCATTAGAACTCAAGCCGCAAAACCTAAGATTTGCTCTCGCAAAAATATCCTCCCGTTTAATGGAAATAATAAAGAGTGATACAACTTTATATTTGTTGGGTCCGACTTTGCTTTAGAGAGACGATACTTCTCCCGAGAGGCTCTCTGGCTGTCGTGTGGGTTTCACGTTCCTCTCTCTTTAATGAAGGCTCGTTCCTCTGCCGAGATGGTGATCGGTGCTCTTCCGAGATGGTGATCGGTGCTCTTCCGTGTCTGTTGTTTCTGCTGCGGAGGTTGTAAGGACTTCTCGCTCGTTGTGTTTGTCTTGTAGTGGGGTTTTCTTCGACTTGGCGGATGTAGGAGGCACCTGTTGACTGCTCCCCCAGGGTAGTTGTATCCTTCCATCCTCTGCTCAACGGAACTGGAGACCACTTGGCAGGCCTTGTATTATGTAGGGATGACGTTGGCTGTTTTTTCCGTCTTGTGATTAACCTTTGGGGAATCCTCCTTTTCGGAGGTGGAGTTGAACTCTTGGATAATGGTCGTTTGGCTGACCTATCCTTATTTCTGTTACTTTGTCGGCTGGGATCTACTGATTTACCAAGGAAACGTCTCTTTCGAGGCCTAAAACTATTACTCACGACTGCAATCTTCCGCTTCGTTTGTGGTACTCGGCGGTCTAGCATCGTTTTACACTTGGGCCAAACTGACTGTGGCTCGGGGCTTTCCGAGTAACTGTCCCGCTTGGTATCTCCTGATGCTATGTCCCGATCCTCCCTATAGATACCTCGACCCGTCTTACCCCCTCCTACCGAATTTTCTTTGGTGGTAGAGCTTAATTTAGTAAATATAGACGGTAGTCTCTCTTCCATGCTTTAGAATCACCAAATTGTTTTAAAATACTCGGACCACTTTGAAGGGTCTCTCGAATTTGGGCTGAAATTTCGCAACCACCGTCTGTATTGAACTAATTGGATGCCTTTTTACTAAAACATAATCGCACACATTTACCTTAACTGCCCACTCCCTTCCTCTTTGGTTGTAGTATCGAGCCGGTATGTTTTGTTGCATCTCCGTTCTTTGTTGGACCTCTGCTAAGTTTCTCAATATTCCTGCTTACCATATCTCCATGTTCGGGGACGTGGACCAGTTTTTGGAAGGGCGTTATTAATTTACACTTTAAAAATAGTTCAGCTGGGGTCTTTCCCGATGTTTCATGTACCGCTGTTCTAATTGCATACGCAAACTGTTGAAGAAATTGGTCTCAAGAAGTATGATTTGATTGCACATAACTAGCTATCATCTGCACTAAATTGTCATCTGTGTTTACCAAATACAGTAAACCCCAGAGGAGAGAAAAAATATCACTAGGGTGCCTCGGGGTCATGATGCCCGTACTTACCTTCATAAGGCAAGTCCCTGAGATCCCCTGATATAATTAATCCTCAAGGGCTGGATCCCCGACTATACCCTCAGACGCTGGCTATCCATTTTAGTCGCCTCTTTTTACATGCATGCGCTGTAGTGGGACTATTCTGTCATACCCGGTCCCCAGACGGGTCAGAACTTTTTAGAAATAAAATCTTTTGGGAGAAAAATAAATTCTTTTCCCTCAAAATTCGTTACAATTACTCTTTTTTACTCAAAAAAAAAGGGGGGGGATACTTGATTCGTTATGAGATTAAATGTACAGAAACAAAAATATTTAAATACATTTCCGCAAGGAAAACAAATATTAATTACTAAAAAATGAGAAATGTAAAAAGAAAATATTTCAACAAGCTTCTATACCATACTAATAAAATTTTCATCATAATATATATTTTACGAAACGTCATTTTCCTTTCGATGCGAATTATTCACGTTTTTTTTTTAAAAAAATTATAGCAGTGAAACGTGATACAATATACGTATTTGCTCTACTTTGCATAATTGTTATAATTCCCCCAAAATTATTTTTTTAAATTTTTTTTATTCGGAATCGAATTCTGAAAATAAAAAAAAAAAAAACCTCCAAAATTAAAGATACTGTAATGCAATTATAATTTATCACTGTTCCTCTTAGAAGAAACACGAGTTACCGATTTTTCGTAATTGCGAAACATTATCGCGTGACAAGGACGACACTTGAGCTGGCACCTCACTTTCCTATTTTCTCCCTCCACATAAGCGGAAGGATTTTGAACATCGAGCAATTTAACATGCAACATCGACTACATCATTGGTTCCCAACCAGGTTTTATCTTGCTGGGGTCTCCAGGTAAATATTAAAAAACCAAACCAATTTAAAGGTGTAAATACTAGAAATATATTTAAATGATGATTATTTAAAAAGGAAATACCATCAATTTCAACTTGACCTTTTCGGCAGTGCGACCCCTAATTAGATGACCACGAGAAAAGTTTTTTCCTTCTTCTTTTTTTTTTGAGGCTTCCATCTAGACCAGTGGTTCCCAAAGTGGTCCCTACGGACCCCCAGGAGTCTTAACATCTTCACTTAAATATTCTGTAGGAAAATATATATAAAATATTTATACGCTTGTATCACAATTAACTGGTAAATACTTCAACTGGTAAATAATACAAATACTTCAGAATTAATCATATAATTCAATACTTACATAATAACATTCGATACTTACCCTTTCCTAAGTGATTCAATAGAAGAGAAATTTCAAAAGAGACAATTAACTACATTTTTTTTTCAAATATTATAAAATTGTAGTATTAGTTAGAATATGCAAAGATTTGAAAGAAATAATATAAATCAGATATTCAAAAATTTCTTCCGATTAAATTCTGCGAGAACTTTTATAAAAGAAAATTTTTTTCTCAAATTGAGTACATAAGTCTAAACAACTGAAATGTGGAGAAATTAATAGTAAATATATTTTTAATGCAAAGGAAGCTATTTTGTCCGCACAAATATAATAAACATAAAAAAATAAAATCAATAACTCTATTGGGGATTGGCGACATCCGCAACTTTTAATTCTCATGAAGTAATGAAGATGAAACCCAAGCTTGTGGCTAATATAATACACTTGAAGCATTTTATAATGCCCATGCAAGGGTTTTGTGATGCAGCAGTGTTGGTGGAAAGACGTAACTCTACGCTCTACAATTTGTAACAGGCGTTTGTATAGACCTGTTGTCATTAAAGAGCAATGCTTTTTCTTCCTCGATTTCATATCATCTAGTTCAATACATTCTTGAAATATTTTTTGAAGTCATCCAAGCGTTTGTCTTGTTCGCTGTGTAATCTACTGTTTTACTGTTTTTTAAACATCTTGATTTTAAGGATCTTCCATTACAAGAGATTTTAATTTATCCTTACTGACATATTTTATACACAATACTGTTAATCTGAACTTGATTTCTTTTGCCTCCTTTACAGGTTACTTCCCAGGCTTTAAAATTGTTCTTAACATCTGAAAATAACCCCGTCTCATCTGCATTATAGACATTATCAACGGAATATTTTTCGAAAATGTTACACATTTCTCCTGACGCCATGTGCGACGTCATCCAGCGATACTGATTTTTCACCGTGTAACGCATGATAGACTTCATGTCGGTTTCAAAACCCTAGCTCATCCATTGTTAGCTTTGAAATCATGGTTCAAGTCATACATGCAAATTTTCTGGCTTGCAAAAATGGCCCATAAGGTGACGGTTTTTCTCTAATCCATTTCAACGTAACAGCATCTTTCGCCATTTAAAGCTGTCTTTATTCTTTCTCTTTAGAATAGATATCAATAGATTTGATAATGTTTTCAATTTTTCAAAAAAATGTTGCAAAATCAGTAGTGAAACCCATTTTTTTTTTAAACCTCAGCTTGTTTCAGACCTTTATCAATCTTTATGACATTGAATTTAACCAAGATGGATATTACTTTTACTTGGAGCCATTTTGTATTGTTTTCCACTAAACTAACTTAAAATGCACAAACTATTAAATAAATAATGAAAATCTTCTAGTATAGTACAGGAATAATTCTGGATTCCAATTACTGTAATTGACACATCGGAGGTTAAAATTTTATAAATACCCAAGTGTAATAAAAGAAATAATCGCAATGTTTGCTCCAAGACACTTCGAGGTTTTATCTATACCCTGATAAAGAATAGACCATTATTGAAAAATTTTATTCGAATCAAATTCTGATCGGAATCAAATCAAACCCTTCAAAAAATTACGGATATTGTAATGCAATTATACTTTCTATGAAACCAAGAAACACGAGTTATCCATTTTTATGTGAAACATTATCGCGTGACAAGGACGACACATGAGCTGGCACCTCACTTTCCTATTTTCTCCCTCCACATAAGCGGAAGGATTTTGAACATCGAGCAATTTAACATGCAACATCGACTACATCATTGGTTCCCAACCAATAGGTCGCGATCCCTACGGGGGTCTCCAGGTATAAATATTAAAAACCCAAACTAAATTTTAAAGGTAGGTGTTAAATACTAGAAATATATTTAAATGATGATTATTTAAAAAGGAAATACCATCAATTTCAACTTGACCTTTCGGCTAAAAGTGACCTCCATAGATGACCACGAGAGAGCTGCTTTTTTCCTCTCTCTCAGGGTCCCTGAACTCCTCTTAGGGTCCGAAAATAAAATTCATTTGGAGGTCCGTGAACAACGTCAGGGGGTCTGCGCAGGGTTTAATATAAAATAATAAAATTGAGATCCCTTTTTATTAAATAAATAACAATAAGTAAAATAATAGCGATTTTTACGTTCCGAGTAAAATATAAATATAGGTGGGTGTTTAAAGTATAGTTTGTTACTTAAGTACTGAGCGTTATGTAATACCTTTTGAGAATGAACAGTTACAAAACTTATTTCCACTGATTTGTCACTTGTAGTAACAATGATGCGTATAACTATTTTAATGTTATTACTAGAACTTATAGGTATTGTTCAATTTACTTCATTAAATTTAAGCTTTCAATTGCCATCAACACGCTAACAACAATATAACTACAAAATAATAACAAATAACAATAAAAAAATGAGTTAATCCTCAAAACGAAATAAATAATAATCCCTCTGACAATCGCCAATGATTTAATAGTTCTAGATAGCGCCATCTACTTAAGTTAATAAAGAGTAAGGCACGGTGCAAAACAGACGGCCTAAAATAAGTTTATACAGGAACGCAATGACGCCACTACATGCACTAACTTGTCTCCAATATAACCATAAACTATAAAAGAGTCGTACATCGTACATTTAATCAACAATTTAGTTCTATGTTGTGCTGATACAAAGTGTAAGAACAAATTTTCTTCCCAGTCTTAGACAAAAAGAAGTTTTGTATTGTTAGGTAGTTTTATATTTCATTTTTGGTATTGTTACGCAGATAGTGTACTTTTGTTACGTAAAAATATTTGAATAAAATTGATCTCTTTTGAAAAAATTATGCATCACATTTTTCAATATAGTTACTAACGTTAAGGGATTAGTTATAGCACTAACAATATAGTAATCCCTTAACATTAGTAACGGTATAGTTGCAGTTTTTGTTATGTATACTAAGTAAGTATGCATCTCAAGTCTCCAGTCAAAAGTCCAATTTTTAAAAATAAATACAAGATATATAAATATATATATCATCGATAACTCTTCAAGAAAATGGAAATTGAATTTTGCCTTAATTTACTTAACAATTTTAAAGATCATTTTCTTATCTACCAGTAAAAACTTACACCAAAAAGTATGAATGCAATCTGGAAATTTAAAGGTTGTAAGTCATTTAAAAGTCTAAATACAATTCTTTATGATTACGTTGTATGTTACAGATAGTTCTAATGGTTCCTGTAATTTTCTAAGTTAGACGCTAAATAATTATATAATTTACTAATGGCTCCACGAGGAAAGGACCTACCCACGATCTGCAAGATTTAATTATAAAACCACACAAGGAAAGCAAGTCTCAGTGGGAAATATCTAAGATCAGCGCAAAAAGTCCTGCTACAAGGCAAAAAGTTATTGAAAAATTTCGGACTGAGGGCAATACTAGAAACAAGGTTAGAACTGATCAATCACTCATTTTCACTGTGATAGAAAAAGTCGGGATATTGTTAGAGAAATTAAGGAAAATGCAGAAATATTAGGGCTCCAAAATTAAATTCTGATGTAGAAAACCATTTAGGTAAATCTTGCAATCCTGAGACAATGGGCTAAATTCATGTGACGTCATGAACACGTGAAAAAACTTATCACGTGATACTCGCCGATGTAAACAAGTCTTGTATTCGTTTGTTTACACTGCGTTTTAGAAATGTGTTATGCTTCATATGTTAAAGTAATTTGCATTTTACTATATATGCTACTTTTTAACTGAATGAGAAATTATCATACATCTTTCTTAATGTTTTATTTTACAAGAAATGTTGAAATTATTTCGGATTACTGCAGCATAAAGGTATTGAATCATTAACCATTCTTCTATCAACAAGCAGAAATGATTATTCAAATTGGTTTGGTTCACACACAGACATTTTGTTATAGTTATGGAAATGTCCTAATTTAACTGTGATATATACAAATATTTAAAAAAAAAATGTTTTTTACTGCTGTTCTTTAAAATTTCATTCAATAAAACCGTTTGATGAATGTTTATAGAATTTTTAATATGTTAGTATTTATTTTTAACATTTAATTCAATTAGTGATACAGGGATGGTCACAATAGTGTGGAATTTCCTTTTATGATGCATTTCTTTTTTAAATGAAATACTGAAGATAATTATTTAAAATAAAAAAAACTTGATGCTTGCTATATATACAAAATAGTAAAGTCATTATCTATCACACTATAACCTTTGTGACTAATTAAAATATCTGAAAAACTGGAGTAAAATTAAAGGAATATAACTCAAATTTTTTAGTATGTACTCAGAATAACTTTATTATCTAATTCTGTACTTTTATTAATTGACATATATAATCAGTATTATAAAACTAATTTCTAATGTAGAACTGTTCCAAGTAATGATTTTGAGTATATATTTTTTACTTTACAGGAATTTTTTAAGAAATATTTTGAAAAACAGATTTCTTTCTTATTATAACATATATTATGGAAGCATTTTGACAGTAATTTTTCTAGCTGATGTTTAACATACTATGTACATAATGTTGAATTAAAAAGAAATAAAGTGTTTAAACATGGCTCTGAATATCTTTTACTGTATCTCTCATACATTATATTTGTGGAATTAAATTCAATATAGTTTCCATTAATATGTCCTAATTGTATTAAAATAATCACTTAAAAGGAAAACATCTTTTACTTGCATTTTTATATGTAAATAAAGCGTTGGAGTATCCACCAAAAGTATTACGTTGTTCATGTAAAATAATTCCCCCTTTGAAGACTACTACCTTTTTGGAATGTCAAGTTCAAACACAGTATTCAGATTATTTCTGCTTTGTTAAAGGGTTAATTGATCAGAATAATTATCAAACTTCTCAACTGCCCCAGGTTGTCATATGTGTTAGAGCTGCTTTTAATAATTTTGTAACTGCAAATACAACTAATGTAACTTATATTTTGCTATACATATATATATATTATTTTTAATTTAGTGAGAAAGTATTACGCAACTTTTTTATGTCTTATTTCAAAGTAATTGTTTAAATATGAATTCTTATTGCTGTAGCAGAAAGGTATTGAATCATTCTTGTATCAACAAGCTAAAATAATGGCTTCAGATTTATTTTGTTTACACACAAACATTTTTTTCATTGTTGAAAGCTTCTTAATTTAACTATGATTTGCTAATATTTTTTTTAAAAAAATGTCTCTTTACTTCTGCTAATAATTTTATTTAATAAGATTATTTCAGATATTTCATATATATTTATTTTGAACATTTCTTAAAATTGTCTGGTAATATTAGTTGGTTTATACATTGATAATTTTCAAATTGGAATAGATAATTAATTCAAAAATACTTCAATATTTTTAAAACATTGCATATTTGAAAGGTTATATCATAATATCTTCAGGGAGGTTCTATTATATCTTAAGAATTGTTATTGGTCAATTAAGAAAATAATTTTCTTATAAGTAATTATTTGTGTGTTGCAAATTTATTATACATAAAGCAGACTATCCATAATATTACATTGTAATCATATATTCAGAAACTTCTAGACTTTAATTCGTATAGATCAGTGTTAAAAATTATTTTCATACATATAAATATTTGTGTATGAAGCTGAGGATGTTTTATAGAATAACATTATAGTATTTAAAAAATAGTGTTGTGAAATTTTAAGAGTTTAGAGCCACTTTGCTACTTCTTTTTATCGATGACTATTATAACAATGTTGCTCGACAAGAATTCTATTTTTTTTCACTTCATAAGTGTATAATGTAACTTAAACTGTCTTTTTTAATTGATGGAGAATTATATATCTTATTTTAAGATACATATTTATATTTAAGATATTAAGGTTTTACCATTTTCAACAAATGTTGTACATCAGTTTTTCGTTCCAATAATACTGTGTGGCAGTCATAAAGTAAGAATTATTCACACAGAATAAAATGTTGACAAAAATAGCTTTTATTCCAGATTATTCTTTAATTATTTGAAGTAAATTTCAGATGCTTTATGACAGGAGTAAGATATTTCAGCATATATATTTTTTAAAGAACATGGTTTTAATTTAAACATAAATTTCATGTGTATTTTGGAACCAAATTTTCACAGTCTAATCAGGCATCCTTCCTATTATGTCCCAAATATTGTTCATAATATAAGTGATTGTCTGGTGTTTCATCACTATTGTCTTACTTTTTATTAAGTTATTTGTTTTAAATTCATATGACTTGGGGTGAGGGAAAACCACAACTTGTTTTTTATCAATTCAAAATTTGATTTTTTTATAATTAAGATTTTAACACAGATCTTCTCATATTTTGGTTTTTTTTTTATAATGTGGCCTAAGAATGATTGCAAAAATTTAAATAAATATTTGGAATAGGATATTCAGATTTTGTTCTATGCATGAACTCTAACATTCATTTCCACTGAATAAATAAAAAATTTACTTTGTATTCAATACATGACACAAACACTGTAGTTATACATAGTTCATTAAATTGTAAAAAACACATATAAAATGTTTACCATAGGATAAGGTTGAGCATATTAACTAGTCCTTTAATATGACATGTTAAACATTTTTATTTACAATCCATAAAATACAAATTTACAATCCATTTTTATTTGCAATTCATTCATAGAAGTCCTAAACTAAATATTTTTCAATAGACATCATAAGATAATTCTGATGTTATAAAAAGAATTGATATTTGTTTGTTTATTTACAGAATTTAATCACTTTATTCATGTACTTCTTAAGTTAATTCATGTTTTTAAAAGTATGCATGTGATGAGATGAATTGCAAAGTGAAACCGAGATTCTGGTGTTAGCTCGAAGAAACAAGAATCACTTTTGCACGACAAGGCAACATAACAAACTGTTAAACAATATTCAAGATTTATAGAATATAAACTTTTCTATTTCTCAAAATTCTGTTCCTCTCCCCCTATTGTATCATTTCTATGAAAATACAATTTTAAAAATTAACATTTTCTACATATTTTTAAAAATCAGATTGATTATCACTAATATAAGATTTGATATGTGTCTTGTTGTTCTCAATAGTCAGAATTTTAGTTTCTGCACTTCATTTTACATTTAAATATATACGTAAAAATTGTATTTGATTAATAAATATTATTTTGAGAAAAGAAAAAAAATTTAATGCTAGCAAATCATTAAAATTGAATTTGTATATAGAATTTACATATTCACACATATTTTTCTTAAATACTCTTCATTCCTTTTTAAAGCATTATAATCAACTTATGATTGAATTAATTAATTTTGTTTGCAAAACACATTTTAAAAAACTTTAATTCAAGGTACAAAATGACACCTGCTTAAATTATAAATCATTATATAACTGTTACAGCTTGATTATGTATCTTGATTAAAAGAGAAAATAGTTTAATCCAATGTTGCTTTATTTTTTAAACAGAATCAGCTTGATAAATATAAAGTGTTTACACTTAAAAGATACTATAATTCAGAAGAACTTAATAACACTTATACTATTCACACTTATCTTTTCGAGGTTTTAGAATGATTACAATACTAGAATAAATATTGAGGCCTTTATTTTGAACATGTTTAGAAACAACCGATGATCTAATCATACGTAACAATATTTATATATAAAATAATTTGAAATACAAAATAAGCTTAAAGCAAAACAAAAAGCTGAAATGGCCGTTAACAGTTCAAAAGTGCATCAGTTTAAAGCAGAAAATATTTTCAAGCTTATATTGTAAGTATATAAACAAACGTCAAAAGCAAGTTGAAATAGGCTTGCTGTAGCTTACCGAGAGACATTTTAACAACACAATTAAACGAGAATAAGACTATAGATATACGAAAACATACTCAGATTATTTCTTACCGAATGTAAATAATTGAATAATGTAAGAAACATGATAATAATAAGTATATTAATTAAAAGAAAGTTAAAGTACAAGATGTAAATAACTAGCATATAGAGAAATCCGATGTTAACGCAAACCACGCGGGTTTGTATTTGTAGACATCACGTGATTTTGACGTGGCGCCAGGTGTCTGTGAATTTAGCCCATTCGCCGTGTGCTACGAAAGGCAGAATGCGCCAAGGAACAGGAAAGGAACTGTTCGGTGGTGGTTCAATTATGGTTTGGGGTTGCATGTGAGCGGCTGATGTAGGTAATTTAGAAATAATTGATGGAATAAGGAATCAATTCAGTTATCTGAACATTTTGAAAGATAATCTATGTCAAAGCGCTGCAAAATTAGGACTTCAGAAATCGTTATCTTTCAGCAGGATAAAGATCCAAAACATGCAGCTCAAACTGCGCAAGAATGGCTGCTCTACAATTTTCAAAAACTATCCTCAATCATTTGATATTAACCCCATTGAGCACTTGTGAGATTACATTGATAGTCAAATTTCGAAACAAGAGATAAAAAATAAGAATGATCTCAGAAGACTACTTTTGGAGGAGTGACAGAAAATACTATCTTCTGTCACATAGAAACTTAACGTCTTCAAGATTGAAAGCAGTTTTAAAAACCAAAGGCTACCCTACTAACTATTAATTTTTAGTTAGAAACTTGTAAAAATAATCTTTTTTCCCTTTGCCTGTATACTTACTTTTGTGACATCAATTACAAGTTAACTAAATTACACTCTTTTTGCAAATTACATGTTTGTATTTTTGTGATATTTTTCGTCTTAAAATGAAATATCTCTTATTGTTTGAGAAACATCATTACTAGTTATTACTGTGCATACTTACTTTCGTGATTCTGTGTAAGTGTATTTGAATGAAATTGAACCCTTTTAAAAATTATATATCACATTTTTCAATATAGTAATCCTTTAACCTTTGTTAAGGGATTTGGAAGAGGTCGAAAGTGTTTTTTTTTTTCTTTTTTAAATATAGATGTTTTTTGAAAGAAGTTCACTATTGAGAATTGTATTTATTCAAAAATTACTTGAAATTTTATCCTTACGTCAAATAATTAATTCAAAAAAGCTTAATTGCAGCATTCCAATGAAAAAGTTAATAATAATTAACAGTGATTTGCTACAAATAAAACATTGGATATGCAAATTTTCTTATATCCTTTTTTGGCCGTTTTAACAGATAACAGTATGAGTGAGCAAAAGGCCGACAATACAGAGTTGAATGTTTGAAGTATGAGTTTATTTCATCACCAGGACATAGTACTTTACCTATGTCTTGAATGTAATAAAACTATGTCAAATGATTCAATGAAACTTTCCAAGTTTAAGGAACATTTAAAAAAAAGTCCACAATGACTAAAAAGATAAGGATTTAACGCTTTTTCAAACAGTCAAAGAAAAATATTTGAAAACATCGTCACTGCAACAACTCAAGAACAACGTCTATGTGAGATGACGATGGACCGCGCGCTTCTTATAACATTTCTATTGATTGATAAGTACGGAAAGCCGTACACTATTGGTGATGAACTTATTTTACCACCTGTAAGTGAGGTATTATGCACCATGTTACACAAACCAGCTTTCGACATTATAAAAAGAATTCCACTGAGTAATAATACAGTACAATGAAGAATTGACAAAATAACTCGGTACGTAGAAAATTCTTTAAGTGAGTACTTCAAAACATCTGAATTTTTTATACAGCTTGACGAGTCCACTTTACCAGAAAATGAAGCTTTACTTTTAGCTAATGTAAGATTTGTAAAAGAAGAAACATTTTGTCAAGAATTGATATTTGCTAAATTTTCGGAAACCGATACGAAAGGTAAACGTTATTTACTGAATGAAAATGATTATTCGATGTAAAAGCTACACTTTTGACTAATATCATTTCTGTTGCTACTGACGGTGCTCCAGTAATGGTAGGAAGATACTAAGGCTTTCTGGCATACTTAAAACAAGCTGTACCGAATGTATTTTTAGTAGATTGTGTCATTTATCAACATCATTTAGTGGCAAAAATTATTCGTGAACGTTTGTTTGGATCACTAGATTATGTCATTGGAGCAAAAGGAATGCCTTCAAAGAGAGATTATTTGCTCAACTTTGTTTGGAAAATGATGATAACTATAATCGTTTACTACTTCACTTAGAAGTACGTTGGTTATCGAAAAGTGCATGTTTAAATCGATTTTATGTACTCTTTGATTTAGGGTTGGAATTCTTGGAAAGCAAATACAATGATTTGTGACACAATTTAATTAACTCAAAAAATGACATAGCTTATATGACAGATTTATTTGCCAAATTTAACGAAACTAATTTGAAACTACAATTAAATTTAATCAAAACTAAAAGCAAAATATCTGCGTTTGTTGCAAAAATATTTTCTGCCCAAACAAAACTTCGGAAGAGGAGAATGTTCAGTTTCCAAACCTTCCGAAATTTCACAATAGAGATGAAGATTTGCTTCCTTACTTTCAACAACTAACGGCTCTTCATGCAGACCTGAACCAAAGATTTGAAGAAATTCTTCACTTGGATAACCCTTTTGCTCGTGGACAAACTCAAATCCCAAATACTGATGAATCCATACGAATACAGGAGCAACTTATTGAAATAACAACAAATGAGGAACTTAAACCAATGTTTGAACAAGTATACCACAAATTTTGTTTACAAAAACAGACCTCAATTTTATATCCTGCATTATGGGTTATTGTATAGAAGTTGTTGACTGCTTTCCCGCCTTCCTATCTGGTAGAACGTGGATCCAGTGCCGTTATGAACCTCATCACACACACAAATGACTAGAAATTAGTTGAGCCAGACATAAATACATTCGTAACGTTTCATGAAGTTCATCCAAGTCATTAATTTTTTTTTTTAAATTTGTAATTTTCATACTATGCATTTATGTAGCTTTTTCACTTGGGGGTCAGTGGGCAAGTTTTAATTATAAAAAGGGGTCCATGTGTCAAAAAACGTTTGGGAACCACTGGTCAAGATATTTCAAAAGTATGAATCGACGAAAGCTCTATTTATTGGGAGGGGGTGTTGCTCTAATGCAAGCGAAGTACTCATACGATAATGGTCATATGGAGCAGAAGTAAATAGTCCTCATAAAAGAGAAATTTACATGCTTTCTTTTTCTTAATTTTCCATTATTTCCCTTGATTTCAGAGTGAGAACTTTGATGTTTTCAATATTTTTCAGTTTTGCTTTAATTTGCCCCCCATTTCCATATTATTATATTTTGAGAGCTATCATGAAGTTTGAGTGTTTATCACAGGATAATAAACACTCCCTTGTCGACATTCAAGTTAAAAGTAGGAAGTATTGTGGCTGTCTCCCCATCCACCATCTCTCGGCACTCATTTCTTCCCCTCGGTATTTTTATTAAAAAA
>BMAW01010259.1:24864-38653 GCA_019974015.1 Nephila pilipes
TTTTTTTTTTTGCCATCATTTGATTCATAAAAGATATACAATGTTAGTGAAATATCTTCATCGAACACTAAATAGGCAATATTCCCAATTTCTTACAATGATTAAATACATAATAATATATATTTTAATAAAAGACGATAACTGCTCACAGAACAAATTGCTTTATGTTAGCATGCGGTTACATTAATTTAAACAATTATTCGAATTTCGTTCAACGTTTTGCGACCATCCGAAATTGTCCTGATTCTAAAAGTAAACATGAACAAAATATACGAAAATTTATTGGAATTAAAAGTGTTTTCGGGGGGTTCTTATTAGATTTCTTTAATATCGGTAGTGGTTTTCAATCATTTCCAAGATATCCGGGGGTTTAGTTTCAATTCACGCGGTAAAAAAAAAGTGGGGGGAGGGGAGGATTTCCCCTTTTTTTATTATTATAAGTTTTAATTATGTGTATGAATCCAAGAAGTTTACACGAAAAAAGGTGGCCCGACTGGCTTCTGCAACATAAAATTTTATTCTGTATTCTCGCGCAACACCGCACTATTTCCATGTGTTTGTATCAAGAGGCGAAGCATTATTGGAAAGTGTTGATCTCGACAACCTGTAGCTCGATGTCTCTCCCTCCCTGTGATCCATCGTATTGTCAATAAAGCAAAAATTTGTGTTTATTGCCTACTATCTCTGCCTTGATTGACTAAATGGTTTCATCTCGTTTGGATGTATCTCAAAAAAACCAAAGTTTCACATGTGTGTGTGTATAGAGACACACACACATTCCGTCGTCCACAACGCTCAAGCCGGCACTATTGCAGACGTTTGCGTCTGTGTTGGGATCAATGGCAGTCTTCCTAACGGACGTCATGAGTGCAGGCCACTAGTAACCAATCGACGGGAAATGGTTCTGGTCGATATGGGAACGTCAGGGTGTCTTGGACATGCTGCAGAATGGAGGTAGAAGTGGATTCCGGATCCACCACGGCATGTTTGCGGATGCGTTGATCCACGCACGTTAACGTCACTCAGGCTGCACCGGCGCCCCTCAGAC
Organism: Nephila pilipes; assembly: GCA_019974015.1. Taxonomy (NCBI): domain Eukaryota; kingdom Metazoa; phylum Arthropoda; class Arachnida; order Araneae; family Nephilidae; genus Nephila; species Nephila pilipes. Next base: position 25,913 of record BMAW01010259.1, read on the forward strand.
TTGCCACATTTCCTTGTTCGGATCATCTTCCCCATAGTCGGTGCATTGTGAATGCGTCCAGGTGTATGTCAGCAGAAATTTGCCGTATGGACCAAACTACCTTTCTCACTCCGATCACCATGCCCCTCGTAAAATCGTCTGTCTGTTAGAACTGTATCCGTGACGACGGCCTGACATTCTCTGATATTACACGCTTCCTCAGAGACGAGAACAAATTTCCTAGTATGATTTTCCAAGCAGAAATAGCGGCACGAAAATTGAACATTCTGCAGGTTCCTTCATTTATATCGTCTTCAACGTACGCTGGATTGCGCATTTCACATCATTCGCGCAGCTTGATGACGTACGTCTACACTGAAATTTGCATATTCTAAGCTTGAATGCGAGTGTGTATCAAATGTTTCTAATAATACCATATTATTACATACAAAAAGAGATAAACTACGGTAATCAATTTTAAGAACTTTATGTGAAAGCAATATTCTAAAATAACTTATATAATCTCAATCTGCATCTAAGTTCTACAAATAACGAAATCATCCTTGTAAAACAAATATATTTTATAAATTTATCTCAATGTTATTTATATATGCTTTGGCATTGAAACTAAAAAAATTAATCACTGGAAAAGAAGAGATGGGAAAGATAACATATCAGCACAAACATTTCTATCTTATTTATATACAACCTTTCATTCGAATATATATTTTAGCAGAACCTCGTGTTCTTACTGTCGAGAATTTACCCATTTTTTTTTTTTTTTTATTTAAAAAAAAAAAAAAAAAAAAAAAAAGTTTAATATATATATATTGGCAAAGCTTTACTGTTATAATATCCCCTTTGATCATTTTCAATCTGAATTATTTATTCGATTAAAAGGAAGGAAAAACTAATTCGAAGTCGAATTTCGGGAAAGAAAATTATACGCATTGAATATTTATTAGCGTTGCACGAGAGCTGTTGATTGTTTTTAAATATGAAACATGGCTCACCACTCTCTTATTATCCGCACCTCGCAAACTTGAGGACCTCGACCCATTTAATTGCATCAACCAACCCCACTACGTGGCCCTCGGCTCGACTGACGCATCGATACCCACAAAACTGCGAATGTAACCATTTAGCTACCACATGCACTATTTCAATGCAATAAGATAATGTTACAGTTCCAGAAAAATGTATTATCAATATTAAAGTATTTTCATAGCACCATAAAAAGAGAAGAACCATAAAAAAAATTGCACGCAATAACTCCCCCCCCACACACATTCTTAATTTATTCATAAAAACTCGATATATTTCAATCTATTTCCTTGAAAAAGGAGTTTTGGAAATAATAATAATAATAAAGAAAAGTCACGCGAGTATATAATATATGTAGATGTACATTCTATTTTACGATAAAAATATGAACAATTCTCCTTCAGTTAGTTAAAAAGAAAGCAAATTTGAGAGAACTTCTTTCAGTTAAACTGGAATCATTTTAAATGGTTGTTTCGCTCTGAAACAGGAGAAAGTGCGGTTGGTAGTTCGTTGGCTCCGAGTGAGTGGAAAAAGGTCGTCGAGCTGACGGTGGAAAGGAAGCGAATTATTCGTACCGGTTAAAGCTGGCTTTTGCTCCGATTTCAGGGAGTGTTGACTTTTACAGTTGGTATATAAACCATTTTACTTATTTGCTGGACTTTTTTTTTTTTTTTTCTATTCTTTATCAATTGGAATTTGGTAAGTTAACTAAATCTCTTTTTTGTTATTTCTTCAATTTTGACGGAGACTCAAGCTGAGTCATTTCACGTTTAAAATCACGGATATAGTAGATGAACAAGGAAAGATAACAAATAGAAACATAACGGATGCAAGAGAAAATAAATATTTTAAAAACCTTAAAAATGACAAGGAACTTGTATTAAAACTTGGGGACAGAAAATATTCTGACATTTCAATAATTTTAGAAAATAAACAACAAAAATCTCCCATACCCAAATCAAACCTTTTACACGCTGAGATAAGAAAAAAAAAAAAATTCTAGACATGCTAATATTAATAACATGTCATTCACACGCAGCGAAAAAATAAAATTTAGCACCACAAATCCTGTTGCGCAACCCAAATTCTTGGAATGGGAGAACTTTTGAAAATATGTTAAAGCCAGCCTTGTATGGGAAGGATTCATATCCCGATTTCTTCTGCACCAAATAACGACAGACATACCTATGGTAGATTTGGCATCTGAACTACAAATGAGTAACAATATCGAAATAATTGAAATGCGGCGTTTTATCAAATCTGAATGATATCAAGAAGTTTCACCTATTTTAATTACTATTCTAGGTACAAGTCTACCAGACAGTATTAAACTTTGGTTTATCGATCACCGCATTCAAAACTTCATAGATAAACCCCGTCAGTGAGTGAGTGAGTGAATGTAAAGTTTATTGGCGCAAGAGCCAGATATGGCTATGCTGCGCCAAACAAGATTAAACTGTGGTCTAGACGTGAAGTTGAAAAAAAGATAAGTGATTGACAAGAAGGAGGGTCGAAAATAGAGAAGGATCGCTAGGGTATCTCGGGAGTGCGTCATCCGTGTTTACCAAAGACAGTAAACCCCATGGGAAAGAAAAATATCACTAAGGTGCCTCGGGGTCATGATGCCCGTACTTACCTGAAGAAGGCAAGTCCCTGAGGTCCCCTGATATAATCCCCAGGGGCAGGGTGCCCGGCTATACCCCCAGACGCTGGGTACCAATTTGAGTCGCCTTTTACGACATGCATGAGCTACAGTGGGACTACTCTGTCATTCCTGGTCACCACACGGGTCTAAACCCCATCAGTAGAATCAATGTTTTAGTTCTTTCCATCCCTCCAGATTTTGCAACAAACCCGCAATTTGTATTCATTAATGGACTATCCCAAACGGGTCAGTGTACCAATGCTATAAACTGTATTAATTGTAAACATGATCATCCTGCCAGTTCACTTCTTTGCCCCTTTTATATTAAAGAAAAATATATCTTAGAATTAAAATGTACTCAACATCTACCAATGGGTGAGGCGAGACGAAAATACCGCGAAACACGTTCCGAAAATTATTCATTTGCATTGAAAACTCTCATTAAATACTAAGATACAAGACCGTGAAAAAAGTTGGAAAATATGGTAATAAACTATCAAACAGCCCACGAGAAACAGACAGTCTCTTGATTAGAAACCGTCCAAAAATGATGGAAACGATGTTTTCACAGCTCTGCAGTGTTATGGAAGTACAAAAAGGGTCTGCATCCCCATCCAGGGGGGAAAAAAAGCTGGATCAGTGTTACAAAAATTGTATGCTTGTTCCGGATGCATCCCTTCATAAAGAGGATACATCGAATAACATAGAAATGGAATAGCTAGTAAGCTTAATTTAAAAAAACTAGCTTAATTTAAAAAAAAAAAGGATTTTTTTTTTCCCTTCGGTGAATAAATATCTCTGGTGAAAAAATATATTTTCCTTATCCTCAAAGGGAGATTTAGCTTTTTTCTTTACAACTAACTTTTCCTTACTTTTATGCTTTAACTACAATGGAATTGTAGAAGTATACAGAACAAATCCATTTGATTCCGTATCTCTCCCTTTTCTCGGCAGATATTTGGATTTTTCAAGAAACTTTTCTAAAACCAAACAATAGATTGCATATTCCAGGATAAATTATATTCAGATAAGATCGATTTGACAGACCAGGAGGACTGCTTATTGCAGTTCTAATGAATCTTAATGCTCGTCATATCCCAATTCCATTACCACAATCGCCTGACAACGAAATTTTAATTGTCCATGTCACTATAAATAACATTTCTCTTTCTATATCATTAATTTATATGCATCTCGAGGGCTTAATATATTCTTAATAAAATCTATTTAGAATCTTTAACTGATCCAATCTTCATTTTTGGTGATTTCAACCTTCATCATCCAATATGGGGTTCTAATCGCACATCGAAATACAGTAACGATTTTGTGGAATGGCTAACCAACTCACAGAAGTACTGTAGGTGCTGCAGCCCTTATTGATCTTACCCTTTGCTCTGCCAACCTTTTTGGATGCACCAATACTTATGTCTTAGACAGATCCTTCAATAGTGATCATTGCCCTATCATTACAGAATTTAATCTTTATAGCCCTCATCAGCGAAATGTTAGAAAGTGAGTGATAGTGAAGTTTAACGGTGCAAGAGCCAGATGTGGCCATACTGCGCCAAACAAGGTAAATCTGTGGTATAGACGTTAAAACTATGAAAAAAGAATAGACGACAAGAAGTATCAAGTGAGAAGGTAAAGTTTATTGGCACAAGAGCCAGATATGGCTATGTTGCGCCAAAAATAATTTAACTGTGATCTAGACGTGAAAAAAAAATGGAAGAAAAGATGCAAATTGGTTGACAAGAATGAGGGTCGTAAATACAGAAGGATTACTAGGGTATCCCGGGGGCGCGTCACCCGTGTTTACCATTGACAGTAAACCCCATAGGAAAGAAAAAGATCACTAGGGTGCCTCAGGGTCATGATGCCCATTCTTACTTGAAGAAGGCAAGTCTCTGAGGTTCCCTGATATAATCCCCAGGGGCAGGGTGCCCGGCTATACCCCCAGACGCTGGGTCGAAATGTTAAGAGAGTGAATATGCAATCTGTGATGAAACACGTAGAATCTACTTTATACAACATAGAGAAAAACAATATCAATCTCTCGGATAGTTGCTGATATAATTTCAAATAATACTCGAGAAATTAAAATTTCCAATATATATTTCCCACCTTTGTGGAAGGGGGCATGCAATAATTTTTACAAACTCAAAAAGTAGTATTTGAGAAGAAAGACCATACATAATATCTCTCCTCATCTATGGATTCAATACAAGAAATATTCAAGCAGACTCAGATTTCATACTAAAAAAGCCGAGAAAATGTACTGGTATAAAATATGTAACAATGTTAGCAATCCAAGAATCTTTTTAAATAAGTTGAAAAAATTATCAACTCAAATGAATCCTGAATCAACTAAGATATTCTTCAAGTTCATAATAGATTTATCACTCATCCTCAAATCAAATCCAACCTTTATGCAGATTTTTTTCAATTTAATAATACTCTCCACGAACCAATTCCTTTAGATTTTCTCACTAAAGATAATCTTCTTAATAAACCGTTCCACTTCTCTGAACTAAGTAGAGCTATATAAACTTACAGAAATACTACCCCAGGCGCAGACAAGATCCCTGCTATTGTCCTAAAAGGATTAAATCAGAGAGAAAAAACAAATGTTCTCAAATATTTTCAACAATTATTTGATAACTCAAAAGTCCCTCAATCGTGGAAACATGCTATCATTCTTCCAATTCCAAACTATGCAAACATAAAACGAAAATCTCTTCTTACAGACCCATAGCTTTAACTTCGGTTTTCTCGAAAACGTTTGAAAGAATTCTATCCGGTCGCAAAACTCACTATCTGACAATTAATCAAAAACTTCATCCTCAACATTGTGGTTGTTCTTTTTAAGAACAATAGAACTGCAACTTACCTTATTCATAAAACGATAGTTGATGCGAAACCAGGAAAGAAATATTTCGTGGGAATTAGACTTGATGTAAAAAGTGCTTATGATTCTGTATATATAGGACTCCTTTACAAATGTCTATAAATAGGGGGGAAAAAAGGGGGGAATAGCTCTTTGGATTCATGAATTTCTCTCGAATAGGTCTTATCAAATTCGATGAAGGAACGTTCTCTCTACAGAAAAAATTCTTTTTAAGGGTCTCCTCCAGGGCAGTGTTTTATCCCCAATTTTATTTACTATCTACATAAGTGATTTTTTTGAAACATTGGAATCTGGAGTGGATTTATGCTGATGATATTTTTATTTACTGCTCTCATCAATCACTTGATATATGTCGCAAACTATAAAATACCTTAGAAAGAATTAATCAGTGGTGCAAGTACTGGAAATTAAATTTAAGTCCTGATAAAAGTACTATAGAAGAACTTTCAAACAAAAGAATTTGTACATTTCCTATTGTATTAATAACTGGTTACCCTATCTCATGGCAAACCTCCAAATATTTCGGAGTGTATTTCTCCAAATGGAAACAAAATAAAACTATCATGAATCAAATGAAAAATAAAGCTCTAAAAAAGATTAATGCTCTTAAAGGTATGGCCTACAAATATCATGGTCCGCGAGCTGATAATCTTATTCAGTTAATCAACAATACCTGTAGTTCCTTTTTCTACACTTGCCATATCATAAATAAATGGTCGGATCATCAACTAAAACCTTTCAATATTATTCAAACCAAAGCTCTCAGAATCGTTCTAGATCTTCCTCAACGGACCCCAAATATCGTTCTTTTGAAATCGGCTGGACAAGAATTGCTCTCCGAAAAAAATTACACGGCTAGCACAATTTTTTTTCATTGTTCAAATATCTAATGGGAAATATTCTCCTATGGATCTGAATAGCCATGGTTCACTAAATCTAGCAATAATGGATGATAAAAATTGTGTTGATCATATCCTTAGAAATTTGAATACAGCTAGAGAAAAGATAATATCAATCCCTAGACTAATCCATTTTACTGATCTTCCATGTTCGATTTATACGAATGAATTCTGCTTTCAAAACAAATATCTACCAATCCCTATAATTAATAGCTCCTTTAATGAATTACTAAAAAATAGATTCCGGGAATTTTTCATAATTGCTACAGAGGCATCTAAAAACCCAAACATTACTACCATAGCAGGTGTAACATGAACTACTTCCTTTTCTTATAAAACAAATCCAATCAACTCCATCTTCACGGCTGAAGCGCTAGCGATTTACCAAGCTTTGGATGAACTAACAGAAATGCATAATAATCTGCTTATATATATATATATACTGGTGAAATAAATTAACTATAGTATTTTTATAGTAGTCTATAGCTATCGACTATAGTATTTTTAATCGTTAAGAAATGGGAAAAAATAGATAAAAGAAAAAATTCGAACTTTTTGTATGTAGTAATATGGCGGGTGTGAAGGAAGGTGGGGAACATTTTTGAAAATTCGGAAAAGGGTCGCTATTGAAAAAAGGTGGGGAACCACTGTGGCGGACATTTAATTCGGTGAAGATTCGAACATTCGGTTGGACTATAAAATACTGCTTGTCACGAGCTTGCGAACAAGACTATTTAGATATCGTGGACACTATTATAATGCAATATGACAACATTATCGTTCCTGCAATGTGAAGTGTGGCTATTAAATAACGAGACTGGCACTATAAAACATTTTATTTTGACGTTATGTACAAATTTACTTATCACCTTCATTATACACCCTTCCAACGCTCCATGCGAATCATCCATTGTTGGAAACAGTCTGCTCCATCAGGACGCGTGTGCTTTCTCTTTCACAGACTCAAATCTTGTTCTTTTTAAAGTAGATTTCATCTTAGCAAACCAATAAAAGTCGCATGGATCAAGATGCGGCGAATAAGGCCGATGGTATAACACTGCGATGCAGTAACTGGCTAGAAACCTTTGACAGGCAATGTGGAGTGAGCCGGCGCATTATATTGGTGGCAAAATTTGCCGTACGGATTATTTGACAATTCCTACAATCTCAGCAATCGCATGAATACTTAAAGGCGGTCAGATCGAAACTTATGACCCAATTTTTCGATATTTGTCATACGTTTCTGACATGGAAGAGCGACCAGGTCGTAAATTGCTTTCTCGGCGATCTTGAAAACGCTTAAACCACTCCAAAACACGTGGACACGACAGATATTCATTGCCAAACATTTCTTTTAATAAATAAAAAGTTTCGGTAGCGGTCTTTCCAAGTTTCATGTGAAATTTCACAACAATTCGCAGCTCACATTATATTTTTGAAGCGAAACAAAAATAATAACTCTAATGCGAACAAAGACTTCGGCTGTAGGTTTTATTACCAAGCGAGAGGCACTGCATTCTAAAGAGAAGGATTTACGCTAAGCAACTGTCGGTCTCTGGCGTTTAGTGCATGCGTACTTCTTCTGAAGCAACGTCAGTCTCCTTATTTAATAGCCACACCTCATATGCTTTATTTTTAATAGCCACACCTCATATGCTTTATTCAAGTACAAATGTTCACATAATTAAGAAATGGAAAAATTTTGTATAAGTCCATCAAATTTGTTTTCCGTATTCTGCATTGAATTTGAAAAACTCAATATATTTCATTCTGTTTCTTACAAAAGAACCGTTTTTCATAACAGTTTTGAGATCCGTAATTAAGTTTTCTTTAAAACATTTTGCAATTGACTTCTTGCAAAATTGAGCTGTATTTATGCGGAACTCGCATCATTATTAGTGGGACTTTTCCTTCAATTGGTTTTTGCGAGGTGGTAGGAAGGTCATTATTCTGATTGGGAATTTGGTTGAGTGCAGAGAAAGGGTCAGAGATCGGCACTGAAATTGAGGATCCTTTCTCGGTTGTTTAGATGTTTTCGTTGGCGATTTGAATCTTTTCTTTTCGGAGGCTTTAATCTTCACACCACAGTACGGTGGAGATGGAGGAGGGTTTTCTGAACGATATGGGTTCGGTGGGGAGTTGTACAGATATTTATTTTTAAAATGACTATTGCACATAAATAGGCATCCAGTAAAATTGATCTTACCTGCAAATTCTTTTTCTAGATCCTTGTACTTGATGTACTTGTCATTAATTTTTTCAATATCTGGGCTACGTGCATCGAACGTTTTTGTTCAGAATCTTTTTGGTAATCGAATCAAACATGTATCAATGTAGTTCTGGTCTGCGGCAGGGCTAGCGACCTGAGAGATTGCCGCAGAGTATGCGGTTTACACGCCTCGACCAAAGTCGTCGCTCAACCAGGCTTTTATTAACGTCGCACTAGAGTTCGTTGAATTACTGATAACATTGAAATTACATCTGCGAATTTATTAAGGATGTTATGGAGTCGGGACTAAAAGGCATTCAAAGAAATTGCTTTTCCAGGGGGTGGGGGTCTCCTGATCTCATATACAAATGCCAAGCTGAAAAAAAAATTAATCGGTTTACTTTAGATGATCTGCATAAATGTCAAACGAAAACCATTTACAATACTTCATCGTTTTTTGGGGTAAAACCCAGCCAATATCAAAGAGAAATTCAACTAATTTAGTTCTGCTTTTTTTTTAATGTTATAATATTGTTTTAATTTCTACGTCACTGCTTTCAATTTTAAATTACATTATACATGTTCTATGAATTCATTTCATCCTATTTATACACATTAATCTCGTTACTTCATAAATATTTCTTTATTATATTTTAATGATGAAATAGCTGAAAAGGAAAAGTAAATCAAAGACTAATCGCTTACCATTTTAATATATTATAATTATTTATAATATCAGATAATATCGCAGTTATAAGTTAAATAATAATAAAATAATATCGCAGTTATAAATTAAATTTCTATAATTCTCCCACACACACTGCTGTCTGTAACTATGGCAAAAACAGTTGAGAATGGACATCATTTTTTTTTTCTTCACTTCGTTTTAATTTCAAAACAGACTTCCAATGAAAACAAAATTTTGAGTTTCAAAATCATTTGGTGTCCCCCCCCCCATTTTTTTTTTTTTAAATCTGCATCATTAATTGATTTGTTTAAGACCACAACAATTCTTAAATTTTGTTAAGATCCAATTAAAAACATTTAATTTTATTACACTTTTGTATAACGGAACTAAACAACTCAATTGAACTTTTTAAATTAAATAAATTTAGATACGCATAGGTATTACATTAATATTTTATAAAGATATGTTTTGATTTTTTTTTTTTTTTTTTTTTCCATTTTAAAAAAAATTATCATTTAGGGGAAGAAAAAATACTTTACATTTAACATAAAGCACGCCCGAACGCAAAGGAAATCGAAACTCAACTAAAGTGTTGAAAATAAATCCAAAAGGCGATTTTACATTGGTCGCTACCACGGTAACCGATGGAGAAACGAAAATGAGTGAGCTTCATACACCTATTCTTTAGTAACAGACTATAGTCACTCAACCCCGCTAAAGAACAAATAAATAATGGATGGTTTAGTTTTATTAACATCGCACTAGAAGCAACATGATGGCTATTGGCGACGGCCCTCGTAATTTTGAACCTAGGTAAATGACGAGGACGATACCTGAGCTAGCATCCCCCTCTCCCAACTTCCACACCACGCTGAATAAATAATGAAAAGAACAATATAATTTCCATATGGAAATTATGCATATTTTTAACAACGTTTTTCTGAATTTCACTTGGTGTGTGTGTGTCATCAAATTTTCAATCGTTAATTTAACCAACTTCCCATCAAGTGAGGGGCAGTGTTGGCAAATGCAAACACCATTTTCTGTATTTTTTCTCTAAACGCTCAAGAGTTATTATATTGGAAACACTAAACAGAATCCATCATTTAACTTCCATTTATACATAACAGATGGCAGCACCCAAAAAAATTGAGTATTCAACTGAGAACGAAGCATAGGAAATTGACTGTTTTTTAATCCGTTTAATTAAAAATTCTGAAAAAAAATATAAAACATATTTTTTTTAATGCAGTTTACGTATTATTTCTCTTCGTGCATATGATGTTCTAGGTGTGCAATTACAACCAAATAATGTGCATTTATGTACTCCATTTTATTAGTTTTTTCCAAGTGTTGTCATTTGACAGCACTGCCCCAGTTGGTGATTCTCTTTCTTACCCCGAAGAAAAAGAGCGAATATTGCACTGTGTTTTGAAGAGTTCAGTGCCCCTCAAGTATTTGCAGCTGCGTTTTATTTACATTGTAAGAGAAAGTTGGGGTTGATTTCAAAGGGTGGATTGGAGGTGGGGTAGGGGTTGGCTCAGGGTGGGAAACACACAAGGGATTGTTTTTGCCTCATTTCTTGGATTTTATTCTCTTGAAAGGGATGCTTTTATTCCTTGCGCTAACTCCATTTATTTTACTGATTTGCTTTACTGATTCCGTTAGTTTGAAGTTTCAATTTTTATGCTTTATTAGTTAATTTTTTTACTCAAGACGATATATTAATTTATTTATTTTGAAAGATATTAACTTTTCTTAAAATATGTCACGAAAAAAACTTGATATTCAGGAAGCTCTTCAATTATTTTATGATCTTCCATCTGATAATGAGTCAGTTGATTCTGAAAATTCATGTGATGAAGATTATATGCCTAAGCCATTAGAATATACTAGTGACTCTGATACAGCTTCTAGTGAAGATGAGGATATAAATTTACCTGGGCCTTCTCAAGTGACTTAGGTGAAATGGCAATGGAAAAAAGTCGTAACGAAAGAGATACCAGCATTTCTTGAAGAAAATGGTCCATCAGAGGAGATAATTTTGATGGAAAAATTAATTATGATAAATTAAATAATTAATTATTATTAAATATAATTAAAATGATAAAAATTAATACAGCAAAAAAAAAGTAATTTTTGAATATCTAGCATATTTTATTTATAATTGAAACTTTTACCATTTATTTCCATCACTTTTTGTTTTTAATATTTAGAGTAAAAGTATTGTTTCAAACAACATCTAAAGCTCTAGTGGGGCAGTGTTGGCAATTGCCAACACCACCCCCACAAATATACAGTGGTTTGAAAATTTTTTTGAATGTATAATGTGTGTTTTTAGACCCTTATGGTAAGATAAAGACCATTTTTATACTAGAGAATGATAAATTTCTTATAGTGCCCATCAAAGGAACTCTGAAACTTAAGGAATCGTACTTACTCGCCTGACAATGCAATATTTAGACATTTGCGACAAGTTTTAACTAATATTTCAATAACTTTAATGTCAAAATATCGCTTTCACTCGGCGCTTTTAGGATTGAGGAAAAAATTTCTTTCCCCCTCTGGGAACACCGGGAATTCCACATACGCCACATGAGGTATCGTATAAAATTTTCTAGTTACAAAGGGGAGATAGTAAGGGTTGCAGATTTTTAGTCAGTAATCATTCAGAAGAAAGAAAGATCCTAATATTTGGCGCTATATCATATTACAATAATTTTTTTCTGAATTCTGGTTCCCATTTTTAATGGAATGACTTACAAACTTTCAAATGCATGTTTTGATTTTATATTATGAATTTTTTAATACGCTCACAAACATCCCTTTTTAAATAAATTTTAAAGTTAAAAATTATATTTTCTAGAATTTGATGAACAGCATTTCAGAAGTACTAAGAAAGTAGAATTTAAATGATTGGCAAGTCGACTAGAAATCATGAATTAGTAAAAATTATTAGATACATTACTTTTATTTGCTCCATTCGTAATTTTTTAGTCTACGCAAATTGCTAAAAATAACTTTATCTAAAAAAGAATTTATTGTATCCATTGTTTAATTATGAGATAGATTGATGAAGGATGTGGTGCAATATAGGCTAATATCCCTTAAGTATGAGAAAAATATTATGAAAATATTAATAAAGCATTATATAATAAATATTTGTCTGTTAAAATAATTTCAGAATTTTTTTAAAAAAAATTATTCTTATTTTTGTGCAATGCTTTCATGTTCCTTAAAAAATAATAAAGTTCGTTTGTATTTTGTCCACGTTTTTGGGTCTAGAAGAGTATGACGCGTAATACATGTAGATTTATCTACACTTAGCCAATCATACTCAAATTAGCCTCACCTCACCTCGCAGTTAGATCT
>BMAW01010269.1:0-12075 GCA_019974015.1 Nephila pilipes
CGATAAATTATTATATTGAATAGATTTTAGATATATGTAATTAAAATCAAAGCAAACGATAAATTATTAAAGTAAATATTATATCCACTACATATAATTCAAAAAATAAAGCAAATGATAAATTATTAAATTGAATATATCTAAGCGAAATGTAATTAAAATTAAAAAAAAAAAAAAAAAATTTGAAAAGTGAGCTGGTACGCCAAAAGTGATCCTACTAAAATAATAGCCCCTTGAGTGGCTAATAAGTTAAGCACTTCATGCAATAAAACTTTTCTCCAATTTTTGATAGAAAAGATTAATCATATCATTTTTAGTACTTTTTGAAAGTTGAAGAATATTCGAGGCTTAAAATGTAGAAATTTTACTTCTATATTCATAAAGTCCAGGGTGAATAGTTTTAAATATGTGTCTTTTCCTATTACGTAAAATATTTCTAAAAATATTCTTAAGTTTTTGGAAGGGAAAGTTATTTCCTATTATTATATATACTTAAATTCCCCTCAAGATTTTAAGGAATATTTCACAAAATATCTACGCATATATAAATACAAAAAAAATTATTTAACACACGTTTTGATTAAATGAATCAACAACAAAATTGAAAATTCTCACATTTAGGCGTACAGAATCTGAAAAGAACAATCTAAACACAGTTCATTAATTGTGAGATTTTTTTAATAAATTATCAAAATAATCAAACTTTTATGTGTTATTATTTAGAACCCACGAAGATATAAAAGTTTTATATTTCTGAGGCTTTCAAGAAATTTTTAAGTAATTCAAGCATTTTAAATATTTATTTTCAGATTAATGAATATAGGCCGCGGTAGTCTAGTGGTCAAGGTCGTGGACTAGCGGCCGGCGGTTTTCGCTCAGTAGCGGGTTCGATCCTTGGCCCCAAAGACCCGACGTGTAGCCGGAGCTGATGCAGGTTAAATCTGTTCGGGGCCCAAACTCCTCCCACTGGCGTGGTGTGGATGTTAGGAGAGGGGGGTGCCAACTCAGGTGTCGTCCTCGTCACTTGACCGTGGTTCAAAATTACGATGTCCGTCGCCAATAGCCCTCGTGTTGCTTCTAGTGTGACGTTAATAAAACTAATTAATGAATTTAATGTTAAAAGGAAGAATCATTGTAAAATGTAAGATCCTTTAGCTTTATAAAGACACCGTATGATTGAAAACTAGCCCAGTTTGAATAATTTTTGTTGCTAATAATTGACAACTGCTTGCAAATTTTTTAATGAAATTGTTTTCCGAAACTCTGTTTCTTTCTACTTCTTTCATGATCCCATCAAAGTCATGCAAATTTCTGAAAGCATTGGTGAAGTGAATTTGTCACCTAGGAAACTAGAAATTTAATTTCTTAAAAATTCATTTACGCTATGTATTTTACAGGGAAAGCTGCAAATACTTTAAAAAATTCTCTCTCATTCAAATCAATTTAAAAACTATTATTAGTGAATTTCTTTTTTCGGATACATTACAAATTAATGCATATGTGGTGTGACTATTGAATGACGATACTGATGCTACAGCAAAAGATGTGCGCATGCGTTAAACGGAATCGAGATCTACAGTGAAATCTTCTCTTTTGAATGCAGTGTCTTTCCTTCCTGTAAACAAATCCGTAAACCCGTAGCTTTCGTTCGCAATAGAGTTTTTTTTTTTTTTTTTTTCTTTTGTTTGTTTTTTTCACCGGAAAAATTATTAAGTGAACAACGAGTTGTTGCAGTGAAATTTCATATGAAACTTGGAAAAACCATTATTGGAACTTATAATTTATTAAAAAGTGTGTGGCAATGAATATATATTGCGTACATGAGTATTTGAGAGGTTTAAGAGTTTTAAAGATGGCCGAGAAGACGTTGAAGATGATTCACGTCCCAGTCGCCCTTCTACGTCAAAAACGGATGATAATATTGAACAAATCGGTAATCTAGTTTGATCTGATAGTCTGCTAAGTATTCTTGCGATTGCTGTGACTATAGGGATTTACAAAGAATCTTTATGGCGACTTTTCCCACCAAGATAATGCGCCAGCTCATTCTACATTGTTTGTCCAGAGCTTTCTAGCCAAATACAGCATACCACTATTAGACCACCCACTTTGTTCGTTGGATCTTGAGCCATGTGACTTCTATCTGTTTCTTAAGGTAAAATCTGCATTAAAAGGAACAAAAATTTAGTCGTTGAAGTCGTGAAAGAGAAATTGACCCGCGCCCTGAAGGAGCTGACAGAAGACTTCCAGCATTGTTTCGAACAATAGAATATTCGCATGGAGTATTGTAAAGGAAGGGGAAGGTTGTATATTGAAGGTGATGATAAGTAAATATGTATGACATCAGTATAAAATATTTTGTTGAGTCAGTCTCATTATTAGATCACTACACTTCGTACACACATGAAGTTTTTTTTTTTTTTAAATAAAAAACATTTTCGCATTAATCATCTTTTATGACAACTAGATATTAAAATTTGCATTATTTTGATATCAAGTAATTACATGAACCCGTAGGTATTTTGTGATAAAAAGAACTCAGAATTGTGTGTGTGTCTTAAAAATATTGTCTATTAAATCTTTCTCATTGATAATTGATTAAGTTTCAGCTAAAATATAAATTAAAGTTGATCTTCGATAGATAGGTATAATGTGATTAGCTTAAAGTTAATATGTTTTCCATTCATCAAGAGATTTCAGGAAAAAAATAATTTTAAAAGAATTTTTTTTATGTTCCTTTTCCCAACATAATATTGCGACAATAAAACACATTTTATGACTTAGTTCTCTGAGAGAACTTTTCAGTATTAAGAAACCAGGAGTAAAAAAAAATCAAGTTTACGAAAAAAAGTTTTATTTTATTTTGTTATTTACCAAAATTTTTATTTTGTATTTAAATAAGAATAAAACACAAAGTTTACAAAAATATTATTTTAAACTTTAAGTCGTAAGGAATAATTTAAATTTATATTAGGGAAAACGGAGAAATTTTAGAATTCCTAGTTGTTATAATTAATTTTCAAAAACATTTTGTTCATAATATACTGTTCAAAATATTTCGGATGACAAACAAACAAATGGCGAGAACCCTGCGAAACAGCTGTGTGTGGACAAAACGGAAAGTTAATACATATTAAAACGCAAATATATAGAAAAAATAATAAAATACTATTTAGGAAATTTAATACTCTTTAATGAAGTCCCGAACATGAAATAAAGGCTCACGTTAGCAATTGGGATATTTGTATAAAAAGATGTTTTATGTAGCTAGTGGTGATTTTTAATACGATATGTTGTCCCTTCGAAAAGCTAAAAACATCCCACACCTACTATTTGCGAATGTTATTAGGCTATAAACGAGGGCTTGGGGAAATTCTTTATTAGAAGAAGTAAAAAATTATAATTTCTATGTCCTGGAGAATCAACGAAGGCATCCAGTGCATCATCCGAGTGCTTCACAGATACTCTCGATAGCCTGATTCTAAATTGTTTCCTTTCTAAGCATGATCCATACAAATCGAGCTGCATATGGTCTTGCATTGTTGCGAACTAAAAGAATCGAATGATCATTGGAAGTGGTCTAATGTATGATACGAGATCCGAATTCCTAGCATGAACATATTTCGTTCGTCAAAATGCCATTCCGAACACTAACTATGCAGGCCTTTAAGCCCATACAGTACCTTCCCAGAACATCAATCCACCTTGTCTGTACTGTGGTCTTCCATGTGCGAATGTGGAAGTATTTCGAGAGTGTCTTTCTTTTCATACCAAAACACGTCGTTTTCGTACAAAAAAACATGTTATTCCAAATAGAATGAGTGGTACATCGTCAATGAGGAGCATTCGACTTGACTCACGTAGCATCCGATCTTGATCAAATGATTACACACCATTGACTTAGGTGTATGAGTATGATTTAAAAATATCGTGTTTTTGACAACAGAGGGCTTTATTAGGAAATGTTCGTTTTACCATTGTGCGTTGTCATCTGTTATATGTCACAAAAATGAATTGTACACTGATTCACAGGTTAATTTTGATTTGACAGCAAATAGCTGCCAAATCAAGACTAACCTGCTTTCTAGCATCTCAACTATTCCGCTACCACAGTGTTACAAATTTTCCTTTTTAATTACGTCTGAGAATCCCGTAACAAAAATTTTTTTTACAACACCTGCGCCTTTAGTAGTTTTCTTGGAAATTGTAACACATGTTGTTGTGACATCAACCAGTCACCTTTTCAATTAAAATGAAATATTGCCTTTTAAGAACGATAAAATGAAAATAAAAAGATTCTGATATGCAGCGAATTCAGCGCATATTATTTTTCTGGTATTTGACGTCAGAAACGGTGTGTTTGCACGTGAACCCGTTAAATTTTGATTTTCAATACACTCTGTACAATTAATGCGAAGATTTTCTTTACTTTTCACTTTTCAGTATCTGCATTTTCCTATTTACTCCGTATTATTTCCTAGTTAATTTGAACGGTATACAAATACTTCAAAGAGCGTACACACTGAATATCTTACAAATACAGCAAAATTTAGATATTTTAGTTTTCCAGCGTTGATTTACCTTTAATTATCTAAATAAGAATTGCAGTATTTTAACTTAAGAAATCTCTAAAGCAATTCAATGTATTATCAACAAAATAAAGTCAAGACCTCTGTTGATATAAATTTTGTGAATATGAAAGAAAATGTAACCTTGAACAAATTTTAATTCCTTCAAAGTCGGCGCCTTTCGCACAAAATCTTCCAATACCTTTGAGAATGTTTAGTCAACCAGGCTGTTTTTCTTGAGAAATATGTGCCTCGATGAAATTAATCAAAAGCATTCTTAATCAAAATGGAGAGGAGGGGACTCTTTATTCAACAAAAGGAAAAATTCTAATAAGATTCTAAATTAATTTGCAAATTCCTAGTTGATATAAAACTTGATACTAGTCTCAAAACTTTCGAAAAGCCAGATTAAAATGTTTTCTTAGAAGTTTTCAAAGCAAAATTTATTTTCTATTCAATTTGGAAAAATGTTACTAAAATATATTATTAGTTTTATAAATAAAAGGAACAATAAAACTGCTCATAATAAGGACATAATAAAAATATATATAAGCAAATAATAAATTAACAAACTACGGTATAAATAAATTAACTTTTATTAAAATGTAAAAAAAATTTGAATCTAATAAATTATATAACTATCGTAACATTGGTAAAAACTAAGGAAAAGAGTCAAAATAAGGATTCAACAAACTACAAAGTCAAAATAAGCAGATAAATCTAAATAAATAAAGAAAGAAGGCAATGATCCTAAAAAAAAAGGGAAAAAAGTAGTTTAAAGTGTAGTTTCTAACTTTGGACAGAACTGAGTGAATGTACTAGTTTATGGACCCAACCATCTCATTAAGCATTTTTACTTCATGACAAAATGGTAAAAACTAAAATAATAAACACTAAAATTCCAATTATCTATCTGTCTGCCTCTCTCTCTGTCTGTCTGTCTATTTATCTGCCTGTCTATCTATCTTATATATATATATATATATATATATGGAAGTGAGGTGGGGAAATTATTATTATTTTGCGTATATAAAAATACGATATAAATGTACTCATTTTTCAGAAATTATTAAGTGAGTTTAATTAAACCTTTCAGAAGCAATCAGAAAATAGAAAAATATTAAGTAAATAAACTGTAAATATATAAAAGAATAGGAAAATATTGTACTAATACTCATACAGCAATCTATATCGATCAGATCCAAACAAGCAAAAAATACCAAATCATCATTTCTTCTACCAACTAATTACTAGACCACTTACAAGTAAGCTAAATCTTTTGCAATAGGTATAACCTGAAGGTATATCCGAGTGATTAGTATTGCTAATAGTTGTAGTAACAGTGCTTACCATTAAAGAATGATAATAAATGTATAGTTCCCAATAGCAATTTTTATGATGATTGATTTTCATCAAAGCTAGAAATAATCAGGTTAATTAATTTATATTCTGAACTCATAATCATTAACTGTTTCAATCTTTAATTTTTCTAATTAAAAACGAATTAAATTCTACAACTGAAAAAGATATCAGTATGATAGACTAGAATTAAAGGGAAAAGTTAGTACAGTTTATTTTGAGTTTATATCAAAGTTTAAAAAAAACCAGTCCTCATTAAGCGTTTATTTCTTGATTGCAGAAAAAAAAATATAACCGAGTTTTAATAAGGAGAAAAATTAATTACTTTCAAGATGGTTTAAAAAATATGTAATGGCTGAAAAAGTGGCTCTAAAAATAAAATGACCAATCCTTATATGTATTAATCAAGGAATAAAAAACCTATTACAGAAAAAAAGTATTCCAAGATTTTGTTGAAGACTGAAAAAAAGAAATATATATTACTTGAAATTTAATTATAAGTATATCAAATGATTAAAAAACGTTAACAAGTAATGTTCTTAAATGCGTATATTTAGAGGAATGTGTATCTTTTTTTGAAAAAAAAAATCTCTTAAAATGTTTATGCTTTTTCTAGAACTTCAGATGAAAACTAATTACAGAAAGTTTTGATACCATCGTACAAAAGTTAATCCCTTTTCCTCAGAACATAATAAAGATTAAAAGCAAGAATCTTTTGTTGTCATCAAATTTTAATGATACATTAAAAAAAAACGTTTAAAAAGTAATTTAAATGAGCGCTAATTTATAAAGAACATTTTCATTTCGGAGCAGTCTGCATCAAAACAGGTGTTAATTTTTTTGTCCTTGTTGTTAATTGAACCGTAACCTAGCATCACAAAACATCAATTTATATTATTCTCCCAGGATAAAAATCTTTCAATAGATACTCCCCTTTCTCCTATACTTAAAAAAAATTATAATTTTAAAGTGTTGTGGTACGTAAAACGAAGTAAGAAAATAATTATTGTTTTCATTAATCTCTTATAATCATTGTGATAACATTTTTATGTAAAATATTTCAAAGAAAAATAAATGAAATAATTAAGAATTTTGCTGCAATGGAATAATTATGAATAAAATAATTTGCTTCGGAACTTTTCTTTTCTAACAAACGAAGTTAATTTTTTTTGCCAATTAGAGATCAGTTTTAAGGTTTAATGGCAAATAATTGGTAAACATATTTTCCCTCCGTTTATGTCAAAATAGATTTCTGATTAATAATGAAAAATTAATTCTTAAGATATTCTATAATGTTATTTTAATTTAGAATGCTATTATGACATTTTTTAAACAAAAATTAAGAAACTGATTGCTTTAATGTTATAATACTTCAGTTTAAAATATTTTTCACAACATGCACAGTCTAAAATACGAAGGAAAAAATACATGTTCATATTTTTTTTAATTCCAAAATCGAATTCATTTGCTATTTTAAAATGTATACCCTAGTTTCCGTTCCAGCTACGAGAGCAATGAATATAGAAAAATAGGACTGTTTTCCGGCTAATTAAAAATGATTCTATTACGTAAATTATAATTTAATTAAAGTAAATATCAAATAAATAAATCTCATCTGTCAATCTTTCTTTATAATTTTCTATTTCTTATCTAGAAACTCGGATTTTGTTTTATATATAAAAATTGTCATTTCTTAATTCTTAGCGCAAGTCTAAATTTAGATTTGTTTTTACTAAATTTTTAGACCAGTAGTACCTTCCACCTCATAAATTGAAAGTATTGTGATGGCATCCTTGTAAATATGACGATGCCATCCTTCGTTAAATTTCGAGCGATATTGTAAACTTATCTTTGAAAAATGTAACAGAGACGGCCTTTTCTATAAAGGGGCCTATGTGTAAGAAACCGTTTGGAGCCCTAAATCTTTTGTAAAGGGAAAAAAAAAAAAAAAAAAATACAAATCCGAACATATATTACTAATGCATTTTTATTTAATGCATGATTTTGATTTTGCTAATACATTAATTGCTTCAAAAAAATTACAATTTTTGCTATTTCTTTTTCTATGCATTTTCTTAAGCGTTCTGCACATGCTGGATTAAAAAGTTCAATTTAGGTGGGGAGTTCCCTGAATCAAATAACAAAAACTAATCATTCACATCACCAAGAATTAGTTTGAGAGAATAGTGTCGAAATATTTATAGATCTACTATAATAATGTTTACGATAAAAGGAGCTTTACGTCATACTGACAACGACAGAAATATCATCAAGTTTTCATGTGCAAGAGTACATTATTTTAGATCGTGATCATGTAGGACCCCTCAATTGCGGGGCTCCGGTTCATAACATTCGCCACCTCACCCCCTCTCCAACAAGATGGCTGGCCCTGAAACGCTAGGACATATCTTTCAAACTTACCTTTGAAAACACTGGACCATATCTTTGGAAAACGCTAGGATATATCTTGCATACATACCTTTAAAACACTAGATATATCTTTTAGAAAACACTACAAGGACCAAAGGGAACTTTGAGAAATTCACTTATTGAGCTTTGAGTTATAAAGGGTGTATAGATTTGACTTCCCTTTTCAAAATCTACATGGAAAAAAAAAACATTTTTCTAAGTGGATGATTGTATAAACCATGCAATTCCTCGATTGATTTAATACATCTTCAGGCAAAGCAAAACGACATTTGATCATTTTGACTTTTGAGTCTCTATACAAATAGAACAATGTCCCCCATTATATTGTCTTTCCTTTTCATTAAAACTACAGGAAGCATAATCAAGTAAGAATAAGGCTTAATGATTCTATTCTTAAACTCTTCGTTTATTAATTTCTCAATTTTGACTTTTTCTGGGAATGCCAATTTTCTTAATTGTTAATAAACCGATATGCTATCTTTTACAATTATTTATATTTTATTTTTGCTAAGGTGTTTTTGAGGGCATTAGTTTTACTCTCCTTATTATTCTGGAATATTTACAAATGCTTTGAAATTTTAATAAGCATTTGAATAAGATTTGTAATTTGTGTTTGTAATAATATATATCCAAAATATAAAAAAAATAATTTTGCAATTTTTTTTTAAATCGATTTATTTGCAAAACTCCTCATGCTCCACATTGCATAACATGAGGCTTACAGACGTAAGTTAATAATAATAATATTTAAAAAAAACATAATTAAGGAAAAAACACAAAAGAGACAAATATATATAAAAGGAAGGGAGGAAATATATGAATATAAAGAAAGGAAGGTAACTGTAAATTTTAAAAATCTATACAGTAAACAAATTTTCTCAAGACATTAAGGCTTTCAGAACAATTGACCAACAAAGACAAAATAGGTGGCCAGAAAATACCTGCAAATCTTGCAATTTGAGGTCAACATTCTTTAGCTAACAATTAAATTGTGTCTCTTTGCAAGTGAAAGCTTTTATTTGAATTAATTTCTGACAACATATAGCTATAGTAACTATTATTACTTCTTAATAACTATATATTATATAAATATTATGTATTTAGTGATGAGTGTACGTATGAAAGCAAATAATGCTCACAAAAGCTTCTTCAATTCCATATGTAGGACTTATATGTAGAAACAAAAAGTTTAAAGTAAACAAATTACTTGTCATTGCCCACACCCTTTCTAACAATTAGTTTCTCTGTACTAGGCGTTAACCGTAACTTTCGCGGCTAGTGAAAACTCATTCATAATTCATTTGTTTTTCCCATTTAGTGCACTCAAATAAAGAAAGGAAAGGGTAAACTTTCTCCATATATTATCATTAAAATCGTACAAAATGGAGAATATTCTCAATTCTAATAGAAAAATTTTCTACGTGTTCATATTACAGGTTGTTTGTTCACTATAAATGTGAATGGTGAACATTTTTAATTCTTTATTGATACCATAAAATTGAAACAGATATCCATAAAAAAGATTATATAAAAATAAATATACATATAAATCCCGTTAATTAAATAAAGGTATAGTACATTTCTATTCTTTAAAATATCTATTCATTTTTTTTTTCAGATATTTCCGGAACACTATTTTATACTGTAGGAATAATAACCTTTATAGTTCATTTCTTTACAAGAGTATAAATTTTTTCAGTATTATAAAATTCTAATATTATAAATTTTGTTTTAAATTGTAAAATATTGCATTTCGGAAATTTCGTAAGTTATTCATATATTTAAGTAAAGCAAAATATGTTTACTTAGAAAAAGAACGTTCTCGAAAATATGTTTTATTTAAATAGTTGTGTATAGAATGTACACACGGAAAGATTATTCCTCTAAACATCTGAATCAATAGAAAAGGTTTATATCGATATATCATTGAAATACATGGTGAAAATACTTGCTGTAATTATTTATCGTATTAGTATTAATTTTATGCTTGTCTGCTTTCTAATTTAAGCTTCACTTTAGATCTTCAAACTGAAGCGAAGAGTTGTTTATATTGTTTTCAGGTTTGAAGTGAAACGAATGGAATGAAAGGAGGGGGAAAGAGATAGTTGCATATTCTTTTTGTATAATCATCAAAATTAACCCAAAGGAAATGATATCACTCCATACAACACGTGCCTTCCAGGGATATTCAACGCGCCTGAATAAAGTTTAATTGAACTCCATAGCATATTTAGAAAGTACCACGAATATCTACTGTAAATATACCGTTGCATAGAACCATTGATATTTTTTTATTACAGTTAGACTAAGATAATAACAAGAACAATAATTATAATAGCTATAGAATTGATTATAATAATAATAAGAACATGCTGATTATTATGACTAGATAACTGGGATTATAACAACAAGAACATTGATTGTTATTCTTAAAATAACAAAAATATTGATTAATATTGATAAAAAATCAATTATACAGTTTATTTATGTACATTTCCTTTACGATATAATTGGTATTCACACAGTTCTCACCGAAACATCATCATAATAACTGTAATTTTCATATGCATTCGATAATTTTATTTAATATTTCATTTTTTTTAAAAATTTAATTAAAGAATATGGAGTAATAAATTTAATTTAATTAAAGAATAAAGAATATACACAATTATTATATCAAATATACCTCTCTTTAATATGAATATTTATTTTTTCTCATATCTTAAAAAATGGAAATTTATCCTAAAACTAAAAGACGTAGTATGTATCCCTCCAGGAGTTTATTCATTGAACGTTTTTAATATCGCATTTAAAAACATTGCGAGAATTATTGCAAGAATATCCAAGGAGACCGATTTCACCCAAAAGGACAAATGCTACAAACCGGCATCCTGGAAAAAGAACCATCCCAGAACTCATCATTTATTCATACAATTTAACAAGATAAAGAAATTTAAGCAGAACTCGTTAAAATAACTAAGAAATACATGATTTCAAAGCACAAAAGTAAGTAAAATTACAAAGTGCTTACCAAGCAGGAAATATATTAAGTAAGGAAAACAAACAGACAAACAGACAAAAGAAGAATTTTAAATTATTGCGAATGAACTTTCCAATAAATTGTAAGAAATAAAATGCATAAAAAAATATTTCTAATTCAAATGCACAATTAATGCAAATATCTATTTTTATACGCAAGAAAAATTATTGTTACAAAAGAATATTGGTGTTGGACCCCAAAATTTAGAAGCACGGTCAAGTAAATAGTACGCCACTATGGCTGGTTCCCATACTCTAAACACCTCCACCATATCAACGAAAGGAATTTTAGCCCCGACAGGTTTAATGTGCATCCACCCCCGCCCCACCCCGCATACTTCATGGCCCTTTAGTTGAATCATAACTCTAATCAATGACTCAATTGAAGCAACAATGGCCACGAGACGTCTACCACGACCATCGTATCATAGCAGGAGTGTTTAGCCTTTCAGCTTTCTTAAAGACATTAGAAGATTGGTGGATTTAAACCACATTTAAAGCAGTTGAGGTTTTTTTTGGGGGGGGGGATCACATGTGAAGTACAACAATTCTAAATACAGTTGATGAAACGAAAATTGAAAATATATTTAGGTTATTTAAGTAAATTAAGCTTCTTTAAATTATGAATATTCTATTATAAAAATAAAAGACAATACAGCAGTCTCAAATTAATTTTTAT
>BMAW01010273.1:0-78052 GCA_019974015.1 Nephila pilipes
TTGTCTATTGAATGCCTAATTTTCCAACACAATTTATCGTGGCACGTTGAGATTATAGCACTGTCCACAGAATGAAAATAAACAAGTATTTAAAGAACTTTTTCTCATTTCATTTCATCTTGTCTTTGCTCTTTCTAGAAGAAAACGCTGAAATTTTGGATTGGTTGATTTTGAATTATTGTTACTGGAGGGTAGCGAAGTGAGTAAAGGAAAGGATCTCGTAATTTTAAAAATTGGTTTATCGACAAAAAGGTTACCTGAAATAATGCTTCATTCTGCCAACATCCCCGCGCAACACCACATGAAGATACAGACAAAATTTCTTAAGGACACAATTGACGGTGGACCGTTGGTATTTTTAGATATCTTAACAAATACTAGAAAGTTAAACTCTCCCAAAAGAATTATAGATACGAATACAAAAAATTTAAAAAAAAAAAAAAATCACAGAATCTGAAACTTCCATTGATGAACAGGTACTCTGAGCTCTCTGATGAAGATTCGGACAAAGACGATTTCATCTCTGATATGGCGATATAACTCCTCAAGCAGTTAATAGTCACAAAATTAAAAATATAATCATAATAATGATGAATACGACTTAAATTTCTCCGACATATTGAAAGAGGAAGCTAAAAAAAACCCTCTCTCAATCATCTTACATAACATTTACGACCCGAAAGCAATTCTTGAAAATTTGATGAAACGGACAAAATGTGAGCTCAATGGAGACTTCAAAAGAAATAGTTTAAATATCCTCCCCCTAGTAGATGAGGCATTCAAAACACTACAAAATCATGTGCAAGAGAGGAATTTAGAAGCTTACACATTTGAATTAAAGGCCTGCCAATTAATTAATCCCCCGTTGAAATAATTCAGGACATATCAATCTTCAAGTTTTCCCTTCGTTAATTAAAATTAAATACCAGGCAATACCCATCCGAAATAATGTCGAAAAAGCTGGAATACATTCATAACCATAACCGTCACTATACAGCGACAGTGAATTATTTTTGCATATAATGAATGAATGATTCATTAATATATGTTTTTTTATATATAAAATTAAAAATACATTTAAAAAAGTGGTGTAACATATTTAATCTTCTATCTCTGATATTTTGATTTTAAATTTACCATATAGAACTGATAATTTTTTGTAAGGATCCTTCTTTGAGGCAAGGTAATTTGATTTTCCTGTGAATTGTACAATTACTAGTCATTACAATTAATACATTCTGTGAAAGAAAGCTCTTGATCGTCCTACGTTTTTACATTTTTATTGGTAATTTATTTAAAAAAAAGATTTCACTAAGTCATTGTACAAATAGGAATACGAAACGAAGAAATATGTATAATTTTGGCACAAGTCTTAAAAGAAAAAACCTTTTTTGAAAAAACTTAATTACTACATTCGCTGAAAGAATAAAATGCTTCAGTACATAGAGGCGCTGCAGTAGCAACGTGTGACAAGAAAATTCGCTTTCCGACAACGATTACTTTGTCATCTATGAAAGTTAACAAGCTGTATCATTCAGAAAATATATATTTCACAGAACAAAAGCTATGCATGTGAAATAAATATAGATAATAATAAATATCGCATCGACAAATACCACATTTTACTCATAAAGTGTTTAACGGTAATAATGATGCACACAATGTATTCACAAAGCTTTGCTCATTCGTAACAGAACAATACAACAGAAAAGGCAAAATATTCCTTAAATGTATCCTAAATTTAAGTGATGCAGGTTCTAATAATATCCAATTTATTGTATTGAGGGAATAAACAAAATCCTTCCTACCAATAACAAAGAGTATGTGTGACGACATCTAACGGAGTGACAGGACCTCGAAAAAAATGCATTACTTGAACTGCACGTGAGATTCTAGAATTATCTAAAACGATCGTATTCCTGTGCAATAATATTTTCACTTTGTTTCATGAGTTAAAGTGCTTTGTCCCAAAATATTTTCGATTTTATACCAAGGAAAATGGCAAATAAAGCTCCAAGGACTCATACCTAGTAATCATTAAATGTTGATTGAAAGCACTTTTGGATAGAGGGCGCTGTTCGAGTAGAATTTTGTTTAGAGGTACTCCAGACACGATTCCTATAAAAATTGTTTTGTTTTAATGTTTTGTAGTTCTAAGAGAAATGTTTTAACACGATATTGATCCAACACCGATGCTTTGATTACTTTTCAATACATTTTGGTACAAGCCGCCGACATAACGATATTGAAATTATGGATCATTCTTATCAAGTGAACTGTTTAGGGAAACCAAATTATATCCGGATAGAAAAATGTGCGAAGATCTTTTGTAATTGTAATTGAAAAAGAAACGAACTCTGTCACGTTCTATGTTGACAAAATTAATTTGTACAATTACATGAACAATAGACAGAGAACTTGTCGATGAATTTGATGTATTTTTTTAAACTCTTAGGTGTAAAGGAGAGTAAGTTGAATTCCTTAAATAAAGAAATTAAACTAAACTGAAAAGATTTCTTAAGACATGTAAGCTTCAGGAGAAATTAAACACAAGCTGATATTCAAGAAATAAAAATTTATTCCAAAATTAAGAAAAAAGGGCATATGTCTATTATAGCGGCACCAATCAAATTATGATTACGCCAAGTCGTCGCCAAACACGGGAGGCCTACCTTTTGAAACAATCTACTTGGCGATATTTCTTAATCGCATGGCGATTAATCATCGGTTGCCGCTGTAATAGACAAGTTCCGAAAAAAATATCCTTTTATATTTAAGTTGCTGTAGAGTTATCAAAATTTTCATGACATTATTCTGATAATTTTCAAACATTATTTATGGTTTTTTTTCTGTTTAATTAAATGATTTTATTTTCTTTTAAGAGACATTGTCTTAGTTTTGAATGTCTGCTTTAATTTTATATTCCTGTCCATGTGACCGACCCATGCATCTCATTTTAAACATCAGATCGGCGATCAAAGTGAAAGAGATCTAAAAGCTCCATTGACCACCCAACCTTGCACACTTTTCGAAGATCGGAGGTTTATCTACGGACTTCTGGAGAAGACCGTGATTCCCATACTTCGAATCAGACACTGAGAAAAACCTCATGATGAACGAAAATGAATCGAACGTCTCATCAATGTTCTATGAATTCTTTCTCATTCACCCTAGCAGAACTTTTAAGTTCTCCCTGTTCAAATGATAAATCTAAATCGAACATGGAGATCAATATGGATTAAAATTTGAATATCTTTGATTTACTCTGTTGAATCGAATGGTTTTAAATAGGAGGCTCGTGTATCCTTTTCTGATGCGCGTTAAATCTGTAAAGGGTCAATGTCCTCATGTTGATGTGGTGTGGAAGTTAGGAGAAGGAGGCGACTGCTAAGACTTCGCTCTCGTCACATGAACGAGTCTCAAAATTACTGTTCCATCGCAAATAGCTCTCGTGTTGCTTCTAATAGACATTAAAAGAACAAATCAATCAATCTACATTGACGACGTCTTGACAGGTGACGATAGTCTAATAAGAGGACATTCAACAATAACTCATATCTTTATACGTATGCGATAAAAAAAAAGGGTCAACAACAACTCATACGTTTGTTAGGTAGATGAAAAATAGAGCTTCACAAATGGTCAGTTAATAAATCTGGGTGAATCTGAGATCCAGATCTCGGTGGAATATTCGGACTGGGCGACCGACTAAAAAATACTTTTGATCTCATGCATTTGCTAATGAAACAGAAATGTACTGTTCAAGGGATTAAAATTTCATCTACTTTTTATTTCTACGCAGGTGTTACAGTAACACTGTTTATTTATAAGGAATCGATTCTGAATTGTTTCCGCAAGAAACAAAACTAGAAAAAAATATTTTAATATTGCATAATTTGTAAAAAGGTAGAGTCCAAGCATTTACATGTTGAAGGAAGTAAATATCTACTGGACTGACCATATCCAGACTCTTTGTAAGAACAGGTATTGAGTTCTATGGTCCGTTCGTGATAAAAAAAAATCTCGCAGATAGTAATAAACTTGTAAAGAAAAAGGTCTTTATATGTGTATTTGTTATTTCTTTATGAAGGCCTTTCACCTCCAGACTGTAAATAAATTTAATATGGTAAAATTTCTAGGTTTATATATACGTGTTGTTGCTTGGAGAGGTAAGACATCACATATTTTTTGGGGTAAGGGTAGAAGTTTTGGTTGTGCTAATAGAGAACAATTCTGAATAAGACTAAGAGTAAGGAAGAAATAAAATTTTGTTTAGCTGCTGAAGGCAATTTGGCATGAATTGGTATATTAACACTGCCTCTACTCCTGTCTTTGGAAATGTATGGGAAGTGGTTGTAAAACCCTTAAATAAACAATTTTGACTTTTGAAGAATTTTTGACTATTTATTTAAATTGTAGCTGTTCTTGACTCTCGCCCGCTGTGTCCCCTTCCAAACGATCAAAATGATATTCAGTCATCGACACATGCTGGCTATTAGCAATCACGCAATAAATACTGTGTTTATTGTTCTAACGTCTCTTTGATCGACTTATTGACTTTTAGTGTTAAAACATTGAGTTTAGCACAAGAGGCAAACAGGAATGGTTTGCCGTCACAACTGCGTTGCGTAATTCCAATGCTTGCCTCTGTTTCATAGCGTTCGTTTGGCTGCTTGCCCTGTTCGTTCCCCATTAGCCAGTTTTTGACGTTAATCTTATTTCGCAATTAATTTTCCAAAATACCACCTTTTATTGTTAAATTGAACAAAAAATTTCCTTTCATTAATCTTACAAATTAAATTTCACTATCGAAAAAACGCAGTTCTGGGTAAGTAAATCGGAACTTCAGCTCACGCAGCATTTTGAGATTAAGAGCCACGAGAGACTCACCTGCCTCAAATAAAATTTTCAACCTTTTTTCGGAAGGAAATGTAAAAAGAATATCATTTTACTGAAAATGACAAAAGTTGCTTAAAATTACAAACTGACAGTTTTTCGAAATGAAATCTATTGTGTGTTTTTGAAATTATTTTGAATTGTTAAATTTTTTATTTAATAAATGGCTTTTTTTCATTGGATATCTTTTCAAATCACAAGTATCTTCAAAATAAAATAGATGCAAAGTTTTGGAAGAGTAGATTGAGCCATCAAAGTTGCCTTTTTAAAATAATTATTCCAGCATTCTTTAATATGTTAATGGAATGGAAATTGGAATGATCCAATAGAAACGCTATTCAGATAACACTTTATTTTGACTAGGGTACGGGTGAGGGTTTAGTGGTTAGCTAAAAGAGCAGAAATTTTTCTTTTATTTTAATTTAAAGATTTATTACAAGTCAGTTTTATTTCACTAAGCAAAAGAGAGTTTTTTTTTATTATTATTTACCTATGGTTTGATAACAATAACTTGAACATATATTTGTATTTTTCTGTAAGAAATAATTGTTTTTTCATGACAGAATCGTCAGTTTTTACTCTTTTTGTTTTTAACTTTGGTAACGTTTTTGTTCTTAGGAATGTTTTGCTTGAGGAAACAAAACTGCATCGGGAATTTGTGGAAGATATTTTCTATTCTTGATAATAATTGCTTTTGTGAAGCTTTCGGCTCGCAGCTGTAAGCATACTTCAAGCTAATTAACAATCATTTTAAATGTTCTACTTTTTCCGAGAGCTTAACAGAAAAGAAAAAAAAGTACCTGTTAACACTTGTTAAAATGAAATTGGGAATGTCGCAATTTTTAAGGAATGTCACAATTCAATTTCTAATTATTTCTTTATTTGCAGTATTTCGTCAGGAACCAAAAAATAGATAAAGAAAAGCTTTTGAAAACTGAACAGGAGCAAGTAAGTTACGTTCATGCAAAAAAAAAAAAGAAAGAAAGAAATTCCCATTGATATTTTTGAGTAAGAACAGGAGAGTTTTTATATGTGTATTACTCATGCACAATTTTCACGCGATGATCAATTGGAAATTTTTGTTATTTAACCCTGATTTCCAGATTTTGGAAATGAACAAAAAAATTCAATTTTAAAAAAATTATTGTCAATTTTTTTTTAAATTTATCATCATAAAAGGTATTGTTATCTTTCTTAAATTGGGTTGAAACTTTTGACCTGTCTGTTCAGGGTCCGTCACTTTTTACAGCAATATGTTAAGGCTTCCGACCATTTTGTTCTCGCAAGCTGAATGTTAATCCTAGGGAATTTCAAACGACCTTCTCATTTTTGCCCTAATAATCTATTTGAATGCAAAAAAGTGCATCCGAAAGAACAAACCAAACCATACAGACTATTTTTATTGGGGTACATAACCCTCTCGGGCTTCAACCCCCAGTGAATTTGCTATTAATTGGAGGTGAGACAGAACTATGGTTTTACATTTGCCTAGTATTTAAGATTTAAATATAAAAATTATGAAAAGTTTACGGAGTAGTAGCTTTTGTAAATCACTAATAGTTAATACTTTATATTGAGTAAGTTATTAAAATACAAGGATGTCACTAGTTAATAAAACTAGTGGAGTTTAGTTTAGTCAAATATGAGTATGAATGGTTTTAAAATTCGAAGGCAAATAGTTTTGCAGAAGCCTATGTTATTTTTTGCATTTTCAGATGCACTTGATAGCATTCAAACAGTAAAAATCTAAGGACAAAAGTCGAAATTCCATAGCATCAAACATTAAGCTTACAAAATCAAAATACAGCTAGAAGGACGCCTGAAGAATCTGCACCCGTGGGACATTTACTGAATTGGAGCACTTCTACTGATTATTGGGAGGAACAGTACGAAAAGTAAAAGCATTGGCTCAGGGTGCTTTGCTGTTTTCTGTTGTTCGCTTTTTTTATGGCCTATTTTCTCGCATTTTTTTTTTTTAGTTGGATAAAAACTGTCCATTTCATAATCGCCACTCCCAATTTCGAGAGCGGTCAGAAATCATTGCCGAATTTAGAATTTCGGACTGTACACAACACGACGCCCTAAGCCGTAAATCTATACTATATAAGAAGCAAATAAAAAATTATTTTTCTAGTGGTACAGGGTTTTTATTTGAAAAAAGAATTTTCAATCTGTTTTTAATTCTCTCTCAATAGCATAAAGCGTGTAATTTACCGTTTTTAAGATACAATTTTGCATGCCTTGTTCAACGATTTTTATTACAAAATAACACTAAGTAAAATTGCATGCATCAACTGATTTGTAAACTATATCAATCTCCTTTCTTCATTTCATGATTGATATTTTGTTTCAGATCGAGTCCGCGGACGGTGACTGAGAATTACATAAAAGAAGACAAAAAAACTTATAGACAGCAAAAAAAATGACGGATAGAGGCGAAATATAAAGGAGGTTGACACAAATTCGAAACTGAAAAATTTAGAAACAAAATGGTGCGTTTTTGACACTTTCTGAGCGAATTTGGACATGAAAGAGAAAGTTATCTAGTCCATACCAATTTTAGGGCGGCGTTTAGAGTGTTCAATAGAATCGGTGGTTGAGTGTCGTGTTTTCACTCATTCTCCGTCAAAGACAAATCGTCGTAACTAATCTGTAACTCATTTAATTAACAAAAGACTCTCTCGTATCTTGAAAATCTGTGATAAAATCTGTACTAACAGCGTCCTCAAACAGAGGGTGGGTTTAATCACGTGGATTAAGTTTTTAATACTAGTAAAGCATTTTTTGTTTGTTTGTTTCTTTTTTAAAATTTCGATTATTGTATGAGAGGAACAATGTAATACTTAAATTACAATTAAATAAAAACATGTCGCGAAATCAAAAAGGATCAATAATTTCATCAAAAAAAAATAATAATAAATTGGTTTATTTAAAATAAACATTAAAAACGACAATTTGACCAGATTCAAACATTGCTGAAAAGAGTTTAAGAAATTGTTAGCCGCAACACTCTGTTCTATCAATTGTTCCGCGATGCATTGGTGACATTGGATTTTGTCAAATTTCAGTAAATTTTTTTGACAAGTTATGAGACAAGAAGATAACGACATAGAAACAACGAGGATTCATTCAACTTTTTTTATATAACTCCCAGCTTTAGGCGTTCATAGTATAAAATTTCTTTGTTGCTAAAGGCCGGTGTAAGATTCTGAAGTTGTATAAGCTTTGAGATAGTTCCATTGAAAAAAAAAAAAAAAAATGAATTAATTTTTGAAACCGCAAAAATTCAGAAAAAAAGCGTGATAAATTTTTAAACGTCACCTCGTTAATGCAAACTATACATTTCGATTTCAATTATATGTAGTCGTCAGATATGTAATTCTTAAAATTAATTTGCAAAAATGTATGACAGCAGATTTCTTGGTTGAAAATCTGATTCAAATTTTGCATCAGTTTATAATTTCAGATTTTTTGAATACAGTTTACTATTCGATTCTGCAGAATCTGTTAAATTATAGCAGTACCCTTAATTTTAACAAAAAATATCGAGGAACGATTTAAATAAAAGCATTGACCATGGGGATTCTGTTATCTAAATATTCCACTAACTTTTTTTTTTTTTTTTCTGGATTGTGTGTTCATAAGATGCTTCAAGTCAAACTACCCACTCGCTTCAGAACGGCATCATTATAAATTACCGAAGACAAAAGTTCGGACAACACACAATCAAAATTCACCTGCAACCCTTATTTTATAAACAAACAAAATTTTATACGGCTGAGAACATAATAATATTTTTTCTAGTGGTGCTTTACTTGCTATTTGAAAGGAGATGTTTATAATTTAATTTTTAAATTATTAGGCACAAAAGCTATTTTTTAGTTCAATGCAGACCTTTCGCACCTGAACACTTCTCAAAAATGTATCTTGTTTTCAATTTGTGAGTGCCCGCTCTTCAATAACAGACTAGGTACAAAAATACGCGCTGTAATAGCCCTAATCTTTTTTTTATTGCATTAAATTGAAGACAAATATAAAAAAAAAAATAAAGTTATTCTATTACTTATCGGTTATATATTCTAAATCTAACTGGAATCAAGATTGGACGAAAATAAAATAACAATAGTAAGACGCTGGGCGCCATTTTTTTAACACGCCAAAGAGGCTATTGTTTATGTTAGATCACATTTAGTGCCAAATCCATTTTCATTTTTTTTTTTTTTTTTTCTTTTTTTTTTTGTCGTTTGCTTCCATTTAATTACATTTACGTAATATTCATCGTAATTAGATTCGATGTTCATTTTTTAAATGAAATACGAATCTGATTGATATATTTCCTTTGAACGATTAGTAATTTTGATATGAAGTAATTTAAATTCAAACTATTTCTTTGCTTCTTTCTTCCTTTTTTTTTTTTTTTTGTGGATACAGGGCTTGCAAAGCAAAGAATAATGCTTGATAAAATGCTTACAAAGTAAAGAGTTAATAATGAAGAATTTTTCTCATCCACCAAGTGGTTGACAACATGCTTATTTCTTCACAGCTGTGACCTCCGTCATGTCATAGACAGACAATTAATAAATCGAAGAAATACATCTTCAAAAAATTCTCTGAAAACAGGGTCCCAATGAACCCATCTCCCAATTATAAATTAGAACAGTTAGGGTACGTACTTAACCTGCATGTTGCGAGGTGTAATGAAAATAGATTTCCCTATCCACTCAATGATTTCTACAAGACAAATGTTCCAATTTGAAAAATTTGATGCTTGAGTGCAAACTGGAGCGATCTTCGAAATGCTGGAAGTTCTCACAAATGGTGTTTCTCAATTTTAAACAGTAATTTGCTGATCTTTGAGTTTGATCAGTTGTCTGAAGAGAGACAAGCAAACTCTAGGTATTTACTTGAAATTCTCTCTGATACAGTTTTAAAGTTCATCACTTAAAGATTTGGTTTTGAAGATGTCCTCTCTCAGATTTCACACTTTTCGACCCATTAGTCTTTTAGGAGTCGATGCAGTAGAGACCAAATTCTTCATCCAATGTTTATGGCTCAAAAATAAGATAGCATAAGAAAATAACCGCGTTTCATGTCCATGAAAATGCACATCAAATATGAAATATCTGAAGAGCATACTATTTTTGAATTGATGAAAAGTTCTAAAAGCATTTCCACGAAGATTCTTAACCAGTTGTTAACGTGGTGAGTGATGGTCCCGAGTTTAATGGCCCAATGAGCCATTACAACTAAAGCAACAAGGTAAACCTTGTGACATTTGGGCTATTCATAGTTTTCTCTTCACTAACCTTGGGGACTTTCCAATTGAAGTTGCTTTCACTAAACAACACTGCCTAACAAAAAATGAAGCGTGATACGTAAAGTTATTATGTAAAACAGTTAGAAATGAAGTGAAGCAGAATCGAATTAAAATTATATAAGCTCCTCTCGTAGGAGTAGAATCTGAAGGAGGATCAGAGGCGTTGTAGGTGAGATGAGGTGAAGCCGGAGTGCTGGAATAAAGAAAGAGGAATTAAAGTCTATTGTTGAAGGTTCGAAGGATTACTCGAAAGATTTGGTCTAGTGTTTTCAGCAGTTGTTCCAGAATCACAGGTGCAGTCGAGGAAAGACTATTAAGGATTCTGTTAGATTATTGGTAGGTTGAACTAGATATTAAACTTAACCTAGAGGGAAACGTAGTTATTGGTGTCATGGCCCTTATATTAATAAATTGTGAAAGTTGTTTTGAGTACTGTAATTATTTGTGTCGTAGTGCTTAGTGAGTGAATTTAGTGATGGCACAAGGGACGCCTTGGTCATTCAGACGTTACTACCTGGTATGGATTCTTGAAAAATTGGTGAGTAGTATTTTAGTGGCGCAACAGCCAAGTGTGTATGCTGCACAAAAACGTAGGATCAAACGTATGAAAAAAATTCATGAAAAGAAAATTGGTTGACAAGAAGGAAGATCGAAAATAGAAAGTTCGCTCTAGGGTATCCGGGGGGGGGGTGTCACCGTGTTTACCAAAGACAGTAAACTCATGGGAAAAGAGATCACCCCAGCTCCTCGGGGTCATACACACTCATCTGAGAGAGCAAGTCCCTGAGGTTCCCTGATATAATACCAGAACGCGGGGACCGGCTTTATCGGACACTGGGTATCCATTTTAGTTGCCTCACGACATGCATGACTACTTTCTCTCACCCAGCCACCACTTGGGTCAATCAGTTGATAAGAGGTCTCTATTAAACAGAAATGCCGAGGAACACAAGTGTGTAAATAAATGTATAGTGGGTGTGGGAGTAAGGTTAGAGAAGAAATACAGACTAATTCATAATTTACGGATTATATCGTTATTTATTATTAACTTTTCAAATAGTAAGACCACTTCCATATTTCTTTTGCTGTGCTCTAACACGTTTAAGAATGACAATGAAGTCTACATCCATGTTTCTCTTCAACTTTATCTCTTCGCATCTCTGTTAATCGGTCTCGTTTTACTTGGCCATCTCGTAGAAACCACAGAATGGTTTTGGTTTAGTTTTATTAACGTGCACTAGAAATATAGCACGAGGCTGTTGACGCCGGACCCCTTAATTTACAGACATCAAGTGACGAGGACGACATCTGAGCCGGCACTTCCGTCTCCAAACTTCCACACCACGTCATGGGATTGCTTTTGGGCTCAAAGATTTCACTTTACATCAGCTACCAGCGGGTCTTTACATGGCATCGAGCTCAGACCCGACTCGACGAAAACCACCAGAATCTGCAGTCATGACCACTAGGCTACAGCGGCCACAAAACAGCTTTTGATGCGCCAAAATTCCTGAATATCTTAATGCGGGATTGAATAAGAAAACGTAGAAGGCAATTTCACTAGTTGCACCAGATTCTGCATTCATATCGACTTCTTTCAAGTTGCGAAGCTTTGACTTCATGCGTAGAACGGATAGACAGCGCCAGTTAAAATACATTCATTCTAATGCTATTGAAAAAAAGTGATCTTTCCGTTCCGGGGATAATAATCGCGGCAAAGTGTTCACTTTATCCTAAAGTTTTTAATGGATAAATTTTTTTTTGATGAATGGTTTATTTTGATTCTCATGTCTTTTACATAGTTAGAAAATCAAACCTTCAACTTCTTAGAATGCAAATAATTTCCATCTGATATTCATCTACGCTTTTAAAATTAATGTTTTTGAAACGAAATGCGTCATCTTTATGATGATGATCATGGAGAAGTTTGAAAAACTTCGTGGGGTGATTTCGTTTGGCACTAGGCAATATTAATTTCGTTTTATCCCATATCTACGAACATATGAAAATTGTTTGTCATAGCACTTCCGAAAGAGATCTCCCTTTATTTATTTCTTTTCCGCGTTGGGTGCCTGTTTTCTACAAGTAATTTTTTTAAAGAAAATGTAATTTTTTTACAGAATGAATATGACACATGAAACTAGCAAATAACAGATTTTTCATTTTTCAAAGTTACAGGAAAGGTCATTTCGCTAAACTGGTGGATTCAGATTTTCACGTACTTCTTGGCGACAAAATTTCTGCCAGCGGTCATGTGATAGGTTATCCCTACTATAAACCCTTTTTCTGGTAACTGTAGAATAAAACGTTACTTTACAAAGTGAGTTCTTTTATGCCTTTGTTAAATGCAATTTCATCTTTTAATTACTAATATTTCGATTTTTTTTTTTTTTTTTTTTGATGCTATTCTCAGATCCCTGCAAAACGCAACTTTCTTTCAATAAAACACATCCTTGTTTCCTATTGTAATAGCTTCAGATTTAAATATTGCAGGAAGTATCTTTTAAAAATTACTCTAAACGGTACGCACCAATTCCTATATGGATATTTTGCCTGCTATGTTCTATTTTTCAATAACGAAAAGTGTTTTCTAAGTTATGAACGATTTATGCATGCATCATTATTGACGTGTTCTTTATTTGTAAAGTCATATTAAGTAATTATAATTTTATTATTGATGTGCAAGCATAGTTTTCTTTTCTGTGATTTAAAAAACATTTTTAGACTGACATGAAACTGGCACAATTGAATGATTATGTGATCGTTTTTGTGATGCAAAAACTCTTGTCATCATTGCTACTGCAGCGCCTCTATGTTGTGAAGCATTCCTAGTGTTTCAGAGGTTGTAAAACTTAAGCCTTTTCGAAGAATGTTTCTAAAACTTGCATAAAACGTATATATTTCTATCTTTCGTATTATTTTCTGCTAATGATTTTAATGGCTTTTTTAAATGAATTTTCGTTAAAATGTGGATAACGTACATTCATCGAGCTTTAATTCAAAAGATGTATTAATTAAAAAAGAGCAAAGAAGTAATTTATCATGTTGAGGATCTGAAATTTTTTAAAATACTGATATGATGCCCTTGAAAATGAACTGATATTGCATCTACCTTGAGCAAAAAAAAAGAAAAAAAAAATTTTATTAAATTTATAATACCTGCAAATATAGTGCAGATTCATTTTTAATTTGATCTAAACGTTTCAGTAGCTGAATTTTCATTCATAGAAGTATCATTTCTTATATGTTTAATTTCTAAAATCTTATTTAAATTATTTTGTATAACTATTGATTTTTATTGTGTTGTAGATATGCATACATAGTTATTTTCTTATTACAACATTCTTTTATTAAACTTTTTTTAACCTTTAAGATTGATTTTCCTTTTTCTTGTATTTAATGTTTGTATTTTGTTTTTTTCTTACATAACATTGTATGTGTAAATTTCCGTAATTCAATATTTATCGTTCGCGACCTGCGTATATATTATTACGATTTGCACATGCACCGAGCCGGCAACTAGTAATTACTCACACAGGCCAAAAAATGCTATCTGCGCATGCGTTAGTTCTTCAGCAATATCGACTGTTTGATTCCTGTTTTCTCTTCCTTCTCGCACTCTCTAGAGAGCCCGATAATTTAACCCTCCGAGGCAGGAACTAAATGATAAAAATGGAATATACTCATCTCTTAATTTAACGTACCACATCCTACAAGTCAAGCTTCATACCTCTCATTCTTGATTACACACTACATCAGCTGTATGATCCGCACGCACCAATAGGATAGGTGAAATTTCTTTAAGTAGACATAATTCCTTTCTGTGAAAATACAATGTGCTTATCTCACATAGCCCTAAAAAAGAACTGCTTTTGTAAAGTTACTGGATTAAAACATATTTGAAAAGAAAGCTCTAAGTCAGTTACTGTAATGGAGTAAGTGGATTACTCTTGATGCTTATCTGTTATTAAGAAGATTTTTTCTTCTATATTATTTAAGAATGATACTCTACTTCTGTATTAAATTTATGAAGAACAAATTATGTTTCATTCTACTTATGACTTCAACACGACACAGAGTTTCGCATTTTATGGAGCTTAGATAGATATAGAAAACATATTCGAAGATTCCAGTTGCTCGTATTTACATAACAAAAGTATATCACATTAGCTATCCTGTTTCAATTAGAAATTAAAAAAAAAAAAAAAAGCGTCTGCTGACTTATGAAGTTATTTATGACGACGATGATCAGCTCACGTAAAGCTTTGTTAAAAAAGTTTATGAGTAATTTCAAAGTTTCGTGATACTATGCTGCTGGCTCATATCTTTATTATGTGGAAAAGACGGAATAATATAGACAGGAAATAGGTGAAAATGTCAAAGAATGTCAAACAAAGAAACTTAATGAGGATTTTGCATGAAATAAGACTATAACTTTCAAATGTCATGTAAAATAATTTGCTTAAGAATATAAAAGAGGATGCAGAAACAATTACATTTATTGATCAAAAAACTTAAGACGGACATGGCTACTGCTGCTCGTTAAGACATTATTCCTACTCTAACTAAAAGTCTGGATGCTGGAACAGTTAACAAAAGGAGCTACATAAATAGCAATAAAGTGTAATCTTAATTAGTATATTCAGAAAATTAAAATGAATCAAATAAACTAATCAAACAATATAACTAGAGGATGTAAAATGAAATAAATAACTGAATGACGTGAATGTCAGAAGAGTATGTATTTTAAATGTATCATTTGATGCATTTACAGTTTTTATTCAAATTTCAAACACATTAAGTTTTTATAAATTAGAAGAGTTTCTGATCTGATATCGAGAAAACAGTTGTCTAATACAAGAAGCAGATGTTCGGTCGCCACTAAAAGATAACCTGTTGCTGGAAAATACAAAACTTGCGCAAGGTCAGGGAGTATGCGGCATGTGGAAATGACAGATTTTTTGAAAGTCGGATGCACGTTGGAATTTGATAAAATGGATCTACATAAAATACTACCTTTGAGTACACTAAATAAGATTATGTACCTAAATTATCGATCTAGCTTATTTGATTGCATCACTTGTTTGCAGCACAGCAGGCATGGTCATGTATATCTGTGAGATGACAACTCTTGGCGAGGCCGCTTATTTTGTGCACGACAACAACTCTTTACATGACCCTTCTCTCAAAAGATTCTCACCTCATTTCAATTCTTGTAGATGTAGATCACTTACCCAACAATGTTCCACAGTGATGCTAGATCACTTGTGACAGCTCGTCTCGAAGAATTAAATCAGTAACTGACAGTGTTCTCTTCTCATTTTGCAGCTATAAATGTTTCCGTCTCTATCAATGCTCAAAAAAATGCCACTGTTCATTTAGATTCAAGCAATGGGGGGTCGAATTAAGCAACTGATCGAGGCGAACTTTGAATTAAGCAGTTCCTGATAACTGTTCTCAACTGTTATCTTG
Organism: Nephila pilipes; assembly: GCA_019974015.1. Taxonomy (NCBI): domain Eukaryota; kingdom Metazoa; phylum Arthropoda; class Arachnida; order Araneae; family Nephilidae; genus Nephila; species Nephila pilipes. The sequence continues at coordinate 15,686 of BMAW01010273.1, forward strand.
ATCCAAGTTTTAGTTGCTATTTTACAAATGTATATAAAACTCAATATCAGCTTTGAAATAGCTTACACGAAACGAAACCGTATAGTCCTTTCCCATTCTCCCGGCCGTTCCCTAACTTGCTTTATGCATTTCTTCTTAAAATCGGGCGCAGGTGAGGTGGCCAAAATCAGGGACTGTCTCGCAAAAGCGGGACGTGCAGTCACCTGCGCCAAAGGGGTCGTTCTGAGGTGCCAAATGGCATTCAATTGGAAAGGATGAAATTGCGAGTAACAAATCTTGATATTAAAAGAAGATAGTGCATTGCTTGACATTGTAGTCATACGCGTCACTTAGGTTCATCGGTAAAACGGAAAAACCCCCTTTGACCTGCACCTGACTTTACTCAATCTATTGTCCGATCCTTATGTGTAGAATTCTGTATTCTTTCGCTGCCTATCAGTGCACGCTGGTCCTCCAGAACGCTATCATGAGAGAATAACAAATCCTAACCTGCCACGGAATGACGGTCATTGCTGCACAAAATCTGACTGCTCGAGGATTACATTTCCTGTGGTTTTCAATAATCTTACTTACCTTAAAGTCTAAGTAATTTCCTCTCATCTATACACTCAGGAACATAGTGAAGACAGACAAAGTATGTTACTTCACCAACTTCTTGTTTTTAAGTAAATCGATTAAAACGTAATCACCAGAACCTTTTCAGATTGAAAATCATTTGGATCATTTAGCATGAAAGAGATTCTTCTCTAACTCTGCAGCATAGATCTAGTAAATTTAAATTCTATACTTATGATATAGCATTAATTAAATGAGTTTGTTGCATAATATTTTCTTGTTCGTCAATTTATCCTGAGATGAGTCAGAACTGTACAACTTGTTCAATATACCTCATTTGAGGATGGATGAAATAAAAGATCAGATTTTTTAGGAGGTTATATAAGCATTGAAATTTATCGGACTCTGTGGCATTAAAGTTCCTGTGAAAAGATGATCTCAGATAAGAAAAAATTAAGCGTTAATAAGTAAAAAGAGATTCAGAAGTAAGAGTAAAGTTATATTGAAACAAGAAATACTAATTTTAATTGTTTACCAATGGCAGTAAACCCCATGAGAAAGAAAAAGATCACTCAGGACCTGAAGTAGGTAAGCCCCTGAGGGCTCCTCTAATTCTGGAGCAAGATCTAGTAACTATAATAAATTTGAATTACTATAATTATGTATTGCACCACTTAATTAAATGTGTTTTGTTTAATATATATTCTCCTCTATTATAAAAAAAGATGTACCTGCTTAGAAGTGTCAACTGATCAAGAGTTCTACTTCTCATTTGAGGAGTGGATGAAATAAAAGTCCTAGATTTTTAGGGGAGTCAGTTATAAACACTGAAGAGCATGCTATCAGACTCCTGTTATTGAATGATGATGATGATCTTACCAGGTCACCAATTAAGCGTTAATAAGCAAAAAGAGTGAGTACGAATGTCAAGTTTATTGCCGCAAGAGCCAGATATGGCTATGCTGCGAAGAACAAGATTAAACTGTGGTCTAGACGTGAAGTTGAAAAAAATGGTTGACAAGAAAGAGGGTCGAAAATAGAGAAGGGTCGCTAGGGTATCCCGGGGGGGGGGGAGGTGTCACCCGTGTTTTCCAAATACAGTAAACCCCATGTGAAAGAAAAAGATCACTAAGGTGCCTCGGAATATATGGACGTACGTGACAGTTTACATATCCTGCTTTTATTGTAGTGGGCAATTGAATATTAATATGAAGTGTTTTGTCGGAAAGGAAGAGTTATCTCTCTTAACTATTACTGTTCTGACTTGAGTGACACCTTGTTTAGAGAATCCCTCAAGGATATCCGCGTCAGAGGTGCACATTAAGTCAGGTTCGGAAATGACACCACGACAGAAACTAAGCGACTTATGAGGAATGACGGTAAGGGGCAAATTTAAAAATGTTTTCGCTAGTAAAAATGATTTAGTTTGCAATGCGGACTTTGTTTCAATAAGCAAATCTGCTGGAGGATCCACCGGGAAACCCGATGCACCCTTTATCTGCAGCACTAGATCTACAGCAGAGTCTCATTGTGGATGAATCCACAAAGAGACTTACCACCAGCCGATTGACAGAAGCGGGCTCACTCCTGCCACCCGTCTACACCGAAGCATGGGCCAAAGGGAACGCAAAAGATATTCCCAGGAACCCACTTTCCTCCTTACAAGACGCCGCACACGGCAAACATGCGGGTGGGCAAGGCCAACAGAGAAAAAGACAAACAAAAATGAAACAAATACATACTGCAACAAATAAGTACAAAAACAGAAATGAGCAAACAATAATTCAATACAGGGGAAACAAAAATGAACGTAAACGAGTAGACATAGCAATCGGAACTGTTAGTTGTGATCTGGACGGAAGTGAAAACGAAAGGAAAAAAGTTATGACAAGCAGGAGGGTCGAAAATAGAGAAGGATATTTAGGGTATCCCGGAGGCGCGTCACCCTTGTTTACCAATGGCAGTAAATCCCTTGAGAAAGAAAAAGATCACATAGTTTCCTCTGATTCGTGAAGCCCGTACTTACCTTAAGTAGGTAAACCCCTGAGGGCTCCTTTAATTCTGAAGCAAGATCTAATAACTATAATAAATTTGAAATACTTTAACTATGAATAGCACCACTTAATTAAATGTGTTTTCTTTAATATATATTTTCCTCTAACTCTTTAATATATACTTACTTATTCCAGGGAATTGCTTGGTTAGATATAACTATATCAAGAATTCTCATTCAAGATTTCTACTTCTCTTTTGAGGAGTGGATGAAATAAAAGATCTAGATTTATAGGGATTCAGTTATAAACACTGAAGAGCATGCTTTCAGACTCCTGCTGCATTAAATGTTCTCAGGTCGCCAATTAAGCGTTCATAAGCAAAAAGAGAGAGTGCGAATGTAAAGTTTATTGGCGCAAGAGAAAGTTAAATGACGTATAAAGTTTAATGACGGGCTATGTGATAAAAATATTAAATTCAGAATTAAATCTTCAAGTCCAAATAAATTCTAATATTTTGTGAGAAATAATGCGTTGAATAATAATTTTTTTTTCTCTTATATAAAATGCTAGATTCATTCGTATGTGTTAGGGGAGTGTAAATATTTCAAGGAAACGATAATTTCATGAAGGATATCTTTATGAAATTCAGGCATTCAATTGCCATTTAATGCATTTCATGCAGAAATCTTGCTGGATCAAAATTCTATAGAAGTACATTAATTCTATAGTAGTACATTTTGAATATGAAGGTGATCTTAAAAGTCTTATAAATTCTAATGAATGAAAGAAGAATTTAATATATGTCATGACGTTTGCATGAGTTTTTCAAAAAGGACTAAATTGTTTTTAAGATTGTTTTAAATTGTGAATTGTTTTCAAATATGAAACTGGGTATTATACCTAATTGGTAAAAATAGGAAGAATAAAATATGGTATAATACACTGATTTATCAATATTTTAAACGTCAGGGACGCACATTCTCACACCTACACTTGTGAATGCAAATTTTGAAAAAAATTTATTCGGTTCTGAAACTTGAAACAGGACAATAAAAAAGCACATCACGTCACAGTAAGCGAAATATGTCGAAATTATAAAAATTTAATTGCATACCCTTGTGATGTTGAATTGTTGCTATTCGGTAACAACCTAGTTAAGAATATTTCAAAACGGTTTCTTTCAATGAAATACATCAAAGCTAGCAATAAATTCAGATGTATTTAAAGAGAAACAAGTAATGATTGTGATTTCGAAATTATATTTCCATTTTAAATATGATGTGTAAAAGATTGATAATAGATGGAATGTTATGTACCCATAAAACATACATTATTATCGAGAACGAAAAATTTCTTTCTATTTAGAAATTAAAAAGGAAAAATATAAAAATATTTCATGACATTTGTAGACTTTTTAGTCTGTTTCTTTTTTTAATGAAAAACTCTGATCAGCAAAAGATATATTTCTTTGTTAAAAATTTATATTGAGGTAAATTGTAACAGTTGTGCTATTCGGAAAGGTTCCGATGAAAAGAATCTCGTCCGTTTGAAGAAAAAAAATGTTTTCAAAAATGAAATAAATAAAATTTATTGAAAAACCTTCCCCACCCCTCAAATACATAAATAAACCCCACCAACCGAGATGAATATCGTATGTTTTATTTTCCTTAATTGCTCTTGACGCTAGATATTGCTGTCGATATATATTTACCACATGAAAACTGAAGTTGGGAATTTCTTACACATCAGAGGCGCAGCGATCGTTAAATGCGTTTGACCATGGTTACCTTTAGACCAGATGTCAATCTGGATTCCGCGGAACCCTAGGGTTCCCTGAAGCTCTAATAGGGATTCTGCAAATGATCACTATTTGCTTAATTAAAGCGCCAAAATTTTAGAATATTTTTAATTTTTTTTTATCAAATATTGAATTCTTAAAGGCAGTTTGCATGTAGAAATAAATACATTACGGATAAATAAATTCTTATATTTCATAAAAGCTAAGTTCTTCAAATACATTAATCGATATGATATATTTTAGGAACATATTAGTTCACACATTAGCTATTAGATACATTGGGTATATGTTAGGTCATACATTAGGTCACCTAAGTCTCCATTCTTTGCCTCAGGTAAAGAATCGCTCACTTATTTCACTATTTTCATGAATAAAATAAAATTGAAGCCACCCTTTTAAAATTGAAATTTTGGGCAGATTGCCTTTTGAAAGATAATATTGAATGCTTTGCTAATTTGCATAATATTTTCGACGGTAAACCGGGTAGAAATGAAAAAATTAGTTTGGTCCTACATTTACTAGATCTGCGAAAATCATTTCTTGAATATTTTTCTCTTCAAATAGAAAAATTAACTTGTATTAAAAATCCTTCTCAAGACTGTGACACTTCCAAACTCCCAATAAAAGAAAGAGAAAAACAATTTCATATCCATCGATCGACACTCAATCGAAACTGCAATTTAATATTACGCACTTTTTTGGATTGATATTAGAAAAGAATATCCTGAATTTGCCATAAGAGCATAGAAACGTCTGATTTCATGTTTCAACCTATGTAAACGAAAAAATCCTTCGCTTTGTTCGCTGCGACAAAAACAAATTACAGAAACAGATGCTGAAGATTGATTAGGTTGCAGATTTCTACAATTATTCTAGATTTGAAAACACTGTGCGCTAAACGAAAATCATAGCCAAGTGTTCAGTCCGCTGTCTTTTTTTGTATTATTCCACAGAGGTTTATTGTTTAGCCACTAGATGACGCTCTTCGTATTCAAATATGAGAGATTTTTTTTCTTTTTTGGTAGAGTTCGACCAGACGTGAAGCGATAGCGTGTTGATTCGCATTTAGGTGAGAGATCCAATATAGTTCGGAGTTTATAAACAATTATTTCTTGTTTAAATGGTCCTTCGTAATTAATTGAATGAACTTTAATTACTTATAGTATTATTATTTTGGTTCGCCAACTCTGAGCCAGCGACCAATGCATTTTTGGATTATAGTGTTCCATATATGAACGTTAGCACGTTAAATCTTTGGATATTTGTGTTTTCGCTTTAATGCCCATTTCACTGTTTCATTGCAATTACAAATGTGTCTTCAAACGTAACTACTCTTAATCGAAAGAAGGGCAATGTTAAAGCCCAGATTACAAAATTAAGTAATTGGAAGGAAACGAATGATCCAGCGGATATTGTTGCTCATTTAAGCATGCTTGAGAAACTTCAGAAGTTCAATGACCTCAAAACTGAGTATTTTGAATCTCCAACGGATGAAGAAATTAATGAAATTGAAATTTCATTAGCTGAGGTGGACTCGGATATACAAGATTTACAAACCTTACTTAAAATTCAAATGACAGTATTCATTGTAGTAAAAGTTCTGAAAAAACTGAAGCCTCACCAAATGTAGGAATTAAATTGCCAGAAATTCCACTTCTTGTGCTCTGTGGAAAAAATCGATGTATGAAGTTTATTTAAAATTAAATTTCAAAGTTCAATTGAAGATTGTAAAAAATTATCATAAAGTCAAATACTGTATTATTTGCGAACAACTTTAAAAGGTAAAACTAAAAATATTGAAACTTCTCATGATACATTCCAATCTCTTTTCATAGCTCTTGACGAACGCTATGAAAACGAAAGATTAATAGTTGATAATCATATTAGGAATATAGTTAATTATGATAAACTTACTCAAGAGTCAGCAAAATATTTAAGATTTCTTGACTTTATTAGAAAAACTTAAGAACCTTAAAAACATTAAAGTGTGAAAAAGATAAGTTATCAAATGTGCTACCGTTAAATATTAATTTACAAAAGAATACGATACAATGTATTAATTTACATTAGAAACACGTAAGCAATATGAATTGTCACTTGTAACCACTGAAGTTCCAGATTTTGATGATTTAATAGAATTTCTCGAAAAAAGATATTTAGTTTTAAGTAATATTAATCGTAATCTTTCCGTTAGATCAAAATATTTTGAAAAAGAAAACAATGCTAAAACACCATTTGTTAAATCTCCGAGTATAAATTCTGCCTTATGTTTATTATGCAAGAATGTTCATGCACAATAAAATTTGAATCATTTCTTAATCTTACTCCAGAAAAAAGATATGCTTTTGTTAGAAACAATAATAATCTATGTTTATAATAATTATCTATAAGCTATGTTTGAATTGTTTTGGTCTACATAAAGTCTACATTTGGTCAAAATTTACTTGTATCACTTGTAAATCAAAATATCACAAGAATGAATTATTATTGCGAGGTCAAAGATCGCAAGATCCCCCTTCCGTAGGGAAGAAAGAAAAGAAAAATTCCGGAATATTCACCGAGGAGGCTGATAACTCAAAAGGAGTGATGTCATGTTTTGCACCAGAAAAAAGATTGATTTGGTTTTATCAACGTCGCACTAGGAAACAACACGAGGGCTATTGGCGACGGACCTCGTGATTTTGAACCACGGTCAAGTGACGAGGACGACACCTGAGATGGTACCCCCTCTCCTAACATCCACACCATGCCAACGGGAGGACTTTGGGCCCCGAACAGATTTAACGTGCATCAGCCCCAACTACACGGCGGGTCTTTGGCGACCAAGGATCGAACCCGCGACTGAACGAAAACCGCCCACGACTTTGACCACTAGGCTACCGCGGCCCGAGCAAGCAAATGAAGGCGACCGAATTCACGCATGTTATTTTTCGACTTTTACCTATCTTATTCTGCAGAAAAAACAATTATTTAAAGATAACATCTATAAAATGGAGAGATACCAAAAGAGCACAACGTCCAAGACATTCACTTCATAACTTGCTCTATTGGGGAATGAAAAAAATATAGGTGAATTAAACTTTGGAAAAAGCTGCAAAAGTGAGGAAATGACAAGATATGCAGTTGTATTAATGTTTCAAAATATTAAAGGCAATGCACAGGGTTTGTCAACACCACTATCATATACATATTTGCTTATTGTTGTACTTTCGAACTACAATAATGCTAATTTATCTTGAATTTTCTTCATCTAAAGAAAAAAAGTGGGGTTATACTTGCACTGATTGTTGAAGGTGAGGTATTCTTTCACTAGAAAAACGAGTTTGACCGTACTTACCATGGCAGCAGTACTAGGATTCTGAGCAACATTCTGGATAATATCAATATATTACTGTTACGAATTAAAGATCCGTTATGTTCATCGATGGATTCCTGGTGCAGGTTCTAGATTTCGAATATGGGTGGCAATTGTAAATATCTAGTGGGGTTTAATTTCTTTGCTTTACTGGAGAATACGCTTCTGTCGCAGCTGACGTGATTTTCTGAATACTTCTTGACGTCATATGACGCATCTCATTTTCGACTACTTCCATAGACTCTGGCGATGGATCAGCACTGAATGGAATGAGATAGCAATGTGAAGGTTCATCTTTTCCAGCTGCATTGTGAGTACAAGAGTTTTACGATTGCCCAGTTATTTCATGCCGAGCTCGTAATGGTTTCTCAGATAACCTAATTTTTTGAAACTCAATTGAAATCCGGCACTGAGCTCCCTCTACAAGAATATGTAAAGGTTTTTCGAGGGAGTTGGATAACTGATATTCCTAAGGATAACTGATAATAAAGCTGGAGAAAGTCCTTGAAAAAATCATGTAAAAATACCAGAAATCAAGCAATGAACAGTCTCAGAGAAGCTAACGGGAGTAATCGTGAAAATTTACGAACGTATTTCGTCAATAAAACTAATAGTGGAAAAGGGGAGTAATTGTTATTGTTGATCTTTGGTTGTTACTTGAATTTTCAAGCAAAATTTTGTCAGTGTCGTATGAAATCGGTAGACCTCGTATTTCAGATTTCAAAATTCGGTTAAAATCGGGAATAGAGTGCCCCCTAGGCGATTTATGGTAACCCTATGAATACTCAATGCTTAAGTCACGCACGTTTGGCGACCTATCTAGGAAGTCGCCAAGTTTCTTTGCCAATCTCCTAGGGGACACCCTATTCCCGATTTTAACCCAAAATTCTTTCCTCAGGGAGTTAGTAGGTATGGCAAGGGATTTTGTTATCGCTAACGTGATCCCGAATTTTGCGAAATGGGTCAATAGTGCGGAGAGACAATTTTTATCTTTGTTATAGGGATGTTTTCATCGGTTATTTCACACGTTTGTTTTGATGAGTTCTGTTGGATTTGGGGCATTAGCGATGACTATGGGCAATTTTTTACGCTTTTCGGAGAGGTCGAATAGGAATCCTTTTTTTTTTTTGGTATCATCATCAAAAATGAGTTCATCTTCATCAACAACTAAGTTGTTAAACTTGTTCTGTCAATCTAGGGTAAAATCTTATACAAATTTTTTGATTTTCGTAATTTGAATCTACGATTTTTTTTAGGGTATGTGACATTTCCTTATGTTATATATTGAAGCCATCGTCGTGGCTGGTGTTGGGGAGTTTGAAATTAATTTGTTAGTATAGTCAATGGCCATTTCTTCAAATTTATCTTTTAAAGTTCTTCTCTTCCTTTCAAATTTAAGTTTAGGATCAAGTTCAGCTATAAATAAATTGGCTGTCACGTAATTCTCATCAACTAATTTTTTATTTTCAGTATTGACAAGTTCACTACGTGGCATTTCTTGAAATTTTCTTAGATAATTGGGTTTTGGGTGGTTAACGATCCACTTTCTTTTATCTTGGACAATGGGAGAAAGACATCCTTCTATCTTACTGATTAAATCATGACAATTAGTGACAGAGATAAGGGTGTCCATTTTGAAAAAGGTACTAACCTGTTATTGAGGTTATCCAATATGGTCGGCAAAGGTGATTAGATCGAACATTTCAGTCGACAGATGAAAGAAAACAATCCAATGATGCTAAGTACCTGCAATCAACTTGCCCATGATGCCGATGGAAACTAATTATGGGACAGCATTTGCTAGATGTGGCGTTAGAACTCTTCTTCATCACCAGTACAAAAAAAAGTAATTGCAGTAAAATGCTTGACTCATTTTCTCTCTTTATCCAAGACCTATTTAGGTCATTTAACTTTTGATATTTACTAATACTATTTTTAGTACATATATTTCATTACTATAAAAGTTCACAAGCAATTCATTGATTCATTTTTTAGTTAAAAGGAAATAAATAAAATAAAAAATATTTTTCCTTTCTTTTCATCCTTTTTGCTTCTGCTCCATGCTTCAGCACAATTTCATTTGTTTGTTTTTCTTCTTGCTGCTTTAATGAGCGAAGAGAACGACACCTGCCAAAACTGGTTGTTGATTGTAGTAGGGTTTTATGACAGCAGTGTATTTTAATGCCAGATAACAAATTTGTGCTGCATCCAAAAGTGGAACACATTATTCCAGATCTAATTTTTGTCTGTGCATTCATTTCAAGATGAAGGAAAATTCAAATGAACAATTTTCGGAAATCTAACATCTCCCGCTACATAATACATACAAACCTACAGAGGTGGTGCTAAAACCAGAAAAAAAAAAAAAAAAAAGTCAACTACTACAGTGGCACCATAATATGCTTTATGGTTGACCTTGCCCATAGAACTTTAAAAAGTGAAAATGTATTTATCTTTTCCATATTTAAAAGGTGAGTAGCAGGATTTTTTATAGGGCTAGGTACATTTGGAAAACCAACATTAGAAAATATTTACTAATTGAATACCAAGTACAGGAAATTGAAAGGTTAGTTAAAAAAATAAGAATATGAAAGAGAAATTTTATTTTTTTGTACAATAGGTATTTATTTGAATGTAATGTTTTTAATATTTGGATTTGAATGCAATATATATACGAAAAACTTTTATCATGCAATTCTGTTGGAAATTTCAAACTCCTAACAAATATAGATTATATATACACAGATATTTTTTCAGGGCACTCTTTTAATTCTTTTTTATTTGGTGTTTGTTTCTTTTATTATAAAGATTTTGTTTAATTCAAATACCAGCTGGTGTTTTCTTTTAAGGTAGATGATTTATAATTTTAGTCTTTTGGAGAAAGCTTGTCAATGAATTTTTGTAGCACATCATTGTATTCATATAATTGTCCTCTTAATTTGTATAAATATAATTGTGTTGAAATTGTGGATGAGAAATTGTTAATTCTATGTATATATGTAAATACACTGTTAACACTATTAACCCTCCGACTGCTTATCCCACAATTTGCAGGTGTATTTCAAATTAAGTTTTTCATCTAAAATTCATTTTTTGAACATCTGTATTTATGATCTAAACCAATATTTAAAAAATATTTGAAACAAAATTATGCCACACATTTAAACTCCCAAATATATGTAAATTTCAAATAAATATTAAAAGAATATGTGATTTTAAAAGCAATTTTGTTTTAAACAAAATAGAACAGTCAGAGGGATAAAATTGCAACAGTAGGAAGGAGTAATCTAATGAATGTTAAAATCACATAAAAAGGAAGAGGTGGAAATATGCAAATATTAGTTTTTCAGTGCAGGATGGAGAAACAACATATGAAGCACTACATAAAAGAAAAGTTGTTCAGGATGATTTTTTCACCCTATGAAAATGAACATGTTGAGCACACACACATGACAATGTTTACCAAATCAATGAAAAATGATTTGGTAAACATTGTCATTTTTTACTTCATGAAGTAAAAATCAAGTTAACTGATTAATCCAGATAATTATAATTTTTTTTTTGATTCATTAGTAATGGACAAAAGGAATGATATCATTTGAAATAGATGAAAAATATTTTAATATGAATCTTCAGATGACCAGTGAAAAATAAAATGTCTCTCTACATTGTCACACTAAGCTTTGAGAGCACAGAATTGCTGAAATATGGACAGGATGTGATGATCAATGTCACTGGTGAACAGCAGGGACTCCAATGTGTCCACATACTTAAACACTTGTTCGTGATGCTGGAATAAAAAGAATTGATCTCTTTCAAAGCAATGAAATTTGGATATATTCACTTATGAATACAAATAAAATTATAACTGTATAGTGACATCTGATTTGACTAACAAAATTTTTAAAAAAGCTTTTTTCCCCCCCAGTTTGAATTACAATAAATGATCTCTATTTTACACAAATTATATTTCAAGAATTTAAATTCATGTATTATCAAACAACTATATTAGAAATCCAGTGAAAACTCAATCTCCCATAAATTTTGAAAAATTAAACACATTCATCTCAAATGGCTAAAATTTTTCAAACAAGTTACATCAAAACAACAAGTTATATTTATGTCTTATTTTCAATATACTTCACTTGAAAGTTTACATGATGGCTTTCCATACTTTCTCACCAATTTGAAATGAGACTACCTTCTCAATTTCTTAGCTACTTGATGAAATAAATTTTACTAGCATTAAGCTCAATTTTTTTTTCTAATTAATGATCATATATTGAAGTTCAACATAGATCAAAAGCAAAAAGGTAACTAGAAGTTATTCTAACAAACATCACTTTTAAGAACACACAGTTCATTCGTATGCACTTGTAAACTTCAAATTAGACTAAGCTCTTTTTTCAATAACTATATTACAATTAAATGCTACAATTTTTAAAAATATGTAGTCATACACAAATACATGTTTTAAACCATTTTTTCACATATAGTACCATTTTTTACTTATGATATTTTGTTAGTTGTATGAAATTTTTGGCATTGAATTCTAATGGGACATATTGTGCCAACTCAAGATAAAGATTTAAACTTTGTAATATTTTAAAATTCAACCACAAGGTAGATAATACAATTATATGGACTGAGTAAAACAGATGTTGTTAAAAAAAAAATAAAAATATTTGACTGGAGATATTCCGTAACTAAGTCAATTACAGAGAACATTAAGATTTAAAATGTTTGAAACAAACAGAGTAAAAAGCAGAGCATACTTATGCCAGCAGTATCCAATAAGGAAGTTTAAAAAGGTATTAGGGAATACAAAAAAAAAAAAATCTATCTTAAGACATTCAAAATTCCAAGTTGATAATTTGTAGCAGTAGGTGATAAAATGTAAGCAGAAAATTTTTAAGCCTCATATGTTACTCCTGCATAAGGCCTATACTTTTAGAATTTCTTAAAAAACAGTACATTTTTTATGATTCTTTTATTGATTATATTTCTGTGTTTTAAAAGTTTCCAAACTGATAAAAGCTACTGTTACCCTAAAAATAAATGCAGCATTATTTTCCAGCATCAAGTCTTTTATAAAATATATTCATTTTTGAATAATATTCAGATCTCAACATTGTGTTAATTTTTTAAAATAGGAAACACATGTTTCCCTTTTTGCATTCATGTTCAATAAACTGTTCTTAAACCAAATTGTCTAACAAGTATTTATTTGTTTCGGAAGGAACTCCTTTATTTATTGAAATTTGGGTAGTTTCTAGGCCCTGAAGCATGTGATGAAACTGTTTTTCACTGCTCTTCTCGGAAATCATGATAAAAAGCTCCAGTTGCTTCTTTAACAATTTGTTCTCTTGCAAATTGTTGAGTGAAATAGAATCAGGAACTCTTTCCTCGTGCTTGTGCCTATCACAATATCATTCTCAGTTCCTCAATGTTTATACATTAAAATAAGTGGTGGTTGTGTTTCAATGGCTGACTACCAGTCAATGAGGTCTACATAATCTGATACCTTTAAATCAACTTTGGATGGTATAAATGCTCTTATTCATTTTTTTGCCTTCAGGATTTTTCAAAGAACAAACAAATGAAAATGTTTCCTTTAATCAAACAATATTTTTAAAAAATGGTTTTAAGGCAGAGTATTAATGAAGTGAAATGGACAATACTTCTAAAATCCTTGTTCAAGTATTTGCAGCACTGAATAATGTTTAAAAAGTTTTAATGGTTCAATCAGCAAAAGCATGTTCATGCTTAACTGCAAAGATCTGTAAGCAGTTTCATTGCAAAGAAATGATAGTAGTTTAATAAAGGAGGAAAAAAAAAGAAAAATCAGCAGTACCTCCCTGGAAGTTGTTAGCAAGGTCTTAACTACTAACAAGAAAAATGTAAACAGATATTTTAAACTTTAAAAAATTAACATAGAATCAAAATTTGAATATTATTAAAAAATGAATACATTTTGTAAAGGGGCTTGAATAATGAAAAATAATGCTGTATTTATTTTAAAGGTTTCCAAGCAATTATATTATTTAAATTAAGTTTAGGTCTTGTACAAAAGACATATTTGGTTAAAATATTTTCTGTTTTCATTTAGCTACCAACTACAATTAACTATCACCTGGAAATTTTAAAATCTCTAAAAAATTTTTTTTTTAATACACTTTAATATATACAAAGTAACAGAGTTACATATTTTACCTGAAAAAATACTTCTTGTAATCTTCCCAAAGTTAATTTAAACCAATAATTATTAAAATCTACTCCTTCTGCTTCACAACGAGCTATATGCTCGGTCAATAACATGATAAACCTCTGAAAAGAAAAGAAAAGCAAAATTTGAAAATATATAAGCTATTATGTAAATTTTGAAATTACAAAATAATCTGTTGAATAAATGATAAATGTAATATAAAAATTTTTTACAACTCTTAATAGAGAAGTTTTAAAGAGCTAAAAATTGAAGCTATGCAATGTAAGTCAGAATATGCACAAAAAGTGTGTAAGCAATTAGTATATTTTCCAATTTGGAAACTTAATATTCTTCAAAAGTAACAGTATACTGCTGATTTCGTCTAGAACTACCCAATATAATAACGTAATTAGATCGATATTTTTCATTCTTATATTCCACATGCTATTACATACATCACAGTCATTCAATAAAACATGAATTTTGAATTAAGTTGAAAAAACTTGAGGTCTTACATTTGCAAAACTTGATACACTGGAATAAGTGTTTGATATAATAATGGTCACAACATTTTTATTTCAAAACTCGTTCAAAATTTTCACCCTCAAAATTATTCTGTAAATGTAATTTGTAGTAAAAGATTATAAATTTAAAATAAAAGATCAATGTATTTTACCAAAATTAATAATTGGATTTATTAGAAAATATTATAAACATTGGATTAAATTTTGTACATCTGAAATGTCACAAAATGTTGGAGCTTAACATTTATCTTTTAAAGAGAAAATTTTTACAACATGCAACTGTTCTCATTTAAATTATTTTGACTATTTTTTACTTCCAATTTTAAACTAGAAAAACTTTTTACATTATGAATCAATTTATACTGCCTGCAAACAATTTTGCAGCTGTATACAGCTGCAAAATTAAAAATATAATCTGTGCTATTAAAATTTCACAAATACAATTTTTTTAAAAAAAAATTCTGAATAATCAAATTAAAATTACATACATAAGAGTATGATTCAAATGCAACATTACACAAAAATAAGATAAGCAAAAACAGATGCAAACGATGCTAGCTAGTAATAAAGCAAGGAATTTTAAAATAAAATGCACAAGAGCATTCTATAGTACCAACCTGGAAAATAATTAGAAATAGATTTTTGAGTTCGCTTTGAGCTGTGTCTAATTTCTCTTCCATTTCTTCAATCATTTCTTCTGATGGTTTTGCAGGGTTAGAGTCTTCTTCATCATCCTCCTCCTCTTCCATTGCATCATCCTAATACAATGAAATGACCCAAATACATTTGATGAAAATTTCAGGTTTCTTAATACATTTTTAAGTAGAAAATAATTCAGCAGAATTAATAAAATCACTTTAATCTCCTTACATGTTGACCAAGTTCCACATTTAATACTGCTAAGACGAGTTGTCAAGACATCACCAAGATTATAAATTTACACCATCTGTAGAAATTGATATAGCTTGGCACTAGATTCCTTCCAGACATATTTTAATGGAAAGGTATCTCTGCGAGCCATTTTATTTATCTGATTATCAACTGACAATTGCAGATTAAATCATAAAGGTTTGAACTTTTAGTAAACTCTGTCTCTTTAGCACTCTGTCATATGTCATCCTAATAGGATCACGCAAAAAAGCAAACACATGACAAGGGAATTGTCAATAAGTCAAGATTTGTTGAACTTAAAAATACCACAGTTGCATATAAATTAAATTTAAAAAATACTAGATGTGAATGTAGAAGACATCTCAATCTATTTTATCATTTTTTTAAAAAAATTTATTATTAGGTAGGATTTAAAATATAAGGTAGGCTATCGAGCATTTAAACAAGTTAAAAAAAATAAATATATATATAAAAAAATTAGATTTTATATTAAAAAAAAAAACAATTAAAAATCCACATAAAACAAATATTTTTCAAATAACATATTAGATATTAAATAAAAAATGTACGATTTTTCATTAAATGCAACTTTTTGCAGATATTTTTATAATCACAACAAAAAATTTAAATTGTGAAAAAAGAGTATACTATAATTAAAATAGGTGAACATTTCGAACAAAAAGATAATGAGGTCACTTTTGGTACATGTGGAAATATCAGTGAATGAAAATTATAGAAATATTCTTGGACAAAGAACATCTTTTAAAAATACATGCAATGTTTTTTTTTTAAATATTGATCTCACAATCATGAAAAAATATCATACCTTTTGCAATTTCTTTTTAGCCTCTTCCATTTGCTTCTGGAATTTTGTGACATAGCGGATCATCTCTCTGATTGTTAAATGCAAGATTTCCCAAATGTAAAATCTGTGTAAAAAGAAAATATTAACCTAAATCTAATAGGAAACCATAATAATAATAAAAAAAGGATTAATTAATGAAAAGGTACACATTTTTTCCTCAAATTTGCATCCAAGTAATTAAAATTATAATTTTCACATGTATCTATATCATATTTTAGAACTGCTAGTCAAAGAATGGTTCCTAATGAATTCACTTGCAAATAAGGTCATCACTGATATTTTCCAAATGTTAAGCATTACTTCATAAAATGAATTCTGCATTTTTGTTGGAAGCATAACATAAAAAGGATGCAAAGCATAAAATTTAAAATGCTGCAGAAGAAAAAAAAAAATTTTTTTACGTTATATTTTGTACTATCTAATTTTCAATATATCAAACATATCACGGTCCTAAAATTACAAGTTACAAAATAGCTACATTAATACACAAAAATTATTACTATACAGTAATAGTTCTTATGAACAAGATTTGAAATAAATTCTCAACATGCATACCGATAAAATTCCAATTGTAATAACTTTCCAAGCAATTCAAATTGATTATGGGTACTGAAATGTCAAAATAAATGCCAAAAATGAAAGAAAAAAAAAATCAGCCAAAGATTGAAAAATGTTGACAACATCTATTTAATCTCATTAAATGTAAGTAAAAGGGTTTTTTAAGCTCTATAAGGGAAATAAAAAAATATTTTTTTAAAAAAAAAAAGGGAAAGGGGAACCCCCAAAGTCAAAATGAAAAAATGTGGAGTAATAATGTAGATAAATAAGTAACTATAGGGATGAGACAGTAGCTCATCAGTTCTATTAATATACATGGCCTATTTCACACCAAAAGAATTTTATAAATACAAAATTTTTTAAAACAAGGTTTTCAAAAGCAAGTTCTAAATTAAAGTAATTTCTCATTTAACAATTACAAAGCCTCAAAAATAATTTTATCAGTAAAAATAAACCCAAGTTAAAAAAAAAAAAAAAAAAAAACAATGTCAATAATTACATATTTTTTAATGAGAGAAAAATAGTGCAATTAATACCGCATCAAGATGATGAAAATATTAGAAAAAGTTGTTTTCCTTTAATAACAATAAATTTCTAAATTTTCTGAATTACAAACAAAAAAAACCCCAACAATTTTGATTTTTTATTGAATTTGCAGTAAAACTAAAATCTTACTTTGGGAATTCAGTTGCCATCTCTTTAGAAAACAGCCAGTTAGCTACAGCAGAACACTCTACTACTTTTGCTTTTAAGAATTTAGTAACTAGACCAACCATCATCTGAAATATTTAATAACCATTGCTATAAGTCAGATATATAAAACCATAATCACACACAAAATTAATGCTTGGCATTAATATAAAGATTGCATGGAACAAGAATTACTCACTTGTTGATGACAGTGCCACAATTCAAACATACTTCTCAATATACAAATCTGAGCCTCTTCAGTAGTAGAGAGAACTTTCAATACTGTATGATATCTGTGAAATTATGAATTTTATTACAGTGAAGAGTACATGATACAGTTTTTATTAATTTCAACAAAAATAAATATTTTTAATTGGGATTCTGATTCTACTAATAAAAATAATTTTCCAAATTCTTCTAAAAAAGGTTCTGTAAAATGTTTGCATACTTTACTTACTTGATGAGAAAAATAATGCAAATTTTATACAGGAAAAAAAAATGAATTAATACATGATCTATTTCTTTAAACTTCCTAATTATCGCAATAATTAATCTAAAGAATAATATGAGTTATAAACATACATTAACATATAGTATCCATCTATTTCTAAACTGTATCATTTTCTCATGAACATAGAAATGTATCATTTACATAGAAATTCGAATAAGAGAAAAATCTTATACATAAATATAATGCATTAAGCAACAATTTTCAAGAAGGACAAGGAAAAACCCTTTCATACAGACTATCATAAAAATGAAATATAAGAAAACAAATTTTGAACAGAAATCTTATACATAAAACTCCCACATGTTAACAAATATTTTTAAATTGCAAATGATTTTCATCTGTTTTCTCTTAGAAGGACGGATGCTTCGAAAGTAAGTTTTGCCATTTTTTTTTAAAAAGAACACATGGTACACCAGATGAAACCACCACCATAAGAATCCACACTTATTGCTGGTTCAATGATGGAAGTAGCATCAGTGGAGGAGGAATGATGCCCGTGCAGAGTGAGAAAGAAAAGAAATAGCAACACACACAGAGTGCCTGAGATATACTGACAATGGAAGTGCATGCTGTTATTCGGTAAGAATAGACATGTGGGACTAGTGTGTCCATCATCTATGAATACCTACAGACCAAGTACGATGAACAGGTCATGTCTTGTCAAATGGTTGGAAACTGGTTTTGCATGTTCAGTGAAGGAAGGCATAGTATGGAGGATGAAGATCGAAGTACGTGTTCCTCTATATCCATGAATGAAAACAGAACTGCTTGAGTGTAGGACAGGGTATTAAAGGATAGGCACATAACAGAATCAGACATGGACAATGCTAAGGTAGAGCAGGCTGTGTGACAATTCCTTGTATTGCATGACAACACAGTTTTACCAGAGTGGTTTCTTCAAACTGATAGGAAGCTACGACAAAATGTCAATTGCGACTATGTTGAAAAATGATGCAAGTATATAGTTCATGTTGACATGGTTTATTTTCTTTTAGCAATAAGATTTTGGTGGGAAAAAAAATGATGAAAACTACTTTCAGAACATCTATCATTTCTTTACAGTAATTATAATGCTCTGAGAGAAAAAAAAATGAAAGACACAAAACCATTTAATGTTAATATATCTCTACATTTTATTATTTAATAGATATATTTAATTTCCTAACAATAAAAGCATATTTTTTTTAAATAAAATATAACTAAAGAAATGTAACTCAATTCGAAACTTTTTTGATACAAAGCTGAATATCACCCACTACCCCCACACTAAGCCAACTTTTTTTTAAAATTTTGAAAAAAAATTCATCAGTTCCCATATTGGTTCCAAAAAGTGTTGTCTTAAATGCTTTGAAGTCTACAACAAATTTCCAGCAGGAAGTTACAAAGAAAATAATAAACATCTGCTTATTTTGATGGAAAAATAGAACACTTACTTAGCAACAGCTGCAAATGCATGGGAGAAGGATTTGTCAGCAAAATTAAGTAGAGTCTGAACAAAGACATCAATTTTTAATGGATTGTGAGTAGGTTCTACTGCAATTAGAAAATACAACATTTTAAGCTTGAAATACATATTTTGCTCTGAATATATCATACAACATAATATGATAAGAAAAAAAGAATTAAATTTTTTATTAAAGAATATGAAAGACAATAAGATGATAGTTAGTTTGACTTTAGTACATATATATAAATGAATGCCTTTTGCTAGCATATCAAACATCAGAAATACCAATTTCAAAAATTATAGAAACAAATGAAAACCATTCTTGAAAATACCAGCATTCTGAAGGGTTTGTGAAGGTACATTTAAATTCTGATACAATATGCTCATAAGTTTTGTAGGATAATTTTTCATGATATTTACGCTTATATGGCTGAAAGATTAATGGCAGTTAGTAAACCCTGCCATGTAGTCATTATACATTGAAGTATAACAATAAACCAATGATATCACCTTTGGAGTTACTCATTTCGTAATTTATTGCTCATGTAAACTGAGCCTAACTGTTCTAGAGTTACCAATCCCTCTGGCAATCAGTATATTGCTACAGTAGCAAAGAGCAATTGAAGAGTGATCCCCATTGCTATTACATCTATGGTTGCATCGTCTATTGGTCACACAATATCTGTTAGAACCTGGTGCCAAAGGCTCCTAATGAAAGGACTGAATGCCCATGTTTGTATTCTAACCTTCCAACCCAGAAGGGCAAGATAAAAATTGGGTTTGAGCAATGTTCATATTTACCCAGGAATCATGATAAGCTTGTAAAGATCTGGATAAAAAATGTAAGGCAAAGATGAGATTTTACACAGCAACAGTTAGTCCCGATTTGATTCCAAACCTTATTCATCTAAGTTTTATTTGCTTTTAGTTAACACATCGATCAATAACTCCCGAGTCTAACATTGAAAACAACATTTTTTTTGCAAAATTTTTTTTATTCATCAACATAACACCTTTTGTTAATCACCTTTTAGGTGATACAATCGCTCCAACGCTTTTCCAAATCTTTTTTTTTTTTCCAAAAAAATTTTTTTTTTTCTCCTTTTTTCTTTTCTTCTTCTTTTTTTTTTCCGCTAGTGAAATCTTTTGTTGCAAGTAACATGATAAACAGCTTGAATCCATCGACCGTTGTTGTTTTGTTCCATCAGCAACGCACCATTCTTGAAAAACTCTTTTTCCTATCCGACGACAAATTTCACATCATCGCCAAGCAAAGGTTAGTACTCTAGAAAGACCTGGTTACTGGTTTACTACGAGCGCCATCTCTGGGTTAGTCTCGAGAGTTATTGATCGATGTGTTAAAATATCATTTTGTTAACATTCCACATGGGAAGTTATTATACCTCCTACAAAAATGATTCTGTCCATCTTTAATGCATAAACACATTTTCTACCTTCATATTAGTTTTATAGTAAAGCTTTGCTTATTCGTTGTGTTGATTTTTCCATTATTTGCTTAATTTTTGGAAACAAGTGAATGTCAGATGTGTAGGCTTTGAGGTCAGAATATTACATTTTTAACATAAACAGTATAAATTTAACTACTCATTTTTTATGCTGTATGTTTTCGCTAGTGGTAGAAAGCATTCCTTATCAAAATTCTATTAATCTTTAAAAGCCTGTAAGCTTTTATGTGATTCAGATCTCTTATATATCTTTCTAATTAGTAAGAAAGATACTTCAGCATACAGAATTTAAGTAGGACTTAAACTTCAGTCTAGGTCTTTCATAAAGGAAACATCTTTTAACTTGTAGGATTATACAAAACATAAAAGATCCAATGAGTGGCAAATAATAACATATGGGAAAAGAAATCATATTAAAAGATAATAGCAAAAGTTTAAAAAAAAAAATGCACATTTTTTGGTACAGAAAGAATTTAACTTGGCAATATGCAGAGCTTATATTATTATTAAATTAATCTTGTATAATACATTTAATAAAAATATACAAGTTTCAAAAGAATTAAGTCCTTCAATGAATACAATGCAGTCCTTTTTTTAACTACAAGAATGATATCAACTTTGGAGATGGTTCTTTCCATTCAAATGTAGAACTGCTGACTACTACAAAAGCCTTCAGCAGAATTAAGTCGCTAATAGAAATAGAAATTAATTCATTTTATTACAATATTGTAATTTTTTTAAGATATTATAAATGGTTGTTTTATTTTCCCCACAATTTCTAACATCTTTGAAAAAGAATTACACCTAGTAATTGTTTAAAAAAAAAAAAAAACACTAGAAAAAATGGGTTTAGATAAATTGAAAGTAACACATACACATGCATGTATACCGATATTAAACTTTTATTCAATTGATTGATTTCTTAGAAACTAACATTTTACATGAAACTAGTAGACTTAAATAACTTTAAAGATGAACTGCTTAATATTCTAAATATTTAATTTTTGAAAGTTGGAATAAGATTGCTTAGATTTTATAACATTACATTTTGAGGGACATCAAGAATATTCATAACAGTGACAGTAGATAGTTTATGAGCTATGTAAAGCTTTTCAATTTTGGTAACAGTATAACAGAGACAAGAATATTCTACTACATACATACATTCCATATATGTGATTGGATATTTCTAACTCACCATCATCCTCCTGCAAAGGATTAGGTAGATCTTTGATAACCAAAAGAGCTTCTTCTGCTGTACATCGTTCTTTGAAAGCTCCTACCAGTTGTTGAGAAGCTACTGTGCCTGGTAAGGCTTCTGAAACATATTTTTAGATTTGTATAATATAAAAAAATTTTTAATGCAGTAAATGAATATGATTCCTCTTATTCATAACTTTACATTGCAACTGAAATTACACTAACAGATCACCAGATGAGTCATCACAATTAAATTTAAAAAACAATGGTGTACCTATCTCTCCCCTTAGGTTATAGGTGTAACCAATATTGTGATTTCCGTATTTTGCTACAGTATCGAATGTCTGCGGGAATCCTATGTGATCTTATTTATCAGTTTCGGTGCCTCAGCATCGACATGTCTTGAGCTAATTTAAGGAAATCAAAACATCTTTGACAAGAAAAATGAGCTTATTTCATGGAAAGCTTAAATAATCCACAATTTTTTTAAAATTAGAAATAATGGGAGTCATATTTTGGCACTGAGATCTGTATACTCACATATCTAACGATGAAAGAAAATTATATTATATATCATTATTAATTAATAGTTATATTTATATCGTCACATAGATGTTAGAACAATTGAATTGAAAACACAATAGATAACTGAATAATGTGATTTATTAACAGACTAAGAACAGCTACACTTGGCTGAGAACTCACTGACTGAAAATACATGGTTTATGTATTATATGAGAATATTTTAGACAACTGTTCTGGAAACGTAAAAATTATTCTGGAAGGTTTTAGAAATTATAGTAAAAAGCACAGAACAATTAAACAACACTTAAACATGAATTTTTAATGCTGTCAGCACTAGGTTTTGAGACCGGAAACTCTTGTTCTGTAGACAATGTGTTATGTTTGCTTACAGACACAAAATTCTATTTCCTATAGTTCTAATTATAAAATTTTCATAAATAATACATCCATGGAATCAAAGAAGTGTCCTTTAATTTCAAAGAACAATTTTTTAAAAAAATGCAAAATTTGATGCACTTTAAAAGCTTAAAAACCTTAAGAAACAAGGGTTAGGATGTATTGTTATTTGATTTTTGAAATCAGGGTCATATATTAAGCAGAGGTTGAACACTGATGTTAAATGAACAAGCACTATGTGAGTCTGCACACATATTGTTATGCTAATCAACATCAATTTTTGAAGTATAACCTAATACTGAACTTGAGTTTAAAAATAAATTTTAAAATTAGTCATACAAACTTTTCTTCCAAGTTTATTTCGTTAGAATAATTTACGATAAAAGAAATACATCATACCAACTGCAGTCTTCTACTGCTTAATTCTCTAAGATACATGTGAACTCTAGCAAATAAATAACTAAAATGTTTACAAATAGTAATAACGGCTGCTACCATTGCCAACTCTTAAAGTACAAACTGATACAGACAATAATCTTATACAAATATTTCATCTTAGTATAAATGGATCTAAATAGAAAATAGGAATAAAAGATATTATATTCCAACAAATCATGTCAGGATAATTTTCTCTCAGCCACTGAGTAGATACTTTTTATCCTGATTTTGTACACCGACTTGAAACAGCATTGTTTTTCTAATGAAAATCAAGAAACTTTTTGTTTTCAAAGCTCTCTTTGTGTAATGTTACAGAACAAGACCTAAATAAAACATTCTGACTTTGCTATTCTCCAGAGAGAGCATAATATTTTATTATAGTTTTCATATTGAACTGAATTAACCCATTTCATATGCATTTAATGTGTTACATATTTTGTCTCTTATATTGAATACAAAATGAATTTAAGCTTTGCATGCTAAGGAAGTTTTAGTTTTAGTTTAGTTTTTATTAACGTCGCACTAGAAGCAACACGAGGGCTATTGGCGACGGACCTCGTAATTTTGAACCACGGTCAAGTGACGAGGACGACACCTGAGCTGGCACCCCCTCTCCAAACATCCACACCACGCCAACGGGAGGACTTTGGGCCCCGAACAGATTTAACGTGCATCAGCCCCGGCTACACGTCGGGTCTTTGGCGGCCAAGGATCGAACCCGCGACTGAACGAAAACCGTCGGTCGCTAGTCCACGACCTTGACCACTAGGCTACCGCGGACCACATGCTAAGGAAGAAAACTGAGCAATAATGGAATTTTTCTAAATTTGAAAGACAGTTTTATACACATAAGAAAGAACTTTTCATGCATTTTTATAAAAACTAATACATTTATCTGTCTGAAATGTGTTCCAAGTTTTGTTTAGGTTCTGAAACATTGGGCAGCCTCAAGTTGGTCATATTAAAATAATGAATTCTTTACTAAAGAAGTTAATTCAGCAGTTTCTCCTTTTAATACAGGAAATTCAAATGAAACTATAAATACATTCATATACAAATCCTATTAAATGAACACAATTAAACATATAGTTTCTTCCCCATAACATTTCATGGGATTTACAAGAAAGAATCTCACCTGCACCTTCTTGACCATACTTGAACAAAGTGATAGGCTTTAAAGGCAAAAGATTTGAAAATCCTTCAGGCATCAAGTCTACAATCCTCTGATGATAAGAAAGCCTGGAAGCAAAAAAAAAAAAAAAAAAAAAAAAAAACAATATTAAAGGTGAGCAAGCATATCCTGAAAATCATATTAAAGATATATGCATGACTGTGTTCTTCAATTCGTCTGAAATATCTAACTTATGTACAAAAAGAAAAGTCTTAAAAGTATCCAAGAAATTCATTAAAAGTATCTTACATTAATTGGATCATTGTTCGTTCACATCCTAAGTAACACTAGGGATATTCGTGATGGTCCTAATAATTTTGAGTCATGGTCAAGAAACAAGAATGACACCTAAGTTTTCACCTCACACTGCTAACTTCCACATCAATCCAATACAAGGACACTTAGTCTCAACAGATTTAATGTGCCTCAGTCCTCCTTCATGACAAATCTTTAGTAGCACCAAGATTAGAATTTATAACTTAAAGAAAACCATGCTGGTGATTGCTAGCTACCATGACCACTCAACTATGGCAGTCTAAAGTACCTTACAAAATTAAAGTAACTCAAACATAGAAAATATCCCTTCAAAAAATAATGCTAAACCTGAACAAAAAAAAAAAAAAAAAAAAGTGCAACATTTTAATATCTGTTTAATAATTTAATTGAAAGGAAATTTAGAAATTGATCAGTACTGCCTTACAAAGCAGTCACTTTAAAAAATGTTTTGTGCAATATAGCACCACTGCTGTTCTTACCAATCTCCTTAGACAAATAACTTCCACAAAGTCCATAAGACATGAAGTAACTAAATCTTGATATTGGAGATGATTCTGAGTAACACCTGAGCAGTCAATACAAAGTGGAGTCACTGAGGATTTATCAACAATACAGCATAGCAACATTCATTCCTCTAGCAAAATATGTCATCTTCTGAATCTAATTACCGTAGATTTTAATTATCCGGAATCTTTCAGATATAGGCCTCACAGGATGCTGGGCAGAAAACTATAAATGTTTTGGTTACATGAACAACCCTACATATATTCTGGATTTTAAATAAGATTGAATCTTAGAGGCAACGGAGTGTGTTGGAGTTAATTTGTTATCAAGAAATCTGCTGTTGCATTACTGTATATTCTAATTGATGAAAACTTAATAGAAATAAAAATATTATTTGAAGTCTGTATTACTAGGTAAATACTAAAAGTTAGGTTTCAGTTTTTATGCATTATCATGAATATAGAGCTCATTTTTTTTTTAAATCTGTGCTTTCAGCCAAATTAATTTTTACTATAATTATGGTAGCAAAAAAGTATATATGGCTGGAAAAAAAACTAGAACTTAAGACAAAGCAAATATCTGAGAACAATTTCATGGCTTTTCACTAGCTATTGTATCTCAATATTAATATGATAGTATAAAAAATAATGTTTATATACCTCACACAATTTTTTTTTTAAAAAAAATCAAACAGCCTGACTATAAAAGTAAAATTAATATTTTCTTGATTTAGTATTCCACAACTGTATAAAAGAGCCAACCTACACATGATCAGTAAAACAGATACATGAGTGCAAACGCTTCCACAAACTATATATGTGTCATACCACTGATATCAGGTTTTTTTTTCTTTAAGGGACACCCATGTTCTGTTTGATACAGTAACAGATTTATAACTGATTGATCGAAGGTTTATATTTCTTTTTTTAAAACAAATATTATTGTAAGGCAGGGGATGA
Source organism: Nephila pilipes (assembly GCA_019974015.1). Classification (NCBI taxonomy): domain Eukaryota; kingdom Metazoa; phylum Arthropoda; class Arachnida; order Araneae; family Nephilidae; genus Nephila; species Nephila pilipes. Next base: position 42,014 of record BMAW01010273.1, read on the forward strand.
TGCGTAAAATCCATTATGTCTTAAAGCCTCCACATTGGCTTGGATGCAGAGAGTGAATGCCAACTCAATAATTGATCTTGTTGTACAACCATTATTCAAAATTAAGAGATACATTGGCTATGTTAGTGGATCTTTGAGTCTGTCAAAAATGGGCACCAGGAAAACTTTCAAAAAACCAAGCCTAACTTTTTAAATCATAACAAATCACAATGGGACAGAATTTACTGGATGACAAGGGTTATTGGATTTCTCAGAATTGCAGTGTTTAGTCTAATGAAAAAGAATATAAAGATTTTGTGTAGTTGCATTTCTTACACTTCTAAGTGAATAAAATTTTGTAAGAATGTCAGATTCAGCACAAGTCAGAAATTAATTTGAGGATAACTATACCTCTTATTATGAAAACTGTTTATTTCAAAATTGATAGACAAAGGAATAGACATTGGGACACTATGATTTTTTCTCATTAAATTTCTAGTTCTGCATGTATAGAATTATCTATTTTATGAACAGAAGTGTAGTTATAAGTCAAAGCATAAAAGCATTTTATACCAATAGATAGAATCCTTAATGATTATTATTGAGTCCAGATAATTAGAATGTAACATTCTAAAGACTTAAACATAAAGTTAGAATACTTTTTACTGATGAGATTCAATTACCAATAATGTTAGAAAAGTAAAACAATCATCATACATTGTATAAGTTAAATAATAAGAAACACCATTAATATTAAAATGTTTTGGCAATGGTCACATGTCGAACCTATATTTTAATTAATATGCTTATTTCAGGTTAAAACAAAGAGATTTTTTTAAAGAAATTTGTTTTTATTTTAACTGGTGTAGTTTCAGACTAATTGAGTTCAAAAGAATTCACCTCATGCACTTGTGGAGTGTCTCTCTGATGAAGACTGGTCTTGGGTGAAGAGGATCTAGACTGATGCAATCACTCCAGTCATCCCAGTTCCACCGGAATTGGAAGTTACTCAAGTGATATGCAAACCAACTCGCAAATCTGAAATATTAAAATATCCATCAATATAAAATAAGCAATTTAATTAATGTAACATAAAATTACCCAAAAGGATTCTGGAAACACACCTTAACATTTTAAATGTTTCATGTGTTTTGATCCTCAGCAAATTTTACTGGAAAAATTCTTTACATATTTCACAACTGTATTTGACTACAATGTTAATGTTTACAGCAGAAAGTAAAGATGAAAAATTATGAATCTGTTATAATTATCTTAATTAGATTTGCATATAAAAGATTTTTCAAATTATTTGATGACAGATAAAAAAGAGTAGTACTTATTTAAATGATTAATTATTTTATATTTAATACAACTAAAATCTTTATGCAAGTCAGTTACATTAACATTATTGAGAATTAAAAAATAATCTATGGTATTCCATTTTTTTTTAAAAAATATCTTATATAATCTAAAAAAATAGTTTTCATCCCATAAAATGTTTCAAAAGATAATTATGAATCATGATTTATAATTAAAAAAAAAAAAAAGAAGAACAAGCCTTGAAGAAGACAAAAATAAATAAATAAATAAAAATAAAAAAAAAAACATATAAAAAGAAAAAAAAAAAAAATTTCAATTAAATTAATCAAAAAAAAAGGGGGGGGGGAACAGTTTGTTCATATGATTCAGAGGATATGTTATGAATTGAATTCTCAATCTAGTTAATATCAAAATTTATTACAATAAGAAGTTTTCAGGTTGTTTTATTACATCCTGAAGCTCTTTAAATTACAGTATTACACACTTATAACATCTGATGCATGTAATTAATTATAAGCCAAATATTGCTCATTTCTCTACCGAGTCAAAAACCAATCTAAAATAATTATCATAAATAAAGAAGATTCTATACTGCACCTAAATTACTTAATCTGCACCTAAATTTATAAATTAAGCATAATATTTTAAGCAATTTATACTAATGAAGTATTGAATAAAGGTCAATTGAAAAGTCCCCAGCCTACCATTGTAAAACACATTTTTTTTGGCAAAATTAGTTTTTTTTATTCAACATAATTCCCTTCAAGGGTGATACACTGATTATAGCGACCCTCCAACTTTTCGATACCATTTTTGTAGTACGATTTGTCCTTTGCTTCAAAATAGGCCTCAGTTTCGGCAATCACCTCTTCCTTCGACGAAAATTTCTTCCCAGCGAGCATTCTTTTGACATCTGAGAACAGGAAATAGTCGCTGGGGGCCAGGTCTGGAGAATATGGTGGATGAGAAAGCAATTTGAAGCCTAATTCATGGATTTTTGCCATCGTTTTCACTGACTTGTGACACAGTGCATTGTCTTAGGGAAGCAGCACTTTCTTTTTCTTCCAATGCGGCCGTTTTTCGGCGATTTCGTCCTTCAAACGGTCCAATAACGCTATGTAACAGTCGCTGTGAATGATCCTTCTTTTTTCAAGGTAGTCAATGAAAATTATTCCATGCACATCCCAAAATACAGACGCCATAACCTTGCCAGCCGACTGTTGCGTTTCCCCATGCTTTGGAGCGGGTTCATCATGTGCAGTCCACTCGGATGACTGTCGATCGGACTTCGGAGTGAAAGGATGGAGCCATGTTTCATTGATTGTCACATATCGACGCAAAAACTCGGGTTTATTACGCTTGATCATCTTCAAACACTGCTCCGAATCATCAACTCGTCGTTGTTTTGGGTCAAAAGTGAGCTCGCGCCACCCACTTTGCACAGAGCTTTCTCATACCCAAATATTCGTGAATGATATGATGTACACATTCAGTTGATATCTTTAGAGTGTCTGCTATTTCATTCAATTTCAATTTATGGTCATTAAAAATCATTTTGTGGATTTTTTTAATGTTTTCGTCGGTAACAACCTCTTTTGGGCGTCCACTGCGTTCAACGTCTTCGGTGCTCGTTTCACCACGTCTAAACTTAGCATACCAATCCTTGATGGTTGATTTTCCTGGGGCCGTGTTCGGAAACTCGGCATCAAGCCAAGTTTTTGCTTCAACTGTATTTTTTCCCTTCAAAAATCAATCTTTTATCAACATGCGAAATTCCTTTTTATCCATTTTTTTCACAATAAGAAAAGTTGCTTCACTCAAAATGCTATAATTCACAAACTAATGATCCGACAGCTGTCAAATTTATACACGTATCATTTGAGGATTAGAGCTAACTAAAAAACATATGGATTTAATTCTAGTAGCGCCATCTATGTGTCAGGCAGGGGACTTTTCAATTAACCAGTTATTTGTTTTTATAAGAAAGAAAATTTTTGTTTTAAATAAAATGAAATTTTAATGATTTGCTTATTTTTAATTTGGGCAATAAGGATTTAATTGCACAGGCCTTATATGTATTTATTGAGATCCAATCTAAAAAAAATTACTTATTTAGAAAACAATGAATGTCTGTACCTGTTTGCACAATCAATATTCATTGTGTCTAATCTTTCATACATCAATTCAACTGCTTGGGCTAACTAAAGTAAACTAAGGATTCAATGCAAATGTTCCATAATATCAAAAATTACAAACATCAGAATATAATAAATCCTTTCTCTATTGTTTTTCTAATTAGTTCCAGATTACAAAGAAATATTTATTACTTGAAATTTTAAATAACGTGCTTCAAAAAAAAAAAAAAAAAAAAAAAAAAACCAAAAAAAAAAAATAAAAATTTAAAAACAAAAAAAAAAAATTTAAAAAAAAAAAAAAAAAAGAGTGACAATTCATCAATAATACATAATAATAAAATAAAACTCTCATTTGTTCCATAGACAATTTTCACTGTTTATCAAATGAATTGATGTTCATAAATTCTACGTAACAATTTTAAGGATTATCATTGGAGAAGAATAAAATGAATATCTTTGAAATAAGTATTAAACATTGGTGAGATCATAAATGTTGAAGAAAAGTAAGCCTTTTTTTTCTCTTTTGCCTAAATTTTCACAATGTTAAAAAGCAGTTAAATTTGTCTTTAAAATTATAGAAAATGCAATTTTGGATTATTACAGAAAAATACTTATGAAGAATTGACATATATTTTAACACATTGACTGCCAGTCACTAGAGACTAGATTGATAGTTAATGCCTTGATATGGAAGTAGATTGTACGCAAATGCCAACATATTTATTATAGGAAATATAATTAAAATATTTATCAATGAAAAAATAAAATATTAATTTTGAAACCAAGATTACTTATAGCTAGTTTCTAATCATTACTCCCTGCCAACACCAATAAAAATACCCTACATGCAGAGTGCCAAATAATTTGAAGGAGCAAAACTGATAATCTTATTCAAACATTTGTTTCTAAGATTGATCTCTGACAAAAGTTAAAAAATAAATTTTCACTTAAATATTGTCTTTCATATAATTTAGGATTTTAAAGCTTGATATGAAAGAGGAACAATTCTTAAGGGTACACTTATGTATATTTTCCTTTTTCTGCTAGTATTGTGGTAAACAAATTTCAATTTAATGATAGAAGAATATGAAATATAATGAATTATCACAAAGCATCATTACGCCAGAATGAAAAGGATACAACTTGTGGCATAGTACTAGGTTGAAGTTTACATAGTTCCAAAAATAAAGATCCCATACAAATTTCATGAAAATGAACAACAGGAAGTCTAAACATTTCTGACAATATCACCTAACATGGGACAGGGAAAAAAAAAAGCATTTTATACACACATCACAACAAATTTATATATATTATATATTTCTCAGACAGGAGAACCAAACACTAAATGCAGAACAAAATTCGTTTAAAGAAACATTACATTGACGAATTCCATACCTAAATCATATGTGAAGTGTACAGTACCAGAATTAGCATCTTACTTTCCAAAACTTCACATTAGTAAGGGGTAATTTGAGGCTATTTCAACACAAAACGATCAGTAAATACCATTTTTTTTTACATCAGTTTTTAGAAGAATAAATCTTAAACTAATTATAATTCTTCAGTCACTATTGCAATACTATTTATTGTTTAACTTTTAATTATATATTTTCTTTTAAGATGTTTTGTCTCATGTAGATGGTTGTTATCTTTCCCATTTTCAATTTATGTATGAAGCTGGTGGTTGGTCTGTCACAATTACTAAATTTCTTCACATTGTTATATAATCATTTTTTTTTTTTATATATTTATGTATATTTTGTGTTATTAATATTTTTGGTTCTTTCCAATTACATTGTTTTGTTATTTTGGATTTCTATGGGTTTGCTTGGTTGTCTTTTTTTTTTAAAAAAAATATTTATATAATGAATTTGTTTTTATCTCTGTTCAAATATTTCTTTAGTTTTATAACCATTTTTCTAATATATTTTGTTGGTGAGATAGTTAAACCAATAATTCTGGAATAATACAGCCTAACAGTCAAAAGCCTAATACAATATTTAATATATTATACTCCATTCTTTTCCTTTTCTTTCAATTTTGGATTTTTACAATTACTCAATTTATCTTTTCGTGATATTTTGATAGTTATGAATTTAATATTTTGTTTAACTTGCATATTTATTTTTAATCATTTTTCTTTAATTTAACAAAATAACACATTTCATAAAATTCCTTTAATTCTAATTAGATTGACAAGTAAAGAAAAAAAAATTAACTACAAATGGAAGGAATTTTAAAAATAACTGAACAACCTTGCAAGCATATATTAAAATATTTTTTTCAAAATTTTTATTCAAAAAAATTTTCTTTTCATATATCTTGATTCCATTAAATCTTGCATACTTATATTATGATTATCCTAACTAAAATTTTATGTAAAAAAATACAATTACAATTATTTGCACTAATTATTCATCTAATAATATCTTTTCGTGTAAAGGTCATTTTCCCCATTTAAATTTTAATGAACAAATATTTCTTTAATATCTATTTATCATAAATGAAACATTCTTAAAAATTTATACACAATTTAATCTCCTTAAAAATTACTCCTTTTTTTTGTTAATGTAATAAGATTATGTCAAGATCTCATTTGCAAAAATTGACACACATGAACGTTCTATATATAATCAATAGAATTAGTAGAACAATAAAAGCATACCTCTACTATGACATATTCTAATGGAATTTTATGTTTTCCAGGATAACTAAGAAGGATAGCAGCACTGAAAAATTGTAAGATAAGAAACGTTACTTTTTAAGTGAAAATACAAAAACATGAATCTGAAAATACAAAAACTCGAATTTTTGATTTTGTTTTTCACGAAAATACAAAAACATGAAAAACAAAATCAAAAACATGGTCTCCATAATTCCAAAAAAAAAAAAAGTTCAAAATGATTGTGTATACAAGTACAAGCTACAGTGATTTAAGCATACATTTCTTAAAGAGATATACATTTTGCTACTTGATAAAAATAGGTAGTAAAATAGAATACCATTTTTTTCTACTTGTTTGCACTAAAATAGAAATCAAAATTTATCATACCCATTTTTAGGCTAATTCAATCATGATAATTATTATTGGTAGATGATTAATTATGAGGCTTGTTTGAAAAGGAATGCCTCTATTGATATAACTTTTTTTATATATATATATAATGCCATTTTCATAATTTTGATTGCACCTGAAAACTTATTGTGCCCTTTGCGAAATGCACTTGTTTCTTTGCTTTGTTCCCAAGTGTTGTTAGTGAACTGAGAACATAAGATGGCAATTCCCATGAAGAAGAGGTTAAAGCAACGAGGCCTCATCGAGTTTCTGACAGCTGAAGGTTGCAGGCCTATCCAAATTAAACACCAATTGAAAGCTGTTTAAAGTAACTTTCACCTCTTCATAAAGATGAATGAGTATCTTGGAGGGACACTACTTTCATTCAAAAAATTAGGTGAAAACTTGGTGTCAACCATCACTACTGGAGTTCTGTAACAGGTTTGCCCAAATTAATCCTACATTGATACAAGTGTGTGGAATGGGAAGGGGATAGTGCCAAAAAGAGAATAGGCATAGAGGACAAATGTAATTTTACACAAAGCAACTATTGAGTATCACATTAATTCTAAAAATTCATATAACAAAAAAAATTATAATCATGGAGGCATTACTTTTCAATCCAGCCATGTACATAAAGTGTTCTCCAGTGGATTCTATATTTTCAAACAATCAGGAATAAATTCAATAACTTAGTAATGCATCAAAATTTTTTCAAATAATCAAAAGTAAATATTTACATTGTTTTGAGTATACATTAAAAAGTTTAACAAAAATATGAAATGCTTAAATAAATTTTATTTCATGTCCAAGATAATGGGCTTTAAGCAATGGATCTCAACAAGTAAAGACAATCTTATTTTTCAAAATTACCTACCATACCAATTGAGAACTTTAAAACCAAATAATGTTTAGCAAGCAATTGTCTCTATTACTATTTTATTGAAACCTATGACCCTTTACTAAGATCATAAACTAGTAGCTGCCTTCTGCCCCATTGATATAAAAGTTTACAATATTATGCTAAATTTGCTAATAATATAAGAAAGAAAAGTAAAGACATAGCATCACAAGTATTTTAGTACCATTCTTTTCGGTTCAAATACTGTTGCTGAAGAATGCGCCTTATTTGTTCTTCAATTAAAAATCGTTCTATGGAATGAGCACCAGGTAGAACAGGACCCTAAAATAAGAGTGAAAAATAAAATTCTGCATAAATTTCCTAAAAACTGAAAAACATATATCATTACAAAATAATAAGAAAATAAGTCAAATAAAAGCCTATTTTCACTCTTATAGAGAATACATTTGCCAAACTCTAATCTTGGAGAATTTCCCATAAGGAATTATTTAGAGCAGAATGTCCAACAAAGACTTTGTGGGTCACTTTGGAATGCATTTTGATCTGTTGTGCTGCATTATGTGTGTGTGCATGAAAGTGTATGATGAGTTCGATTTATCTCCTTTATTTTAATTTTGCTCTTTTGATGCCTATTTAAATTCTCACGTTGAAAACTACTATTACTTTCACCTCATAAGTTCCAGGAAGTGACCAATCTTCCTGAGCCCCATTAGAGAAATCAAAAACATTCTGCAATAAATTAAGGGAAATTATATTTTATTTAACTAAATGTATTTGTACAAAATATAATTTTAAAACCCGCCCTGAAGTTGCAACACAAAGCTTGGTGCTAAATTATTATCAATCAAAAGACATCAAACAGTCAGTCAGTCTGTCTGGAGCCAAACATTTCCAGGGCAAATGTAACAGGCTTGCTGCTGACCAACTGGCTGCTGTTTCATATGATACGCACATCGCATTCAATTTCCGCTTCTAGTAATGCACACACATGCTCTTCAATGGGTTTACTGGTTAGGTATACATTGTACATCACCCACTTACACAATGCATGGGTTGCATGCTTTTCAAAATAAGTTCAACTTTTTTGTAATTGTTTTTGAACAAGAATATAGAAGAAAAATTGTGAAGATAGTTGAGTAAAGGTAATGGATTCAAATAATTCTAAGATATTCCTTGGTATAAATAGAAATAAGATGTGATACATTCAACTTATAGTGAAATGTTCTGTTATGTGCAATGAAAGTGTCAGTTTTTATTCAAATGACCCAGTTCCATAGGCCGCAGGTTAAAACTGGAGGTCATATGCAGCCTACAGGTAGGCTAGGCTTGTTTAGAGCAAAGGCATAAAAAGCTTTTCTTAAAATTTGCGACTGCATTTCATTAGAATCCCCTTATTACAATTGAAATTAATAATTGGTAATTATTTTTAAGACAATAAGATGAGAAAAGTTAAAAAAAAAAAAAAAAACTATTTGGTGAGATATTTCCAAAAATAATAACTATCAATGTCATTAATCAGAAACAAACATTAACAATTTGTCAGAAGTTCCTGTAAAACTATAATTTGCAAAGAAATATATATATATGCTGATTTATTTTTCTTACAAAATGATACTTTTAATAATTAAAACTTTTTTTTTAAAAAAAAAAATTTTTAACTTTTCAGCACAGAATATATAGTACTTTAATAATTGCACACAAGGACAAAATTACATGATACTTGTGCATTATTATAACTATGCTGAAGGAAGCCATTAAAATTGCAGTGTGCCCCAAAATCTGACAGGCAAATTTCATAGCAACCTTACACAAGATTTTTTTAGTTTTTATTTCAGCAAACAGAATCACCATTTTCATCAAAGTTTATTCCTCATATTTTGATACATTTTTTATTTCCTTTCCACTAACTTTTTTTTTTTTACATCATAATCCGAATTACTAAAAATGAGGAAATGAGAATTTGAAATGGATCAAAAAAGTAAAAGTGCGTAATCTAATTTGATTTTCTATTAACGATTCAAGCATGCAACTGTCAATCATTTACAAACCAGGATACTAGAGTTCACACACAACACTATAAAAGAATGTAGAGGTAAGCAAAAAGATACCATTAAAAGTACATAGCGTGATACTTTCTAAATTCATATCAAGCTGAATTTATATGCAGAGATTTAAAAAAAAAAAATTTAGCTAACAGTTGCTTTTTGAATCTATTCTTAATTCTATTTCTATAATATTTTTAGTGGAGAAGAAATAAAATTGTAAAATAATTAAAACTCCAACTAAATGCATACAAACAAGAAGAATGAAATAAATAACTTATTGCTTAGTAAATCCTCATTCTTCTCTAGTAAAAAGGTCATCTCCAAAGTTATTGTAATATTATAAAAATACTAATTTCATCAATTATCAGATAAAACATTTAAATAAGAAAAACAAACTGAGTTCATTATTAAAAATTACCATTGAAAAAGGCGTTATTTCCAAGCTTAATATAGTCCAGAAACAGTAGCAAAGTTAACTACTTTATTTATCAGTAAAGAGAACAATTTTGGAATATTCATTTAATATCTCCATTTTATTTCATAATAATATATATTGCGAATTTTAGATATTCTGACACATTTCAAAATTACTTCACTACAGAGGTACATATACACTCTATAACGGGAAAAAAAAAAAAAAAAAACGATGCACCAAGAAGGAATAGCCCGATTGTAATGAAATTTCATATGCAAAGACATTTGGACCAAACATGTAAATAATTAAAATTTGGTATCCGATGAATGAATAGCGGGAGCTACAGCACATCTGAACTGCACACTCAGCAGGTGTATTTAAGAAGCAATTCTCAATCTGATAGTCAAATTTCCTGTTGCATTGCAGTTTAGGATACCTTTCAACGAATAAAAAAAGGCCTTGCCGCAGGATTCGAGCTCATTACGAGCAACTGTCAAAGTTTGACAGAGGTCATATCATTGGATTGAAAGAGGCAGGTTGGGCAAATCGAAAAATCACTTAACATATGGATCGAACCGATGCGGCAATTATAAGATGCTGGCAAGAATGGAGGGAACAATGGCAGATTTCAGCATCATGATGGTAGCAGTCGAACAAGGGTCATAACAGATCGGGAGGACAGAGTCATTGTCAGATCAGCTGTCACGGTGCCTGATTCATCGTTATCAACCATCAGATCTGCACACAAGTGTCCACTTTGACCATTCACAAACGGCTGATAAGAGTGAAATCTTCGCTCGTACCGATCGCTACGCCACCTGCCACTCACGCCTGCACACTGTCGAGCAAGATTACAGTGGTGTTTGGCTCGGTCAGGTTGGAAATGATGCTGACTGGGAACATGTAGTGTTTAGCAAAGAATTCCACTTCCAACTGTGTCCTGACAATTATAGAAGACATGTCTGGAGATGCCCAGGGCAGCATGCTGATCCTGGTTTCACTATTGCGCACCACATAGGCCCTCCACCAGGAATTATGGTCTGGGGTGTCATTTCCCTTGATAGCCGGATACCTTCGGTCCTCATTAGAGGCATACTTACAACATAGCAGTACATTGATATACTGAAACCTGTTTTGCTACCCTTCCTTTTGCAGTACCCTGTTCTTTTTTTTTTTTCAGCAAGATAATGCTAGACCACATATGGCAAATGTTGCTATGAACTGTCTTACAGTTTGTCAAACACTTCCTTGGCCAGCCAGATTTGTCTCCAATTGAGCATGTCTGTGATATGATGGGAAGGCGACTGCATCTACCAGGGAAGGTTGATGACCGGCAATTGGAGAAAATTTGGCAAGAAATACCGCAGGAGACCATTGGGGAGCTTTATCACTCTATGCCACACCATGAGGTAGCTTGCTTCCAGGCTAGAGGTGGGCAACACCTTATTGAGCTCATTACTTTGTAACTCTGAAATAAATCATTCAATTTTTCTGAAATTTTAATCATTTTCTCTTCTGCACATAATTTTCCTATCCACCAATTTTTGTCTCCATCGGATAACTCCTTCTTGGTGCGTCGTTTTTTTATTTATAGTGTAGTTATCATCAATTATGAAAATCTGCATGTGATATGGGAACAAAGGATTTTTTGGTTTCAGTGTACTTTAATAAAAAAAAAAAAAAATCCATAAATTCTGCAAACCAGACATTTATGTAGGGTAGTATAGTCATTTTGGTATTCCGATTTCCATAAATATTTTACTTCACATGACTAGTAACATAAACATTGTGGTTCAAAAGTATAACACATTTCAACTACCACCTTCATCAATATTTGAATAAAATCTATCAATAATTTTGATTATCATACAAAAAAAAATTCTAAGATACAATTGATTGACAATGAATACTGTACTTAGAAGCATCAGCAGGGCTATGGGAGACAAATCTCGTAATTCTGAGCCTCAGTTAAGTGACAAGTACAACACCTACATGGACAACTCCCTCTCCAAAACTTGCACGCCACGCTTACAGGAGAACTTGGAGCTTCAACAGATTTAATGATCATTATTCCCACTACATGTTTGATTTTTAGTGGAAATAGAACTCGATGGAAACAACACACAAGCTAAAATAAAATCTTTCTTAAAGAATTCAAATTAGGCCTCTTCTTTTCATAAACATTAACAATAAAGCAACTAACTTTAATTTTAATATAAATTGCTTTTCATTACAATAAATGAAAAAAAATCACATTGAAAAAATTACTGCATTTTAAAGCTTGGCCAGTAGATTTTATTCATGCAAAGGCCATATCAGGCAAACCAGTAGCAAACATTCCTTATTTAATGAAAACTTGTGATTCGTAATCTATTTTAGCTCTGTAAATGTACGAAATGAAGAAAACAGAGAATGAAATTATAAGGAGAAGGGTTGAAAACAGAAAAAGACTGCTAAGGCACCACAAAGTTATGTCATCTGTGTTTATCTGGATAATAAAATCAACAAAATAAAAGAAAGATCAACCGGGCGCTCCAGTGTTGAATCATATACTTGTCTACAGAAAACAAGCCCATGAGGAACCACATTCAAATGAAAAATAATTCAACATGCTAACTTTTTTTAAAATCACAAAACTCATATTCCTGCTAAATATAATTCTAAATCACAATAATAATATAACCAAATTCTGTATGCTCCCCCCTTCCTAATTTAAAAACTGCTTATAAATATGAAACTTTCAACATAAAGAGCAAAATGTGACAGAAATCTTTATCCTCAAATTATGTTTGTGATTCAGATGCATAATTTAGCACCAGAGCTTTTAGTAACTGAGCTCTCGGTTTTGAATCATAAATGACAAGGACCACATTCCAACTGGTATTTCACAAACCAAACTTTAACGACACACTATACCGTACAAAGTTTTTTAGGTCACTTAAATTTCACGTATAAAAGACACATCATTTTGAATAACTCTTTGATAGAATAAAGGCACAATCTTACAATATGTTCATTTTTATAGAAGATTTTTTTTCATTGAAATTTCAAACTAATGAACAATATCTAAATAAATAAGTACATATCTTAGGGGTTTCTTTAAAAAAAAAAAAAAAAAGGTTTTTTTTTATTATTCCTTTAGCAATATTTCTTTTGAACATTTAAAATCATAACTACACAACTTAACTAAAAATTAAAAAAAAAAAAAAAAAAAAAAAAGTACAATGACTAATTTCATACATTTGAATTTCACTTGTTTGCATTTCTATAAACATTCATCACCATATAAAACTCAGCCAATCATGTGTTCATCTACAATACAGAGCAATGCCAACTCACCTCTGGGCAGTCAGTGTAGTCAAAAAGCCTAAATACAACAGAAGGGAAAGGATAAGAGCAACCATCTTGATGAGGGGGTACAACCATGGATGGGATGCCATGTTGCAGGGCCTCACACAAAATACCATCAAATGCAAGATAAGGTCTCAGGATGTGATGCTCCACCCACTTGTCAGAGCGTAATTTATTGATCTGGGCCCATAGGCAGTCTAGGTACTGCATAAGGATACAACAAACACAAACTTCAAATAATGAAAAATATTAATATTATCAAAATATAGAGATTTTACACACATGGCATATAAATTTAAAATATTTTTGCTCTCAGAAGGATTAAACAGTTAGAAATATTTAATTTCTTATGCTTACCTATTTACATAAAATGTTCATTATATATATATATGATGTTTTTTTTTTATATATATCAATTACATTATAAACACATTTATATTAAAATGTATAACTTCCAAACTTCACAGCAAAATTTCATATTTACATGTTAAAAAAGATAGTGTTTATCCAAGTCCTTATTTCCCATTTTACAAAAATTTGATAAAATTAGAAGTATAAAGGATGTATCAAAATCATATTATTCAAGAAGAGAAAAATAAAAGATATGAAATAGATTTTTTTAAAGTTCATTTCAAAAAGATATTGTAAAAAATGCAAACACTTTATGATGTGTTTCACTTAAAGTCAATTGCTCAGATCTATAAAAAAATTGTATAATATCCCCCCCCCTTAGTTTTAAGAAACATATAAGTAAAATTAAAATATTCTTAAACTGAGATCAATAACATGTTTTAAACAATGAATTTTATATCATGTATGCAGCAATAAATAGTTGATTCAGATAGAGATATATATAATTATAATAATTAACAGATAGTGATAAATGCATTTGTTTTTGAAGAATCCAATATCACTTTTTAAAAGAAAGAAAACTACTAAATCTTTTAGAAAATAGTTTCTTTTAAAAAAAAATCATATACCTCTTCTTGCACATGAGGTATATTGCTTTGCCAAACCTTCAATGATGGTAAATGCACTTTGTGCCGCTTACTAAAATAAATATGAATAAAGTATAAATAAAACATATAACTTTGATAATTTGCAAGGAAAAACAAATATCAGCAAAAATACCTAATATAATCATCAATCATCCTCAGTAAATGATCCAATTCATTATCCTTTTTTTCATATAATTCTCGACCAACCTACAAAGAGAATTTGAAAGAAAAATTAGGTCTAATAATATTGAGATATGTTTATACTAACTTTATAATTGCATCCTATGACAAACATTGAATAAAGAATATTTGTAAAATTAATATAACACAGATTTTTTTTTTCAATCAAAAACCGAATAAGAAATTCTAACTCAACTAGTTCTCTTATTCTTGCAAGCATTTAAAAAACCATTCATTTTCATAAAATTTGAATTTCTCCCTTTTATTTTAGAGTTAAAAACTGAATAAACAGATATTATGGGTTAATATTTTTAAAATTATTATATTTAGTATAGTATTATTTAGTATGTATTACAAATTAGAAAAGAATTGAATAGAAACAAACATTAAGTCAATATATATTTTCAAAATTTTATAGGGTACTATTGGTTTCATAACATTCCTAAAAATTTACAAAATCAATGTCAAAAACAATACAGATAAATAATTACTTATAAGAAAATGCTGCTTACCCAAGGTAGAGCACACAATACGGTAAAAACATAAAAATCAGCTCGAACCTAAAAATAAAAAGAGAGAGAAAACATAATTTTCAAAAAATATATACATATATATTTTACTCTTATAACTTATTAAAACAAAAAGGTATTGAACAGTGTTTTTTTGTGTATATATATATATATAAACTATGCTAAAAAGAATAAAATATTAGATTTGATAAAAGCTAATGCATTTTTATTGTATATATATATACAATAAAAATGCATTAGCTTTTATCAAATCTCTATCTCTTCATTTCAGGAAAAAGGCTTCAAAAATATGTTATAAAAGATGTAAATAAACTATCACAGCAAACAATTTGTTTACCGAAACCATTTCAAGTAAAGATTACTTATTCTGCAATTGCATCTACCCAAAACTTTATGAAATGATTTTTAGGAGTATCTATTTTACTGAAAATGATTCATTTCATTCTGGATATTGTCAAATTTTTAATTGTTATCCTTTCCCTATTCAATAATATAATGTTAAAATAACTAAGCTTAATATCAAATTTATTCAAGAATTTCCTGACTGACAAAAGGTGTAACTTGAAACATGTTCAATTCTACTACAGAATTAAATTATGTAAAGATTTATATTAAAAAATACAAAGAAATGACAATATATATGAATATCAAAATCATTTGGACCTAAAAAGGTAGTCAAATAATAATAATAAAAAAAAAATTGAAGGGATCTTGAGATTAAAGTGGGGAGGTTTCAAGAAGCTCCTAAAATTCTTATATTCTTAATTGCATGTAAAATAAATTTAAAATTTTTTTGAATGAATTTTATTTTAATTCAATAAAAACTTTAAGAGATAACTTTCATTTTTTATTTATATATATTTGAAAATTAAATTCATCACTTGGTGTAAGCAGACATGAATGGTGGCTTAAAAATTTTCTACTTTATATAGTAGAAGCAGCATAACTGCAAGTTAACAACTAAAGAGATAGGAATGTCCAGAATAAGATGTACTATATATACATTCACTGTATTTACATGTATGACTAAAGAAAGCACAAGATCCCATGTAATCAAAATTACATGTAAAAAGAATCTATAATCAATCTAATTATTATTTGTGGATTAATAATTTTTTTTTTCTTGAAAAAGCAAAACAAAATCTTGGGTTGTATCTTACTACAAAGATTAGTGGAAAAGCTGTCTTAATTAGATGTTACTCAACATGTCCCAAGATGATCTTATAATGAATGACTTTATTGAATTTCCAGGTGTATTGCATTCTAATTAAACGAAATTTTTAATAATGACAAGGATAGTTTCAAGCATTGAAATTTAGTTTTTTAAATTGTATACATCTTCAGTAACAATAGAACAGGTCTGGATGAAAAAATGACTAAAATTAGTAAAATGATACAACATGCAGTCACCTTAAAAATTTTAAGGCCATAATTTTTTTTATTCAACTCAACGTATAGTCGGAGAAGGAGAAAAATGCTCTGTATGCAAATCATATAATGCTAGATGCAGAGAGTTCAAGATTTTGATTTGTCAGAAGAGCACAGCTGTTAAGTCTAAATAAGCATATATGAGGGTACCAGAAAATTTTACATCCACATATTACTTTTTATCTGGAAATTGATTTAGGTAAGCTGTGGAGAGAGTTAAGATGTCTTACAGGTGGTTTCATAAAATGAAAAAGATAATCTGGGTAAAAACGCTTTTTCCCTTCAGATACAAGTAAAAGAAATAAAACAATGATGATTAAGTCAAATTAGGAATGCGTGATTGACTTCACAGATTCAGATGAAATTTCAAAAAATTTAAAAACATAATATACTTGAAAAGCCTTTTTTTCCCTTCAGAAATTCAGAATACCTGAGGAATTCCAGTCTCGCCACTAACATCTGCCAATGTTTGAAGGAAGTTGACCATGGAGCCTGCAGAAATGACATGACAGTTAACCAAATCTGCCAAGAATCTCACCTGCGGGGGAAAAAATGCTTGGAATTAAATGCTGTATAAAACTGCTCAAAATAGACAAACATGAAAAGAGATAGGTACTAACTGTAACACGAGCTTCTTCAAATTTTCTTGTTTTCAGAGATTCTCTAAGACTTTTCACGAGCAATTCTACGAACTGAAAGGGAAATAGGTATATTACAAATGGAAAGAAAGGAATAAAGATAATTAATTTTGATCATACTTTTCAATAAAAACGTACTACATAAAGAATCTATCTCAAAATAACTTATCAGTAATTATAGTTTATGTTTAGATAAAATCAATCATATATTTTTTTTAAAATAAAAAAGTGCTTTTTATAACATCAAACTCGGAATAAATTTATTGCCTTTCCATAAATATTATATATACACAATTAGCTACAAAATTGTAAAAAACAATATGTTATTGTTTAACATTTTCTGCAAACTGGCAATGAGCCAATGAATAGAAAGCAATTTATGGTTTGAAAAATCATTACAGACTAGTCAATAAATACAAAACACATAAAAGAGAAACATCATACAAGACTTACTTCACCACCGAAATTATAATTTCTAACATTTAAAAGGCCCACTAATGTAGTGTATATTGTTGTCTTTTCAGGCAGTCGTGTAACACTGAAAATAATAATTCATAAAAACATTTATCAAAATGATATTCAATAAGTAAAACAATTCAATTCAGTACAGAATTGAGAAAAAGTATCAAAGAAACAGCTAGTCACAAAAGACAGATCTCACATTCTTGAATAATTAGGTATTTTTTTACTGCATTTAACAGTTAAGATTTTTATTCATATGTATCATATTGGCACTGTTAAAACTCTGGAATTAAAAATGAATATGAAGAAAACATTAGCATAGCTTGACAATTTTTTATCATAATGAAAAAATGGCATTCCATTGGAGAACATATATCTGATGTAAGAATGGCAATAGAAACAAAAGATACAGATTATAATCAATAAAAATAAATATATTTTTAAAACAACTTTTGATATTTTTTTAATTGCTGTCCTTTTTTTTTATTATTATTATTTTTCTACTTTTGTAAACATTTTAAAGAATCGATACCTTAAAGAAAATGGATGATTGTATGAATTTTTTAATAACAGAAGGGTCAGTAACTTTTTTTAAAATTAAATGAGAAGATGTCATTTTGAGGATAATAAGGAAAATTAAATAATATATAATGCATTTATAAAGAGACATAATTACCATTCTCCAAGAATTCTCATAATTTTTGCTTTATAACTAGGCAAATCTGCTTCTAACACACCAGCTAAGCCTTCGAGATTACTCTCTAATGAAGATGTACTCTGTAAATAAAAAAATTTGTTAGTTTCATTCAGGCAAAATAAATTCTTAATTAATATATATATATATAAAATGCAAAACAGCAGGATTTGAGCACACCATAAAAATGAAAGATATATAAAAATACACAAAAAGAAAACTTTGTGTGTGTCTTAATGAAAATTCAATGGTCATTCACTGCTTCCAAAAATATCTCTATAAACAAGATTACAACTTAATTCAACTTATTCTACTTTTTAAAAAAATATTTTGTTTCCTTTCAGTTTTATCAACAAGATTCTCAAACAACGAAAATGAAACCTAAGCGGAGAATTTTGTAGTCATTTACCTAACAGGTCAATTGAAAAGTCCCCGGCCTGACACATAGATGGCGCTACTAAAATTAAATCCATATGTTTTTTTAGTTAGTCCTAACGCTCAAAAGATGCGTGTATAAATTTGAAAGCTGTGGGATCATTAGTTTGTGAATTATAGCATTTTGAGTGAAGCAACTTTTGTTATTGTGAAAAAAATGGATAAAAAGGAATTTCGCGTCTGTATTTTGGGATGCGCATGGAATAATTTTCATTGACTACCTTGAAAAAGAAAGGACCATCAACAGCGACTATTACATAGCGTTATTGGACCGTTGGAAGGACGAAATCGCCGAAAAATGGCCGCATTTGAAGAAAAAGAAAGTGCTGCTTCCCCAAGACAATGCACCGTGTCACAAGTCAGTGAAAACGATGGCAAAAATCCATGAATTGGGCTTCAAATTGCTTCCTCATCCACCGTATTCTGGCCCCCAGCGACTATTTCCTGTTCTCGGATCTCAAAAAAATGCTCGCGGGGAAGAAATTTTCGTCGAATGAAGAGGTGATCGCCGAAACTGAGGTCTATTTTGAAGCAAAGGACAAATCGTACAAAAATGGTATCGAAAGGTTGGAGGGTCGCTATAATCAGTGCATCACCCTTGAAGGGAATTATGTTGAATAAAAAAAAAAACTAATTTTGCCAAAAAAATGTGTTTTACTATAGTAGGCCGGGGACTTTTCAATTGACCCGTTAACTTTCCTATAGCACCATGTAAGGGCTGTGAAGTACAATGCATTTAATGAACAACAGCTCTCATTATTCTGCATGAGAGCTTGAATTAGAATTCAAACCAGCAGCCCAACTTGAACATTCTTATTCACATGATGATGACCAACATGACCAAATACAATAATTAATATTTTGGATGAGAGTATAGCCAAGATAAAATATAAGATATCTAGACTATACACAAAAAAAAAAAAGAAAAAAAAGAGGCTCACTAAAATTTGAGAAATTAATTTACTAAATGAATCATCAGTAATATTTCATCTAATGGAATGGGCATCATTCTTAGGAGCTGATTAAAGTTTTTTCAAAATTTTCATTCATGAATTGGGGATATATATACATATATAACTGTTTACAAATAATATTTATTCACTACAAACACTATGCGAATTACATAAAAGCTACTAATCAACAATGCTCTGATTTGTATTTCATTACATATTATTTTTACATTATATTAAAAAAAGCAGGGTTTTTTTATAAATTTTTTATGTGTACACATTTAATGACTTTTAGATTTAACACTACCTTGTCTCCCACTCGAACAATAAGAGATTCCAATCTGTCCTCAATTTCTTTAGGTTCTGCACTATAACGTCTCCTTTTTCTTGAATAACCCTCTGCAAACAAATAAACACAAAAATTAACAAAAACATATAGAGGACATTATATTTTACATCTTACTCGCATATCCCAACATAATATTTTTAATTAGTAGAAATCATTCCATTGGATAGGTTTATTCAGTATAGTAGAAATCATTCCATTGGATAGGTTTATTCAGTATAGTAGAAATCATATCACAGTTACAAACTTAATAACTTTTATAAATATGTATCTTGCAAAACATTTATAGTAAAAAAAATTTCATATACAGATTTTTCTGAATTGTTCATTAAATTATTAACACAAAAGTTTTATTAACTTTAATTCTATAATTTTTAATACGATTTCAAATGGAGCTCTGAAAGAAGTCAAGGCACATATAACGGGATGGGGGGGGGACAAAGTTGTTTAATAATGCACACACAGGAAAAAGGGGAATGGATTTCATTTATTCAATACCATTTTTTCAATCAGGAAATAACAATAATTAAATAAGACAAGTAAACATTTCAAGAAAAGACATGGCAGTGTACCCCATAAATTTTATCAAAAATGATAAATTTTATTTAAAATGAGAACTCAACATTTAATATTTTCTTCAAGTTTGATTATATTAAAGGGTATATTTCAAATATATGATAACCAACTTATTTCTCTAATAGTCCCATGATTAAATTTAAATTACTGGTAAAAGTATCAATTTAATAATCATTTTTAGTATCTTAGCATATTACCTATAAGAAATGTTGCATTAAGGTGGAAAATAAAAAAAAATTAAAAACAAAAAACATATATATTTGAAATCAAACACATAGATCTGGCCCAAGAGCCGGACAAACTCTCTGTTAGTCTATGCCTCGGTGAGGAGCAAAAATGTCAAAACAAAATGAGAAAAAAAAATCACAACAGAATTTGAATTAATTTGAAAATTCCTGAAAAAATTGTGAAAACAATAAAACAATCTAATTTAATGTATAAATGACCATAAAATTTTCAAGGCACTACTCCAGTAATAAATACATCAAGCAACAAATGCTAAATAAAAATTACAAAATATTCAGAGTAGGTAAAAACTTAGCTAAGTATTTTTTGAAAAATTGGTCATTTAAATCTTAAAAATGAGGGCCTAAGATTACAAAACATATGTTTGGAGTACAGTAGTGAGTGAAAGTGAAGTTTATTGGTGCAAGAGCCAGATGTGGCTATACTGTGCCAAACAAGATGAAACTGTGGTCTAGACATGTGAAAAAAATTGAAAAAGATAAAAAATTGGTTGAAAAGGAGGGTTGAAAATAGGAAAGGATCACTAGGGTATTTCAGGGGCATGACATCTGTGTTTACCAAAGACAGTAAACCCCAAGGAAAAGATTACTTGGATGTCTCTGGGTTTGAAGTACAGGAAGGCAATATCTTAAGCGACCAGATCAAAATAAAGGACAAATCTTGCCAAGCAGAATTTATTGGTGACAACACATAGTAATCACATATTCTATTTGGCATTGGTATCATTTTTGGTGACTTTAATACTTGCGGTGGCAAAATGGGAAAGTACCAAATCAACCAAACTTTTCGGTTACATTATTTTATTAATACTGATACTAATGTATAAGAATGTTTGCATATATGTGAATCAGAAGAGTTGTGTAAGGTTGGCACAGATTTTTAAAAAATTGCTGCCAGAATTTCATAAAAAATAAAGCTTGCATATATCAAATTCTCTTATCTGAATTTAACATGTTTGATTAAGGGTGCTTCATTTAAAAAAAAAATACAAGAGGCAGATTTCAGTACATTTTTTTTTTAAATTTTAATTTTGAAAATATAAAAAATAACAAAGTTAAATCATTTTATCGATTTCTCTGATTCCATTCTGTTATGATCCCCAAAAATATCTAATGAAAGTAACAAACATCTAATTTCCCAATTTAACATTTTATATGTAAGAATGCTATTATAGATGAAAAATAAGACTTTAGATTTGAATGATCGCAGCAAAGATACTTGGTCCTTTTCTTTGTATTACACCACTACACTTTTCCAACAAACTTCATTTTATTTAGATGTAAAATAAAAAAAAAGAGGAATGAATTTCATCTACTACAACAAAATTCCAGTCCTTCAAGTTACATCCATTATCAATAACATCAAACAATATCTTTCCTCCTACTAAAGATTACCTTTCTTCTAACAATGTCATTCATATGAGAAAACATATCAAAATTTTAAGAAAAAAATTAACATTGAATTCAGAGGTTCACCTAATTTTCTCTATAAGCAAAAGTTTTAAACTGACTGCAGAAGCAAGTGCAAAAAAACCATTACTGATTTGCTGATAAAAAATGTTACATATTCTGACACAGTGTAATTACCTTTAAACTGATGACATAAACAATGAATTGATATAGGAAAATAAATTTTAGGATTACAACATGCAATGGCAATGCTTAACCAGGGAGATGTAAGTTGCTGTATTTGGCAATTATCCAAAAACAATTTCTTTACTCTCCAATAACATGGGATAAACAGCATTCCAATCTAAAGACCATATGCACTTTTTTTGGAATGCTATAATAATAGTTCCATAGGGGTACAATTTTTTACTTTTGGAAAGAGTGGTTCAAAGACTAAATCCAGGAATAGGATAGTTTTTAGAATACACATCAAAAGTAAGTATCCAACCAACATAAATTCACTCATTAAGGTAGAATTCATGAACAAAAATTAGTTTAAAAAAGATTGACATTTAGAGAAAAAATTACGTATGTAACAGTAAAAATGCTTTGCAACTATCCAAATAAAATTCCTATTGGTTATGAGCACAATTATGTTTTACAAATTTGAATAAATCCACTTATGCTCTATATAATTTTATAAATACCAACCATCATCGTCATCATCGTAATTCCTTCGACGACTCGACATGTTCTAATACTGTTTACTTGAATTCGCACACGGAGACTCTCAACCGGTAGAACGATTATTACAGGAAAGAGGAATAAAGTAGAGCGGATGTAAAATGCGTATTTCTTAATGGCAACAATGATTGCTGGTAAATTTCTGGCTTTTTTTTTTTTGGAAGATCACACATAAGCCATTAGGCTTGTTACTGAGCTAATAGAAATTACAGTATTCGCAGTGTGATGTTGCACTGCTACTAAAGTACTAGTTTCCATATATGTGATAAAGGAAATAGGAACGAAGAAGTGTGGTCAAATAAAGCAGTTTAGAAATGGCAACATTCAATCTTTCAATTTTTAAAAGGTTGCATCCTTCATCATCAATCAATCAATCTTTTAAATTCAACCAAACCTGAATACTTTTTTTCATGTTATTTAAATTTCAGTTGCATTCGAATGAAAAAGGTATCGATAAGACTGCTGAATTTTTAATTTGAAGTGAGTCAATTGGAAAATTAATTTTTTTTAAATTTTTGCTAATGACTGATGTCTTAAGAGCTAAAATGTTTTTGTCTTTCGCACACATGTTGTCTAATGTGAAGTCGAGGGAGAAAGGCATATGAAAATTGTTTAATAACAAAAAGTGTATTATGAAACTTTCCAAAATATAAGTGAAGGGTCTAGAGAAATAAAATTTTACTTATTTTTTGAGAATTATTTTTTAAATATTTGCTGGTATTTACAACACATTATTTGGAATTGTTGCATTATTAATTTGTAAATCAAGATAATAAATGGGGAATTTATCATGCTATGAAGTACTTAAAGAAAATCAAATTCATCATATATTATCCTGTTGGTGTACTGATTGTAATTTTTCATAAAATTAGCACTTGTGTTCACAATTGGGTAGATACACAAATTTTACATAAACGAAGTAATATTCTATTTCACATATTCAGTATTTTCACATTTGTTGGGTATAGTTACTTTGGAAAAAATTAAAACAAACTTGTCTGTAATTTTGTTTTGATACTATTTTTTTTATTTTTACATGATATTGATTGTGACTGCTTTAAGTATTTATTTGTTAGAACTAATGACAGCATAATATGAAAGTGAAGAATAAATTTTTGCATTTTCAGTTGTGCTGAATTTCATTTCTAGAATTGAAATTGCAATGAAAATGTTTATCTTTATTTAGTAGTTCTGTAGTTTATGTAATTTTGTACACTGATTACTTTCCAGAAAAGTTATGGATAGAGTAACCTAAAAATTCTGTAAAACTGAAAGCATTGTGATTTATTTACATTCCTTAAAAAAACATTGTTCTTGTTGAGTGTTAAAGTTGGGAATAGGGTGTCCTGTAGGGGATCGGCAACTTTTGGGAACGATAATGATTTAAGCGTGGTGATTTAGATTATATTAACCCTAAGCATACTCAATGCTTAAGTCATGCACGTTTGGTGACCTATCTAGGAAGTCGCCTAGGGGACACCCTATTCCCGATATTAACCATGTAGAGTTCAGTAATCCAATTGATTAATAATAAATTTGATACATCCCAGTGTTATCTTATTAATAATTGGAAGAATGTATTTTAGTATATATCGATGACATATCTCAAAATGTAAAGTTCCTGTCCCTTCCACGTGCAATTTGGTATACTGAAACTATTTCTTAAGTTATTTAAAATTCAATGTTTATACGACCTCTAAAAAAGATTATTGCTCTACTATGCATATATAGTTCAAGTGTATATTATTTCACACAGTCTGTTCAGTTTTGATAATTTATTATTCTATTAAGTTTTTTGGAGATTATTATAGTTATTCATTTGATTGTTCTCTGTTGCAGGATTATGATTATTTTTTGAATGAATCGTTGCAAAAAAATTTTCTTTTCCAAAGCAAATTTTACCTTTTACAATCCAGTTGTGGCTGAGGTTGCTTAATGGTCATGGTTACAGACTTACAGTTGGCGTTTCGTTGATCCTTGGGTTCGAGCCCTGATACCACTATAAATCCACTGTCTGAGTAGTGGGGCTGATGCACATTAAATATTTCAAGGTTCCAAGTCCTTCCATTGGCATGGAGTGGAAATTTGGAGAGGGAGATTCCAGCTCAGATGTTGTCCTTGTCACTTGACCGAGGCTCAAAATTGCAAGGTCTATTGCCAATAGCCCACTCTCGAGTTGCTTCCCTGTACAGTGTTAATAAGCAGTCACTTAACTCAATTTATGTGTTCTGTCTCGAGATTGTTGTTACAGTTGGTTTCATTAAGGCTAAGCTATCTTATTTTTTAGACTTAATGTTTAATTTTCAGTGGAAGGCTGCAGGATTTATTTCATTTACTCACTTATTTAATCACTCACTTACTTAATGAAATGTTTATTGTGGTAATTTTATGATTCCTAAACTAAATAAGTTTGATTTATCTGCTTTAGATGGCCTTTTTTATTTTAGTTAAATGTCAATGTTGCAAGCTCTTATTCATCTTAAAGGTGCCCAAGATATAATATACACATTATTTATGACAGTTCTTGTGAACTGTATTGTTCTTAATGCGTGGTAGTGGTATTATGATTCCCAAGCTAAATTTGTTAGTATATTATTAAGATATGTAATTTATGAGTTGTGACAGTATTTATGTCAGAGAAAGGAGGGCTTACTCAGCTTTCGATTTGTCTTTGACTATGACTGTCATACGGAACTTGCACAATTTCTAGGCATGCAGGAGTGGTAAAACTTTTTCAGTATTGCATACTTATCATTAGGGGGGACTATATTTAAGGTCTTGATGTCAGTATGCAAGATCTAAGATATAACAAGGTAATGAGTGGTGATACTTCGGTGTTGGTGACTTTCATCAAGCACTGCCTGCTATTTCACATAGAACTAGTTCTGATAAAATATCTGCATGCATTACGTCTTTTTTGTTTGAATAGACACACAAAGATATCAGTTAAGAACAAATATGTAGATTTCTTTGTGAAGTGATTCCTCTTCTCAACAGTTTGTTGAGAACCTTCATCAACTATGAAATGTATTCTTCATGCCTCTTAGAAAGATAGCCCTAAATGTATGAAAAATATTGGAAGAATTCTTAATACCTAGATAGAATTGCAACAAACTATTTTTCCAGAGTTTTATCAGTATCATGCATCTCAAAGGAGATATTTTTATCACAAGTTCCAGTTAAACTTCAAGTATACATTTCATCTATGATCATTGCTATTGTGACCCAGTGGAGGCAGCCAATTTTCTGACAGAGCTTTAACTCTTTTGAATAGCCTGGTATACCTTCATATATTTTTAACATTCAACTTTTTTTTAAAAAAAAAATTTGGCTTCGAAAAGATCCACTGAATCTTTCTTTCATTAGAGACTGATTTTCCTTTAACAGAAAATTGTTTAAAAGATAGACCCTCTTACTAAAAATTTTAAATTTTTTGATATGTTGTCTGCATCAAGTTGAACATGAATGCTCGTTAAGAATATTTAATGGTTATTAACTGCTGGATTGTTGAGTTTAATTTGAAAAACTCACCTAGATAAAGAACAAGTACTACAGCTTGTAGTCTTTTTTAATTAAAGGAAGAAGAGTTTGCATGTGCATAACTCAAAAATTAGAAACACAGAATGTAAAGTTACAAATAATCTATGAATAATCAAAAGTTTGTACCCTGGAGCTGTTTTTTGCAACTGACTTTAGAATTTTAAAATTTTAATTTTAAAGTGGATTTTATCTTCATTAGACTGCTCGATATTTCATTTGCTATGCATTTTTTCTTTTATTTCAAATTAATTTAAAGATTTTCTTTTTTCATGTTTCATATAATCTTAGTTATTTTAGTTTAAAAAGTAGTATTTATGCTATTAAATTTATATATTTTGTCATGCTATGTTATTTGCCGATTCATTCTTTTCTTTTGAGGCTAATTTATTGAATTATTTATTAAAATTACTGATTTAAACAATTATGAAAAGGTAGATCCTCATTTTAAAAAAATTATTTTCCTTTTTTGATGCAATTGAACCTCCTACTACCGAAAAATATTTTAAACAAACGTTCAAAATTTTTACTACAGCATATTTAATATTGATAATCTGCCTGTTCAAAGCATCTTTAACTTATTTCTCAAATTCTAAAATCTTGAACCATTCTTTGAAATTCTTATCTAACATAGCTGACATTTTCTGTTCTTTTTTGCTGCTATATAGAACGTTATATTGGGTTATAGTAGCTTAAATATCACGTAATAACTTTTGAACTTGGGTTTCATTCACAGCTACATATTTTGTTGGTTTATATTTACTTTTTTGATTTACTTAAACATTTTTCTGTTTTAATTTATTTTTTTTGAAATTAGTATTTTTATTTTGTAACAAGCTCGTGTCATATTTGTTAAAAATATTTCTTAATAGTGTAAAAGTGCTTATACATTTTGCAGCCTATCTTTCAAAAGAAACATTGCAAAATTATGATTATTACACCATATGGAAGATCCAAGTTTTTAAAAGGCATGAAATTGCTTCAGGAGTGTGAATTAATTAGCTGATTTTTGATAATAGTGAATATAATCTTGAATAAAAAAAAAAAAATTAACCATTCCATCTAGAGATCTATCAATTCAATTGATGCTGTACTTATACTGAAA
This sequence comes from Nephila pilipes, assembly GCA_019974015.1. Taxonomy (NCBI): domain Eukaryota; kingdom Metazoa; phylum Arthropoda; class Arachnida; order Araneae; family Nephilidae; genus Nephila; species Nephila pilipes. The sequence goes on from BMAW01010273.1 coordinate 69,436, forward strand.
AGGTAAATATTTCCCCCTCTATAAAAATAGCAGGAGTAATATTCATTAGTTTATTGCATACAAATATTTAACTGCACAATCAATGAATAAAGTAAGCTTTCTTTCCTTGGCTAAGATTTCTACTCCACTATGCGTAGCTCAGATGTATCACATGATGTCCCGATTCAAGTTTTTGACAATTTATTATTTTTGGTAGATTTTCTTGGAGTCTATTATTTATCTATTCTTTATTTCTCTTTAAAAATATATACTAAAATACTTGTATAAAAATTAGTTTTATTTTAAAATTTCATCTGTATGAAGAATGGGCAATTCAAAGCTGAATTCACTTACTGAATACAATAAGGAAGGAATAATGTAACTAATACAAATCAAAAGATATTTTATTGTTTAAGAATTTTTAGCAAGTTTAAGATGACAAGGAATAATTTGTATTGTTTTAAATTCATTGATTTTCAGTGTAGTATTAGTTTATAAAATATGTTAGAAAAGTTTAAAAATATGCTGATACATTAAAAAAAAAAAGGATGATAATGTATCATTTTATACAGAGAAGATAATTATGCAAAAGTCAAAAAAGAAAAAGATTCAAAATATAAAATTATTTAGATCCTTATTGTCAATCTAGTTTAATTTTTTAAAAAACTATGAAACATTTTGTAAAAATATTCAAATATTTTTTTTATTGAAGTTAATTGAAATAGTTTTCATTTGAGGAATGATAATATCTGCATAAATTATTTTTGTTGTTAATTTTATTTTTTAGTTATTGTTGTTTATTTCAGTTTATGCAAAGGTCATATAATCTTTCTATTCATTTACCAGAAAATGTTATTTTTTTATATTAATAGATTTTATTGTGGATATTACAAACCTTTAATTACAAATAATACAGTGAACTATAAAAAGGCTTTTAGCTACACATATGTGTTTAGGGAATTTTTATTTGAATAAGATACAGTCCATATCTTATAATTATTTTAAAAAGTTTTGTAGGAGAATCCATTCTCCTACAAAACTTTCAATATTGTTCCTTCTTATCTATGTATTAGTTATTTTTTAAAAAAATAATTTGAACATTTTTTATAGCTTGTGAGGATTAATTATTTCTTATAAAATACTGCTAAATAAAATAATTTTTTTTTAATAATTTGGTGGTCGATAAAATTTTTTTGATCTTTATCAATTTTTTGCATTTTGTCCTTTTTCAATCCTAGAATGATTTCTACTTGAAATATATTCATCATTTGTCAACAAATATTTGTATGAAAATTTTATTTTTTAAATTTATGCTTAACTTCATAAATGTTTATATTTACCTTCATATATTGTTAATGACAAAAAAAATGTCAGTATAAAGGGAAAATAGTGGATGCATAAAAATTTGCACCCAATGCATATTACATAATTGTAATGAAAAAATAAATACCTAATTTTATATCCATTAACATGGTTGATCATGATAAAATAGTATTGAAGCTATTCTTATACACACATTCCATTTACTTATAGTATTCATATGTATTGTGTTTGATTATACTGCCAAAAGTATATTATTGGTTGCAATACGATTCTACTATTCATAAAGCTGATAAGTTGAAGCTCCACAAATGTGTCAGATTCCTGTTAATTCTTAGATACACATAATTTGAGAGACTCTTGTTTTGGACTGTAAAAAAAGTGGCAAGTAACTTGAAAAACTTAATTTTCTATAAACTGAGTAATTTTGTTTTGTATTTTATAAGAGGTTATTTATTTGTGTGTAAACAAGAAATGGTTTTTTGTTTGTGGACAAATAAATATTCTCAATATGGATTTTCACAAATGTTTATTTTAAAATGAATTAGTGATACAAAGTGTATTAAATAGTTTTTTTAATGTTTATTTTTTAGATAATTATTGTTTATTGACACAAAAATGGCAGGAAATAGATTGCAGAGGACAGGTTCCATTTTTGAAAGGTTAATTATTTTTCTTTCTTCTTACTTTTTTAATTTTTCCATTTTAATGCAGGGTGTATGTTTATCTGTGATTTCCATCATTTGTATATTCTAATATTTGTGTTTTGCTGATGAAATTTTATAAGAACTAGTGCATTATAAATTAGTACATATATTAAATGTTTTTATGAAATCCTGGCTTTTTTTTAAAAAAAACTCATGACAAATTTATTGAGGTAAAAATAGTTTGAAATAAAAATTTTGAGTTGCAATGTAAAATAATTTTGTTTGGCTGCATTGAATATATTTCAGGATGACAGGTCTCCTACGAGCGGGTGCTGTAAAAGAACAAGACAAACCCATCTGGTATGATGTGTACAAGGCATTCCCTCCTAAGCATGAACCTGCTTATGCTCGCCCACCTGTGGACAAGGAGATCCAACCAATCTTTTATCCAGAAGACATCATTAGAGGGTTCGAATTGGTCTTTAATATGTAGTATTTTATTTATTGAAGGTATCTTTTTCTGTTAGGAAGATTTTCATTAGATTTAATTAACAACACTTGAAATAGTATTAGAAAGCTAAATTATATTTTTATTTTATTCTGAAATAAAAAAATGTGTCTGTTATACATTGGTATTTTAATTTTCAAATAGCTTTTTCATTTTTAATGAAACCAGAGGGATTGCAATATTTTATTTATATTTATTTCCAACACTACAGCTTATAAAAGCTTTAAGATAAATTGTTTAAGACTTATCAAAAAAATGGTTTTAGGGAGCAAGAATTGTTTTTCTCGAATTAAAGTATTGAGTGTCCATTAACTTTTTACTCTCTTATATTATATACTTAAGCTTGAATTCAGAATAATTATTTTTAGATTGAAAGAAGCTTAGAATAAAAATTCATTCTTCTTGAAATGACCCCCTGGGGGCTTACCTTCTTTAAGTAACTTTTTTTAAGTAAGTACCGGCATCATAATCCCAAGGTACCCTTGAGAATTTTTTTTCTTTCCCATGAGGTTTTCTGTCTTTGGTAAACATGGATGATACGCTCTTGGGTTAGGGTAGTGAATTTTCTCTACTTTTGAATCTTTTTTGTCAACTATTTTTTTTCTCGCCATTTTTTTTTTTCTGTTTTTAGTGCAGCATATCAAAATTTGGTTCTTGTTCCATCAGCTTTCACTCACTCTTCTTGAAATGAAATTTGAATTGTATGCAAGTATTAAAATGATACTCTATTTAATAATTCCTGTATAAAAATTTTAGTACATTTCTGTCAAAGCCATACATGCATTTTTATGCCTAATTGGTACATTTCTTTCAAAATGCCTTTGGCTTAATACTGGGCAGTACTTTTCTCAAACCCTTTTTTGACTTTGTTTCTTCCAAATTCTATAGCAAGACCTGAAGTTAAGTAAAGAGAAAAAATATCACTAAGAAAGAGAAAACAAAACAAAACTAGGGTTGTTGCTGAGTGCAAAGGAAATCTGCCAAAAATAAAAACTCCCTAATAATAGACCCTAAAAGGAAAAATGCCAAATTTCAAACTAAAATTTTAATAATTTTCCTAATTTTAAACAATTTATTGTACTGATAAAATCAAATTTATCATTCTGCTATCTGTATCAAAAATTAACTTTTCTGAATTTGTTTGTAGAAAATTTTTTAAAATGTATGGCTCAAGCGCTACGTTTAATATGTTGAAATCAGACAAGAAATCTATTGTACAAAGGTAAGGACTTAATTTTTTTCATTTTTGTAAATTACTGAATTTTTATTAGATTATTTTCTTCTTTGATATTTATTTGAACTATTAACAAATAAACTTTGATTTTATATGACTGAGAACTGCATAAATATACTAATTTTTCATGAATGTATTATTTTCCCTAAATTTTTTTAATATACTTTTGCTTATAATCTGATTTTTTTTCAATATCTTGAATTTAAAAAAAACCTTTAAAATTAAGAGTGAATATATTTGGGAATGTTATTGATAAATACAATTTCATGAAAAAGACGATCAAAAAGAAATACACAGGAGGTGTCATCTGATTCTTTGCTTTCTAAAAAAGTATATGTATTAGATTCTTAGAAATGCATTATTTCTGAATTTCCAGTATATTATCATAAAAAATACTTTCATTAATTTTACTAATTATTCTGAGATTTTTTTGAGATATATTAACTTTTTTTGGTTTTTGACTGCAAAGAGTGAAGTATATTTGTTTTATTTATTTTATATCTACCATATGAGTATTATTCAAAACGACAATTTTTTTTTTTTTTTTTTTTTTGTGGAACATTTTTTTTCATCTAAGGTTGTTTGGGGGTGGGGGACTTTTTTAAAAATTTACTCCTAAAGATATTGAATTATTGAACGAAAATATGCAATTATCTATAATGAGATATAATTATTGAACTCTTATTAGGAATAAAGATATTTATTCATTGGTAACAACATAACTTGCACTGGGGGGGTGGGGAGGTTGAACTCCCTGAAAATGGATCCTCAGACACTAATCGACTGAGCTGGGAAAGAAATCTGATCTGGCCTAATAAGCAGTTGCTTTTGCTTCTATAATTACTGTTTTTGACTCAAAGAAAAGAAGGAACTGTCATATATATATATATATATATGAATTAAGCTTATGATTTATGCATTTATTTAATCATTGCTTTGAAACACTATGTAACATATGGATCAATAAGTCCCGAGACTGTGCAGTCGTTTTTTTTTTTTTGCGATTTCCTCCTTCAAACGCACCAGCAAGTCAATATAATAATCACTGTTGATCGATTTACCTTTTTCGAGGTAGTCAATGAAAATCACGCCATGCGTATCCCAAAACACTGACGCCATGACTTTGCCAGCTGACTGCTGCGTTTTCGGACGGCTTTCGCCAGCTGTGCGCCACTCAGATGACTGCCGCTTCGACTCTGGAGTGTAGTGATGTATCCATGTTTCGTCCATGGTCACGTAACGACGCAAGAAATCTTTTTTGTTGCGAGTAAATAGCGATAAACAGCTTTCTGAATCATCGACTCGTTGCTGTTTTTGTTCCATCGAAAGCAATCGCGGCACCCACTTGGAAAAAACCTTTTTCACTTCACTTCAAAAAACCTTTTTCAGTAAATATACTTCCATATGATATCTGTGTCATCTCAGCAATCTCACGGAGCTTCACTTTACGATCTTTCATTATAATTTTTGTCACTTCACTCACATTTTCCGGTGTAACGGCTTCCACAGGTCTACCCAAGCGTTCCACGTCATTTGTGTCGGTACGACCCCGTTTAAACTCGGCAAACCACCGACAAATCGTTGCTTTTGATGGACAAGAGTACGGGTAACATTTTTCAATCCATTGTTTCGCTTGCACCGTGTTTTTACCCATTAAAAAACAATGTTTTATCAGAACACGAAACTCGGTTTTTTCCATTTTTTAAACAAACTACAAAACGACTTTACTCCAACCTCGATAACTCAGCTGTTTCTGGTCCGATCGACTTAAAATTTTGACACGTTTCAAGCAAAGGTTAGTACTCTAGAAAGACCTGGTTACTGGTTTACTACGAGCGCCATCTCTGGGTTAGTCTCGGAACTTATTGATCCATGTGTTATAGACTCATATGTATAGTAATTTATGGGAACAAAGAAATTATTTAAAACGTAAACTCTGGTGAGATTATGCTAATTTACTGATTTAAAACTGGTAAGATATCAAACAATAAAAACAAAAAAATTTGATTTTTGAATGAAAAGATAATTTCTCAGTAAAGGATACATTAATGAAAAAAAAAAAGCAATGTTGTGATATGTCTAGTTTTAAGTCTTCTGTAGGTAATAAACGTACAATTTGAATGAATGGAAAATGAAAAAACATTTTAAAAATAGTTAAAAATTCTTGCAAATTAATGAAATTGTGTTATGAACCTACCAAATCCATAAAGTTCTGTCAACCTGAGAGAAATTTTGATGTAGATTGTTAAAAAACTTCAAATCTTGAGTATTTCTGTAAGAAGAATATATGTTGTCTTCTTTTTTTTATCTGTTAGTACTTTAATTATTTTCTGAATGCATGTTTCAAATGATATTGTTTTTAAGAAGAGATTTATGTTTATCAGATTTGTTGAGAAATATCAAGAATTAGAAAAAAGTGGGAAATTTTCAAATGAAGATGAAATATTCAAAATGACAGAGGCTGCTTTTGAACAAGAAGGACTGAGTTTTGTTAGGAGAACCCCAGTAAGAAGCTTAAATAATTCATAAAATCCAATAGTACAATTCAGAACAATTTTTATACTAAATTTTTTTTTAAATATTTTGGAAAATGTGTGCACTTGAAAATATTGTATATTATCATTAAATTTTTGAAAGAAAGTTCTTGAATTAGGGAAAGTTATGAAATTTTGATGCATGTATTTTTTATTACAAATTTTTAAATTTATTAATTCATTCACAAATTAATTGACTTTTCTAAATTAATAACAGATGTTAACAGCTTGTTAAACACTTAAACAGATGTTTTATTGATACTTTTAGCTTACTGGAGTAAATATTTTAAAGTTTGAGAGGTTAGTTTCAACTATATGTAATATCTTATACACCTATTGTATTTGAACCAAGAATCTTTTTAATTAAATTTAGTTTTCAAACTTTGTGTTTTCAAAGTATAATTTCAAGTTTTTCAAATATTGTAGTATATTCAAATTTCTTTTCTTAAATTAAATTCTATTTTTTGAGATTATTGTGTTAATTCAAAAATGTTCATTGGTCATTTCATGCATATCTGTCTTCTTTGTGTTTACAATACTCTTTCTTTGCAAATTTATGCATCAAATAACTTATTGAATTCATCAGTCTCTGAAGATTATAGGGGAAGAAACCATTTTAAAATGCTGAATCTTTATAACATTGAGAATATTTAATATTTTCCCTTTCAATTATTATTTCTGTGGTCTATTTATAGATGTTAAATGTTTATTTAAATTTTAATCTATTTTAAAAATTTTTTTACCCAAATGTTAAAGTATTGATATGTATGCAACATGTGCTTATCTTTTGATTGGTGATAAAAGAATTTAAGAATTTTTTTTAAAAAAAAATAACATTTTAAATTTTAAGTATAAAAAGTTTCAATGCATTTTCATGGGTTTTTTTTTATCCTCCTGCAATTTTGCAAACGTAGGTTATTGATAATTAAAGTTTAATTAGCTCATCTTAATATTACCTTTTTTTTTTTTTTTTTTTTTCCTTCTTCCCTATTTGCAGAATATTTACTGTATTCAATATGTTTTTTATTTGCCTTGAATATTGAATAATTGTTTAACTGTTCAAAATCTCTTTCAGACTCAATCTCTTATTGAAGCTGGTTTCAAAGAGACCACAAATTAATTAGCCTTGATTTTTGTTTCAAAATGTTTAGTAAGTATTTTTAATGTGTATTTTGAGAACTTGTCTGACATTTATTAATTAAGTGCATTTTCTTGATAAAAAATTAATGCAAAATTCAAAGAGATCTCCCATTGCCACTGGATCTCTCCATTTTTCTCTGAAAAGAAAAATAAATGGATCAGTTGATTATTGTATAGTGATAAGTAAAAAGGCATATTAAGGTAAATGCTATTACAAAGTTTACTCTAAATTTATATTGAAGTAAAAATATGAAAACATGCTTATAAAAAGGAAATTCTTATCGAAATAGTCTTCTGTGTCTTGCAGAAATTATATTTCTTTCAGTTATTTTTAATAAAATTTACTAGCAACATTTTTCTTCCTTGACGTGATTAAACTGTAACTGAATTATTTTTTTAAGGTAAATATCATGAAATTCATGAATATTAAGAAAAAGTTATAACAAAGAGAAAGCAGAAATATGTGATTAATAAATTTTTTTAAGGGAGAAAACATATCTATTTGTAATAATAAATACACTTAAAAGTAATAAAATATGCAACACAGCTATAACTTTCTTATTTTTAAGAATATGAAAAATAATTACTTTGGCCACACTTCTCGCTGAGTGGTTGCATCCAATGGAGGAGTTTCAGAAGTTGATGTGACAGGAGTTTTAAATAAATGTGTTTTTTCCTAAATAAAAATGAGTAAATGAATAAAAAATGCAAATGCTTTTTTTCTTCATATTAGTTGTCCTGAAGATGTTATTTTTGGCTATGAAAGTCATTTTATGTATCACTTCATATACATAATATTTTATTTTAAAGATACATGTTTATGATTTTTTTTAATCTAATTGTATTAAAGATTCAATGGAGTTTTGTTTTTAATTCTACTTCAGTGAATTCTTTCTTTGCAGCTAAATGCTATAACATTTTATGTGGAGATTAAGTTACATTACCAGTTTTTTTTTTTTTTTTTTTCCTAATAAAAAAAAAGAAAAAAAAAAAAAAAAAAATAATGTAACTTAATCTCCACATAAAATGTTATAGCATTTAGCTGCAAAGAAAGAATTCACTGAAGTAGAATTAAAAACAAAACTCCATTGAATCTTTAATACAATTAGATTAAAAAAAATCATAAACATGTATCTTTAAAATAAAATATTATGTATATGAAGTGATACATAAAATGACTTTCATAGCCAAAAATAACATCTTCAGGACAACTAATATGAAGAAAAAAAGCATTTGCATTTTTTATTCATTTACT